>JAHHUM010000708.1:0-226111 GCA_036173005.1 Crenichthys baileyi | reverse complement strand
CATGTTTTTTAATTGAAAAAGCTTATGAAAGCTCGAGTATAATTCAAGAAACCTTCAAACTTTTTACTATACCATAAATGCTTATTTGTAATGGATGGCTGCATATTTCTTGAAATTAATTAAATAAACACGGGTTTACAACAACAGTTCAGAATCTCAAAGTTGTTTTTTTTCTCGTCTTATACTGGAGAGGGTGTTCTGCTCTTTATAGGAGATGGAGAACGCATGGAACGAGTATAACCGACTGGAGAGAGATGTGGACTGGCTGAAATCAGCCCTGCAGGGACAGATGAACCGCAATGATCTTTCTCAGGTCTGTCTCTCTGAGCAGTCTTTCACTTTTACACATGCTTTAATCAGAAGGAGCTACAAATTACAGATTTTAGATTCACATTCAAGACAAAAAAGGGATTTGGTTGGTATTTGATCAAAGATCATCAATCAGTTTCATCTGATTTGGATAAAAGAAGCACTTTGTATCTAAGGAGTTACAGCATGTGTTAAAGACAGTCTATGTGTTCTGTATGCTAATGTTAGAGTGGTTCTGTGTTTCTCTTTGAGCAGCAGGAGAAAGTTCAGCTCAGAAAAGAACTATGGAGGATCGAGGATGTTATTGCAGGACTAAGCACCAATAAAGCTAATTACAAAGTCACAATTGCTTCTGTTACAAACCCAGGTGAGGTTCCAAATGAGAGATTCAAATACTAGTAGCAGTATGTGAAAATCGAGTATCTGAATCCTACTCTTTACTAAAGCATTGAATGTTTTTTCTTTTTTTACAAAATAAAAGCAGTGTCTGTGCATCTTGTTACTTTTTTATGTTCATCGCACTCCCCAGAGAGAAAATTTGTGCCGTCAGTGCCAGTATCATCAGTGCCTTCTGTGTCTGGGAGCCAGACTGTTGTGGAGATGAGATCGTCCCAGCAGCAGCAGCAGCAGCACAGCCCCCACCTCAGCCATGACCCCACCCTTACCTCCAGTTCCATCCAACAGCCATTACACCACTCTACAACCATCTTCAGTGGCTTCAAATTGGTGAGTGAACAACTTTTTATGCATATATATATATATATATATATATATATATATATATACGCCCCTTCCCACACCCCACATTGTGACGCCTACGTGACAAGGTTACACAGTTACCCTTCCCCCCTCCAAGATTTATTTACATGTCAACCAGCACACAGTGATATGACAAGTAAGGAAATTAGTAGTGATAATAACTTAACAGAGCCTGTCCTTTAACTTGAATCCTCCTCATACTTAGCAAATTCATGCCTTTTTGGATTTCCTACCAATTAAATGCCAGTTTTAGCGAATTAAGTCTCTTTTATCAAATAAATAAACAAAAAAAAGCACAAAAAGCTGATTTTTCAATGTCATTAGTTATATTTCTTAGATTTCAATTTTTAAAATTAAATCCTGTTTTCTTATTTTTGGGGGGTTTTTGTTAACAAAGTGTACATTTACAGGACAGTTCCATTTTTTAAATGGGCCATGGTGAGTTCAAAATCAGTTGGCTAGTAAAGAAAAAACAAAACATAATTACATGGTAACATAGATTATGTATTTTTAATTTCAAGTTATGCTAAGTAGCTCAACATTGTATATGTGTGTAGAGTGAAGAAGATGTGCCTCCCAGACCTCCTCTACCTCAGCTCTACAGTCCAGAGGAGCATCCTCCCGCTGTGCCGCCGTTGCCCCGGGAGACGGCAGTCATCAGGCACACCTCTGTGCGTGGCCTCAAGCGACAGTCCGACGAACGCAAAAGAGATCGAGAGATCGGCCAGTTCACAAACGGGGACAGTAAGGTAGAAATGGGGTTTTTTATGGCCGCACTTCTGACATTTACAAATGCAAACTTGTTGCGTTTTTCTAATTTATGTGTCTTTCAGGTGGAACTGCGGCCTTTCCTGAGTGATCCAGAGCTCATAGGAGCCGGAGACGGCTCCAGCCACAACAGTGTTGTAGCATCTGGGCATGATGGAGGTTACCAGACATTACCAAGTAGAGGTAGATGAATAAAAGAGCAAAGCCAACAGATTCTGCTACAACTTTTGTGTCATCTTAAAATTTGTACTTGTTTTATTGAATTTACACTTTTATTTGGAATGTCAAGTTAAGAACAGTGTTTTATGATTTTTTGGCTTCCCTTCAGGAGCGGCTAGCTCCTCACTGAGGGTGAATCAGTCTTCGAGCATCTCCTCATATGTGACTATTCGAAGATCAACTTCAGCAGCTGGTGTGACGGTGAGAGTTGGAAAAAAACAAAAACAAAAAAAAAAACTGTTTTCTCCATATTATTAGATTGCTTGTTGTGCACTTTTACTGATGGAACCTAAACCAAATATGGTAGAATAAAGGCCTGATTACATCTTGAAATTTTCATTACAGTCTGGTTTTCTCATAGCAGTGAAGGTCTTTTTCTCTTGCTCATGGATAGGATGGGTTCGACTCCTGGCCGGGGGCCTTTCTGCATGGAGTTTGCATGTTCTCCCCGTGCATGTGTGGGTTCTCACCGGGTGCTCCGGCTTCCTCCCACAGTCCAAAAACATGCCTGTTAGGTTAATTGGTCTCTATAAAATTGCCCTTAGGTGTGAATGAGTGTGTGCATGGTTGTTTGTCCTGTATGTCTCTGTGTTGCCCTGCGATGGAATGGCAACCTGTCCAGGGTGTACCCTGCCTCTTGCCCATAGACTGCTGGAGATAGGCACCAGCTCCCCCGTTACTCACTATGGATTAGGCGGTACAGAAGATGAATGAGTTTTAGGGGAAATTTGTTTTGGACTCGCTTCTAACCCAATTGGGGCCAGTGCTAACTTAGCACAACTTTACTTCTATTTAAACCACAGAAGCACTATTGCACCAAAGAACTGATCCTATCTTGGCACCAAGTCTTTTCTAGGTCAGTAAAAAGAATTTAATTATGGGGCTAGAGGTGGTTTTACAGAGCTAGACAGCCAATTAAAGTAGTTTGAGCACCTTGTTAAAGCTCCAGTTAGTTTTAATTTAAAGGAGGTGCCTATCTCCTGCATTCATTGGCCAACAGGCGGAGTAGAACCTTAATAGTTTGCCAGTCCATCATGGGGACACGCAGAGACGAACAGGACAGACAACCATGCACGAAGGGCAATTTCGAGAGACCAATTAACAGTCAATTAACAGTCAGGATAAGGACAGTTACTAAAAATAAAATGGCTCCTTAATATCTATATGATTTTAAGTTACCTCAGTTTCTCTTTTTTCCAAACTTGAGAATTATATATGCTTTCACCTTCACTTTGGGTATGCAATTTTATTTTTGTTTACTATTTTTTGCTGTCTGCTGCATCTTTCGTTCTACCTCTTAACTTCATTTCCTCCTACTCATCTCAGGAGAGACCAAAAAGTGCCTTGGAGCGCCTGTACTCGGGGGACAAGGTGCAGCATCAGCAGAGGGGGAAGATGAGCGCCGATGAGCAGCTAGAGAGGATGAAGAGGCACCAGAAGGCCCTCGTCCGCCAGCGCAAACGCACCCTGAGTCACGGAGACCGCCACGCATCTCCAACGTCGCGTGCTTCTTCTTCCTCGCGCCCGCTCTCGGCAGACTTTGGATCAGTATGTTACTAGAACAGTACCACTCACACTCCCATGCATGACGCCAACCAAACCGAGAGTGGGTATCTACAGTAATGCATGCCTTCACTCAGATAGTGTTCCTTCATTCTGACATCATAAGTTTAATGTTAAACCAATGAGTTACTGCATTATGTTTGTTCACTGTTTAACTCTGTATGTATCTGTTTAATGCGTGTCGTTTTCAGTCACTGATTGTTTTTTCACCCCAGACATGTGACTTGGACAGCAGACAAAAAAGCAACAGTCAGTAATGTTGCTGTGACTCTGTTTTTTACAGACTTAAGAATATCTGCATGTTAGAAAGCCAACACCAGGATTATACTGTAGGTCTCACACATTGAAAACAGTTAGATAACATGAACGTTCTCCTTTTGTTACATGTTAAAATGTATAAGGTTTTTACAGAGATGTATGGTGCCTTGCAAAAGTAATCGTACCCCTTGCCCTTTTGTACATTTGTACACAAATTTGTTCATAATGTCTTAGTGGAAGAGAAAGAATGCATTGTTTTCAAACTTTATAAAGAAAAATAAATTGCTGAAAGGTGCTGTGTGCATTTGTATTCAGTCACCCCAAGTCAGTATGGTGCAGAACTACCTTTTGCTCTTGGGGTACGTCCCTACAGACACATCTGAAAGGCTGTCTTTAAATACAAATTGCTCCATTAGAAATTTAATATCTGCTGTGCTGTTTTTTAACCTAACCCCGCTTTAAACACTTCCACAACTTTATATTTGACAAGTTTGGTCTAACAAACCTCTAATGAATTCACTCAACAGCCGTTTTTATGTTCAGATCAAATTTTACAGATTTGCTCATTTCAGAAGCCAATTGGTTGTACAGATTTGCATTGGGAGCATCAAAGTAAAGGGGGCTAAATACATTTGCACACTGACATTTATAAAATTCCTAATTGTAAATAAATCAAAGTCCATTATGCATTTTCCTTCCACTTAAAAATTATGCACTCTATTACAGAAAATCTCAAATAAATACATGAAGATGTGAGATTGTAATGTGGCAGATATAAGAAAACAAATATAAAGGGGTATTAGTACTTTTGCTCACTGTGGATGTCTATCTCTAAGTACTAAATGGTTATGCTTTATACGTGCCTAGATCATTTTTAAAACCTGCTAAATATGATTAATTTAATTATTTGAAACAGATAACACTAATTATTAAAAACATTTAGTATCCCCCAGTCATCACTTTACCCATCCCTTATTTTTGTTCCTCACTATATTTATCACTTAGAATTAATCCTGAGTGTCACTAAGATACTTTGTGCTTTCAGTCCATTACAGTGTTTTGTACTGAATATCGCCAGTTCTTTAGCCATTGCTCTTCTCATTTAGGTATTAGAGCTTGCTTTTCTTTCATTAACGGCTACTGTGTCCAAGCACTCGATTGGTGTTATGTGTGTGTCTGTGTGTGTGTGTGTGTGTGTGTGGAAAGAGAAAAGAAGTAACCACTTTCCTACTGACCAGAATAGTAACAAATACTGCACAATACACGTTTAGGCTCTCATCTCAACTTCATCATAGCTTTCTTTTTTGTTTTTAAATAAACATAAAGACGTGTGGAGTTATTATGATTTGGGACGTAGTCTTTTCCTATATCTCAGTCTTACAAATAAAAGCATTTCATGAAATCAGTACTGATGTCAATCCTATCAGTTTGATATCTAAACGTAGCTTAACTGTGTCTTTATTTCCCAATTGGAAGAACGATTTGCTCTTTCAAATGTGAATGTTGCTAAAAATAAACAGTATTTTCTAAATAATTTAAATTGCCATGTTTTCTTTTAAGCAGGGAAATTCTTGCCACGAACACACAATATTGTTTCGTTTATTAAAGCTTGTTAGTGTTATTTCCTGTTTATTTCTGTAGCATTTGCTGTTCCCCCTACCACTGGCATAGTGTCTCATAATGCAGTGTGTTTTGAGAGCTTTCACTTCCATAAATGCATGCATACTCATCTATGCATGAGTCTTGTGTTTGTTCATTTCTGAGCACATCTGCAGAAAGAAAGAAAAAGAAAAATCTTATCAGCTTTTGAGATCAAGTAATGACCGGTTTGCTGTGCAGACCTTATTGTCTGATCCTGTGAAGCTGAGCGAAACGAGTCATTTTCACTCTTAGTCACTGCGACCTGAAGACAGCACCCGGTTATTTGTTTCACACTCTCTGTCTTTCCTGTCCAGTGGAAGAGAGAGCAGGAGTTTGACCTGCAGTTACTCGAGAGGGCCGTTCAGGGGGAGGAAGCTCAGGTTAGGAGTGTCCAGGGGGAGGAAAGACCCCCTGAGCACAAAGAGAAATCCCGCTCATACTCTGATGAATGGCTGAGCTTTCACTCAACGGCCACAACCCCCCCCACGCATGAGGTCGACCTGGAGCCGCTGGAGTATGACCTGGACCTAAACAAAGAGGTAACATGACTTTTTCTGGTCTAAGAAAATAAAAGCAATAGACTTTATCAGAACTTATATACTGTGAAGATAAAAAATGTCAAAAAGGTGTGTGACCCAAATCATCTTAGGACCTTCAGTTTCAATTGGGATTTAAATAATAAATTCAGTGTTGAATTTAAAAAATAATCTTTGACTAAACCTGTAGTCACAGTCAGTTTGAACCTATGGTTAAACAAATGTGTCATCAAATTGATATTGTTATATTATTGTTAAATAGTGGCATAGCAATATTACTTGTTTAATTCACATTTTCTTTCTCCACTTTCATTTTTAATGTCAGAATGATAGAGTAGAGGACTTTTCAAATTATGTTTTTATTTATTACGGGAAAAATCCATCATCCAAACCAACCTGGCCCAAACCAAAATGACCCCCACCCCCATGTTAAATCACGAATCAACTTCTGGTTATCAGACTGAAATCTGATAGGGATGCTGTGGCATGACCTTAAATAGCCTTATAATATGGCTGAATTAAAACAATTCATTCTGCAAAGAAGATCAGGCCAAAAGTCCTCCAAAGTGATGTTATAGACTGTTATGGCAAACGGTGGCACAACCAGTTGTCAGGCTTAGGGGATAATGACATTTCCCCATTAGGTCAGGTTGCTTTGGACATTTTGTTTCTTGATAAATTAAATCCTAATTTGCAAATTGCATTTTGTATTTATTCGGCTCGTAGTTGTCTAAAATTTTAATTTGTTTGCTGATCTGAAACAAGAAGGTGTGACAAAAAAAGCAAAAAACAGTAAACCTGTATTCTGATGGTAAATGAGCAAGAGACCTTTGAATTATTGGTAGGATTGAGATAGTTAAATTAATGTCTTAATTTTTATTTGATGCATTTGATTTACATCAGAGTGAGCAGTACTGCAACATTTATTATTTCAGATAAGGAAGTTCAACAGAATTTAACTTTTGTGTGCATTGTGTGGTTCTATTTATTTGTCTCTTTGCTGCTGATACAGACAGATTAACCCTCTGAGGGACAAAGAAAGGATTGTTCAGTTCTATTTTATAATCTGATTATTATATGATCTTTTAAATTGCATTGCCTAAATTATATCTGCAAAGCACTTCCCAAATTTGTATTTCTTACAAATTTGTGTCACATTCTGTGGACCTATGACGATCTCTATCTCGGCCTCTATCTTTTAGCTGTCCAAGCCTCAGAAAGTGTCAATCCCAGAGCGCTATGTGGATTCAGAGCCCGAGGCTCCACTTAGTCCAGAAGAAGTGGAAGAACGTCATCGGAAGGTGGAGCGCATCAAAAGCATTTTGGCAAAGTCAAGGTACCCAAACTGCTTTCTTGCTGGATTATAATAAAACTCCATTTTAAGTTTAGTTGATGATAATGATGTTGTTCTAGAGTTTTAGGAAAGTGTTACAGTATTCCAAACATCTTGTTTTAAGAAGTGACAAATTAAAGCTTAGCATAAAGCAATAACTTAATTCTTACGTGTCTTTGGCTCTTGACCCCATGTTGTTTTCACTGTTTCCATCTTGGAGTTTCAGAGGGACAATTTTTCCATTACACGTTTGACTCAATTTAGTAAAGTAATCCGACTGCATACAAATATCCTGCTCTGGATAATTTCACACAATTAAAAATCAGAAAGAAAATACAGTCATATTTAATTATATAGAATATGCGTTCTGATGAGGCTCGCTTGTCAGACTAAAAGTACCTTTAGAGAATATTAACCTTTAAAAAGGTATTCAACATACTTTTCATTTTTCTATTAGTCTGATGCAATATTTTTATGTTAAATGACATGTTTTCATTAGCTGTCGGGAGAAGATCATCATAATTAGCAGAAATAAAGGCCTGAAAACATCAGTCTGTGTGTAATTAATGTATGCAATGTGTTTCACTTATTTAATAAGACTTTTTTTCATTTTATCTTGAGACAAAGAGTATGTAAAAAGCCATAAAGTCTGAAGAACATAGTGAGATAAAATAATTTCTTGTTTAAAACAGTTTCATATTTGGTGCTTTGGTAAAAACTTGTGGTTTCTATATATAACCTCAGTTTTTCTGTGTAAATGAATAGTTTTATTACGTTTTAGACGATGAAGCTTCCCCCAGCAACTGGAAAAGAATTAATCAGCTTGTCCATATTGTTTACCATCTGCTAAAAAAAGTACCTCATTGACAATTACCACAAAGACCTCAAGCTGACAGGAACTTTAAAGGGGGCCATACAGGGTAGTAAGAACCAGGTTATGCAAACTTTTGACCTGGGTCTGTTTGGCAGTTTCCCTCGTTAGTATGATTTTAAAAGAGGTAACATGAGTGACAAAAAACTTTTTGTGATATGATCCGATTTCTCTGACAAATAGTTGAAAATAGTAGAATAATAGAAATACTACCGGGTTATATAGACTTATAAGCAGAAAAGCAGACAGACTTGTTTCATATTGTATTTGATTGTGGTGTTGAAAATCATATCAGTCCCAAACCTTCAGCAAGTGTTGAGTTTGGTAGAGATCTGGTAACTCAAAGGCCTCTGAAATTCATAACACCAATTCTACTTAACATCCCTCACTGTCGAAAAGACAGAAAAATTAGGAAAATAAGTTCTATAAAAGGATGAATAGCATTGTTTGTATAAAAACTCTCAATTTAAGTGGAGAACCTGAGCGAAATTCCACCTATATCCTAATAAAACCTTTGAATTGAAGTTTTGTTCTTCATTTGCCTTTGAGCATTTCCAACCTCCCTGTTATTGTGTTTGTCTTTTCTTGGACAGCGTGCAAAACATAGCCCCAGCAGTGTCTGTGGAGAAGCCTGAGGCGGGGCTGGTGGCGCTTGACTCTGCTCTGCAGGAGCAGGAAAGGATCATCACCATATCATACGCTCTCGCCTCGGAGGCTTCGCTCAAGAGCAAACTCGTGACAGGTTGGTCCCTTGCATGAATCTCGATTATTATCAGGCCCCTGGAGTCTGTTAGTAGGTGTTGGTTGCACATCTCTGCGCTGTAAAGAATTTTACTGAAATAATTAGCGTGAATTTCAGACAGATTAAGCATAGCAACGCTGACAGTTTGAGCAAAATTTCTCATGGCATCAATCTGGCGTCTTTTGGATGTAGAAGGAATCAAGAAAGGAAAGCAGCCTTTCAAGAAAGCTGGATTGATGAGAGGGGCGTAAGGTGCAAAGTCAAGCAATAAGGCTGTTTATTTCCTAATAAGTGAATATTATTTCTTATTACATGTGCAGATAGTCTCTAATTGCAATCTGTGTAGGATCTCTTAGACAGGGGAGGAATCGCTTGATGAGGCCATTTTGTGTGCTGATCAATGGGCCCAGTCAAACTCTGCTCTCCATCTGCATGCCACTGCCGCCGCTTTGAACGTTGCTCTGAACCTGCATAAAAGACGCTACGCTCACATCTCTTCTCTTTCATACTCTGCAGCAGACAGGCGAGTTAATTTTCACTCTCGCTGCAGCAGATTGTCAGTCTGTCTGCCTTGCCGGCACGGGCGCGCACGCACACAGACACAAAAACGCACGCATATATCTGTCACAAGCGGTAACACTCAAGCTGTCAGCGTGTGTGGAAGCTTAATATGCACAGTGAAGCAAAGTCAACAATTATAACATTATTTCCAGCATAGAGAAATGCCAGAGAATATAACCAGTGGCATCTTGTCAACGGCGACTGAATCAATGACTTTCTCTGCTTTTGGTGTTAAAGTGAGGTCTGTTGGTGCACTTTTAAGCTCATGAATTTAAAGAGGAGTCTTTTTCACAGCAGCATGCATGGCAGATTTCTGTATTGCTGCCATAAAAGCAGCAATATTCATCACTGCAATTATATACAGGAGATATGACAAAGGTAGTTTGGATTGCTAAAGCTGTTAATACTTAAACAGCCCTTGAGTGTTAAGCTAGTACTGGTTGTGACATTTTAATGCTTACTATAAATAAAGCTAAAGACGATTGCAATGCTAATTAAAATTTGTTATAAAATAACTTTAAATACCTCACTAACTTTAATCTGAAAAAACTGAAATGAAAGCTTTTTATTGTACATGGTACATGAAATTAGGACAGCGGCTCCTACATGGTACCACATTTACAAAAGTGCAGACATGCATGCTCAGTAGAACACAAATTGATGTAGTACTAAATAAAATTATGATAGATAGCAAGAAATATCATGTACACATAGGATGACCTTTTAAAATGTGTAAATTCTTAAATTTCACTTGAGCTGTCAGGTATAAAATAAAGTCCAGTGAACGTACTTTAGTATAGGGATTTAAAATATTTGCCTTTTGTTAAGCCTATTAATCTGGATCATTGTATTAGGGAAAAACATTTTGAAAATTACTAAAGTCTCAGTTGTACATCACATAATATCTTAGTACTAATATAGTAGTACTAGTATCTGCACATGCTGAAGCACATGAGGTATGTTCAAGCACATGTTAATGTGCCTCTTAGAGATTTCCATTGGTGCATTTGTAAACTGTTCAAATTGTACACTTAAAAAACTTTTTACATTTACAAATAATTTGGGGCACTAATGGGAAACTTGGTGAATGACAGTTCTTATTTCTCTACTAGTAACAGTATTCTACAGCAAGTAAAAGGTTTTAGAATTAGCCAAAAACCAGATAAAACACAGCATTTCTGCCATGATTTGTTGAAGGACCCTACAGCAGTGAGGCAGAGTAGCATGAAAAGGTATTTAATAAAGAGGTAAGTCCAAAACTTACACAAATTGATGTACTGTAGAGAAAACCATGACAGAACCAGGAACCATGGGTATGCAACAGAGGATCCAACAAGGGGTGAAAGAAACAGACTGACTCAAAATTCTGATGAAGTTGATCAGTGACAAAAAAAACAGGTGAGACCAATCAACAAAATGCAGTGCATCTGAGAGAGAATCTGAACTGAGTATCTGAGGGAAAATTACGAAATAACACAGAAATTAATACACAGGGACTGAAACAAGACATAAAAGGATCCACTAAATTCAAGACTAAACATAAACACTAAAAGAAGAATCTAAAGCAACACAGAACATAGAACATGTCATAAGGACTTTTAACACAAAAGAGAGAAACAAGTGTGAAAAATCATAAGTTATAAAAACTCAAAAACAATCACAACCACAAAGCACAAAGAGCTATTGATCAATTTCCATCTTTTCTTTTACTGAGATTTTATTACACAAACTGATTTTCATAAAAGGTTTCTCAAACACAATTTCTAAGCATATTATACATCTGTCAACATAACTGCCACAATCCTGAATCCCAGACATTCTTATTTTAATTAAAACATTGCACTTGTATTATAATGTCGATTGTATTAGAATCTTCAATTTCAGGTTGTGTATTAAAAGCTATTTATTAATGAACATAAATAACTGTTGGGCAGAAACGTAGAAAACAATAAAATGAGACACATCCATGATAAATCTATTCTACATTTCTTCTCCACCTGTGTTATTTTCAATGGATATAAGAAATATACACACTCCTGGAAATAACTAGATTTTATTTGTGTAAAATCATGAGACTTTGATTAATCATTTAAAAACTTTTTAACCTTGATGTGGTATTTATCCTGCTCAATTCAACTGGAAAAACAAAATTGTACGGTGGAAAATATAAAAAATAAAAAAGGCTACAATAAGGTTGTTACATACATGTGCACACCTTAAACTTAAACTTTGTTGAAGCATCTTTCGGTTCAGTTTCAGCATTTAGTCTCTTCTTTAGTAGAAGTCTATCAGTATACCAAATGTTGACTTAGCAACATTTACCCTCTCTGCCTTGCAACAGTTCTCTTAGACTGTGCGAACATTTTTACGTCCACAGCCCCCTCGTCAGATTTTCTGACAGATTTCTTCTTCAGTGTTACTGTCAGCCTCTTGGCAGCCTCCCTGATTGGTTTCCATCTTGTATTTTATGTATTGTGGAGAAAGGTCCAGTTTTAGTAATGTCAAAGTTGTTCCAAATTGTTTTCCGATAAAGAACTGGGGATGTTAATTGGTCTCTCTAAATGACCCTTAGGAGTGAGTGTGTGCATGCATGGTTGTCTGTCCTATGTGTCTCTGTGTTGCCCTGTGATGAACCGGTGACCTCTCCAGGATGCACCCAGCTCTCACCTAATGATCAGTGCAGATAGCCCCCCCAAAAAGGATGCCAACGAGCAAAGGTCAAGAAAATCCTTCAAGGAAAGCAGAACTTTATTCCAGGTTAAAAATGGTTTCTTGCAGTTGATGGCAGGTGTGTACCACAAAAGACAGAATGTTAAAATAAATCGAAAGGTGTTGCAGCAAAATGTTAGTTTATGGATTTGCCCACTTATGCAACCAGAAAATTGAAGTTTTTTTTTATTTTTTATGGGGTTTTTTTTTTGTCCAACAGATTAGTTTGTTTGTCAGGTAAACAATACAGGACATATGAGCCATTAAAGGTGGAAAACGTTCTGAAATTATTTGTTGATCTCTTTTTTTACATCACAAAAATTTTAACAAGGGTGTGCTCACTTTTAATGTCTGCATATATGTGCTAGATAACATTTATAGAAAGTGTGAATATATTTGACAGAGATGAACAACTTTCAGAAAACATTTTGTGCTTTTCATTAAGATGCATCCATCAAGCTATTAACTAACACAGCTGACTAACAACTAGTGTTGTTTTCTCTCTCCTCTCCTTTTGTCCTCTCCTTGTAGTTCCACCACAGGTTAACATGCCCACCCCTCCTCCCCTGCCCCTTCCTCCTCCTCCGCCGCCTCCTCCTCCTCCTCCTCCACCTCCTCCTCTCCCTCCTGTATCCGTGGCACCTCCCTCTCCTAAAAAGAACGGGATTCACTACACTTTTGTCTAATGTGAAAAAAACAAAGTAAGACCCTAATTGCATGTTTAAAGCCACTTTAACGTTCTGGAGGAATTACTGCTTGTCTGAAACTGAAACGCTTTATGCTTGCTGCTGTGTTGTGATTGGAGGAAACACATCTTGTTGGGGTTGGGGAAGCCCTGCCTCTGCTCCCATTATAATCAAAACAAACATCTGCAGGCAGTCTGCCTGTCCCACTGTGATAATTGTGTGTAAATTGTTCTTTTCTTTCTTTTTGTACTGCTGCCAAAATATTTATGGGCGGTTGATGGGAGGAAAGGTCTCAGAAGAACATGCCTGCTTGTAGCATTGTGTGTAATTAACAAAAGAGACACCTTTTGATTTAGCACCTTGACAGTTCAGTCTTCAGCACAGCTGCATTCCTCAGCACCAATTAGCTCCCCATCTGTAGCACGGCAGCCACAAGTCAGAAAAAAATCTATCACTGTTGTTACTGTAAATGCACAAAGACAGCTTGTTTCATCACTTTCATTGTAGAAAAAAACACAACCGTCTTTCAGGCAATAGACAAATGTTAAGTTTTTTTCAATTTACTTACAGCCTAGATACAGTACATGTTCAATTACATTCTTGATTGATTGAAATATGCATGCAATTATCAGAATATTAATTAATGCATATTAAAATGATTCAATTAGCATTTAGTTGAAGACATTATACCTGTGAATACTGGGCATCAGATAACATTTTACAGTAAAGCCCCAAATTATTCATACTCCTGGCAGATTTAGAAATTATTTTCATTCAACCAAGAAGTTGTTTTTTTCTGAAAGGCAATAAGACGGGCATCTCTCAAAAGATAATTAAACAAAATAAAAGTACTTTTAATCTTAATTTACATTTTATTAAAAAAAATGGCATGTTGAAAATGATTAATACCCTTCTCAATAATCAATAGAGAAAAGGTATTTCGATGGATTATCTTTGGAGGTGAGCTCAAAGTCTTTGAGGCTGGAAGGCCTCCTTGCCATCACCCTAATCTTAAACACCTTCCACAGATTCTCTGGACCCCTCCAAAACATCAATATTACTTCTAGTCAAAAGAAACACGTAGGTTAAAAGATTACCATAAACCTACATCTGTCAGGTGTATGAATATTTTTTAGCTCCACTGTTACATAGTTGCAATCAACTCATATTATGAAAAAGACTTGGTGGAGGAAATATCCCCATGATGTTTGTGCTATATGTTTTCGTCCCTTTTTTAAAGTCCCAACCAACACAGTCTCTCAGTTTGTCTGTTTGTGTTGACAGTGAGACACTGAGACAGTGGTGATGCATTGAATGTCCTCATGACACAGATATTCTTTTTTCTATCCATATTTGTGTTTGTGTTTAAAGAAGTCTTTTCTCTTTTTTAGCTCGTTTTCAGATTTGTCTTAAAATAAATTAACCTTTATTGCTGCAGCATAATGTTCCTCAATATTTTTGAAAAATCTGGTCTTTAGTTTAAGTGCATTTATTTTATGTAGTACACTTTTTTTTATTTTTTTTTCATAAATATTACTACACAATTTCCTCTTTTCTTGGTGCATAAGTAAGCACTTCTCTTAGCCATACTTCAGAATGGGACAAAAGACAAAAGAACATGTCATTCAACAAACACAGTGCTGCTCTTTATAAATCAGTAAATTGGCTACAACAAAATGGCTACTTTCCTATACTTTCCTGTATCTATAGTCCGAGTGAGAATTAAAATGTTTTAAAAACTGGGACTGTGAGAATCACGGCTGTCTTGCCACCGCACAGAAGATTTTTTTTAAAGTGTAAGATAATGCTACTTCTGTAAAAGATTTGGTTAATTCATTTTGTTTAGCTTATCTTTACCAGGGGTAGCCAACGTGTGGAGGTTGCTGTATGGTGGATTTATTTAAGCATAAAACACACATAATTTCTGCAGATGTCATCCAGCTCAAATACAAGTGAGGCTTTTTCTATCAAGCTACTCTTTAGTCATTTATAGAGAGTAATTATTAATGATTTGGCTTTGCATGTCAGCTCTTTTTAATGCACTTCTGATAATAATAGTTTGCTTAGACAGGTTAGCATCTCAATGCATGCTCAGTATGAGGGATTGCTGCAAAGTCAACGCCAGTGACTGTCCACTGTCTCCACATGCTCATCCGGGAGGAGTGAATGCTGCAAGTCACTGACTGGATGCAATCTGCTGGGTTTCCTTCGATAGAAAAACTTTTTATCCAGTTTGAATAAATAACAGAATCTGACTGCACTGTTCAATGATTAGGACTAATTGGAATGTATGTACCTGACTTTTGTGAAGTGCCTTGAGACGACATGTGTTGTGAATTGGCGCTATATAAATAAACTGAATTGAATTGAAATTTAATTGAAAGCTTAAAAACCTCTTAAAAACGGTAAAACCATTGAGTCTCAAGTACTGCAATGTGTTTAATCAGTATGTTAAATCCTAATTGCTTTTCCTTATATTAACTATCTTTGTTTTTTTTTTCTTGTTACTTCTCAGCTCAAGCGATTTCTGGACACTGAGGTGCTACTTCACAAACAAATAACTGACTTCTCCAAGAAGAGAGGACGTTCTTTTACTTTGGACACCTTTAAATGCAGCAATAGAAAAAAACGGCAGAACAGTTTTAACTTGAGGCTTACTCAGGACTCACTCTTCTAAAGTGTTTCTTGCTGCTGAAAGCATTTTCTGGAGACAGGCTGAAGCTATGAGAGCTGATGTGCTTATTAACTATGAAAGTGTATAATATGTTAAACTCATAAATAATAAAAAGTATTTTCTACAACTTATTGCACTTTTTCAATTGTACATTGGTTCATCCTTTCATTGCTATATTGCTTTCTATCTGGTCATTGAATATAACCTTTTTTTGATCAGCCAGAGAATGTTTAAAAGAAAACATGTTAAATGCATCATAAAATTAGTATTTTTCTGTCAATATTCTTATTGAAATCTTCTGTGTTATGTACACCTGTAGCACTGCCAGTCTTCTTACGTCAGGATGAAATCTTTCAACATATGTTTTGTGGGAAGGTTGAGCGAGTGAGATTTATAAAGATGTGAATATTAAAGATCTTAACACAGCATCTGATTCATTATATTTATTTCACTTTTGATAATTGCTTCAGATTTAGTTGCATAAGATACATTTATAGTGAGGGGAGATATTTCACAAGTTTATTTGAATTTGTGCCAAAGTCTAAGATATTAAAAAGACAGTTTGATGATCTGGTCAGTGGTAAAAGTGGCAAAACACTTTATAATTGTGACAAGTGACAAATTTTTCTGTGTTTTTTTTAAGATCACCAACACTATCGTATTTTGCTGTGATTTGAACAATTTAAAAACATCTTAATTTGTTTCACATTACAGACCTCCATCCATCTATTGTCTATACCTGCTTATTCTTATAGGACTGCAGGGGTAGACTCTGGACATGTCAACAGTCCATCACAGGGCAACACAAGCCGACCAGGAAAGAACCCATGCATGCACGGGGAGAACATTCAAACTTCATGCGTAAAGACCCCAGGCTGGGATTAAAACCCAGGACCGTTTTGCTGTAAGGCAACAGTGCCAACTGTACCATTGTGCACCTCACAGTACACATCTAGTGGTTACCAGGGAGTGAATTGTAGGATTTTCTGTATATTTTTTTCTGGAACGAGTTGTTTCCTTAAGCTTAGGACAAACTGGCCATGACTCTAGGACTGGTGCTAATGAAGCTAAATATTGTAAAAAAAACTGTTGTTTACTAATCTTAATTTTAGTAATTTGTTAGTACTCATGCTATTTATGTGTATACATTTTCAGCTAACAAATATACCTAAAGCACATGCGCCTCCCTCAGTGTTTGCTGATGTCCCTTAAGCTGAAAAAATCTTAAATAAAAAAACTTTAATAGCAGTAACATAATCTTAAACTAAAATTTAAGAAAAAAAAACCTTCAGTTTGAGTTCATTTGTTAGATGTAGATACCATATAAATAATTTTTTTGTTTGTTTGTTTTACAGAATATCCTATCCCGCAATAGATGAATGAAAAATAATTTAACTTAGGAAGGTTTGTAATTTATACTTAACTTTTTAACTTGATCAGAATATTAACTTTGTTTTAGCTAGTAACCAATGACTTTCCCTGTGGTAAAATATATATGATGTGATACAGAGGCTCATTTCTTCACTAATCCAATGGGAATGACAAGAGAACCTCCCAGTGTTTCTTAACCTTTTTGTAACATGTACCGCCTCAGTAAATACTATGACATTTTGCAACAGTGGTAAAGTAGTAGAAGATTCAGAAGAAGAAAGAAATCATATGACATGACTGATTTGAAGGATGGGGTTTAATTATGTGTTCCAGTTTTTCACAGAAGCTAACATTTCTAAATTTCACTGCCTTTCTATCCTGGACCCGGAACACTGTTAAACTGAGTTTGATGTCCTTCCCAGATCCACGTTCAGAGTTTGGAACACAGTATAAGTAGCTACTAGTGCTTGTTCCTGGTTTACTGTCATCCACTTCAGTTGAAAGTTCTCAAAATGTTTGCTACTGTACTTTTCTTTTGATATCTTTTTGGCTTTATGTTTTAGATCTACAACACAGTAAATCTGTTTTGTAACTACTTTGCGAATAATAGATACTAGTACCACCAAAGGCAGTGCAACCACAGTTTGAGAGCATGCCATTCAGCTAAGGCAGGTGGAATGAAACAAATTGATCTGCGACTAACAAGGCAGGACAATGATCCAGGTTCATCTTACCACCATGCACAATAAGTGGGATGGTAAGTGAGATAAAGAGTGGCATCCTTGACTCCCCTTGTCTCCAGAACAACTTATTTTAAGGCTTTTTACACATCAACATTTTACCATAGGAATGAATAATTGTGGAAGATGATGCATATGAGAAACAAGTGGTAAGTATAAAAATAAATACAAATTGTCACCATGTTCAACATAAGATGACCTGTAAATCCAAGAGGGAAATGGGAGGAGACTTTTGCTTCATGTGTCACCTGAAATGACTATCCTCTTTCCATATTCTAGCCTTCCTTTGCTGATATGCCAAACTTGTAAGTTCAACTTGAATTTTAACATTCCACCTAAAATAGCATTTTTCCTCATTATATATCATTAATACTGTTTATCAGCTATATTTTTATTCAAATCATGTACAAAGAATAAGTACAAACTGCGCTCTCTTCACAGCTCAGCTTCGAGATTCTCTTTGAACTTTCACATTGATTGCCTTGACCCATTAAACTTCATTCTATTATTTGAAAAAAAAGGAGAAGCAAACTATGGCATGTTCAAAGGAGGTGAACTTTCAATACAAAAAAGGGAGAAGTGCTTCTTGAAATGTTTCTTAAGTTCAAAGCGTTCTCCATCTCAAAAGGCATTTTTAATTCCATGTATTTTCAATTGAGAAGGTAGATGCTAATAACTCTGGATTCTTGAAGCACAGAATTCATATCTTTAAATCATGAACTATCTCTTCACATTACAATTGTAAAAGAAAGCTCTGAGAAATATTGAACTTTCCGTTTCAAAAGGCAAATAATATAGAATGTGTTTTTAAATAGAAGGAATACACGTGCTGCTTTTACAGAATATTGCAGCTTTCAGCACAAATATTTATCATTTTGCATGCATTATGAATCCCCCTGCTGCATTTACAGATTAGATGTGATGCTCTTCTTTTAACCAATGCGATGCCCTCACCCTGCTCTGCTCAAAAAGCGTTATGTGTTACGACTCACTCCCAAGTGATGTCTCTATCCTTAATTGGATAGTAATTATTTTTGCTCCTTTGAAAACACCTGAGAGAAAGGATGCACCTTCCTCAGCAGCTGCATCCTCTCCACTCCCATCTCTCCTCCAGGATTGGGGGCCCCACAGAGCGTACTGGCCCTTGTTCCTAGAAGACCCATCATATCTTCTGTACTGCTTATTTTGTAGTAAGATGGGATGTTTTCCCTCCTCCTGCAAAAAGACGAAAAAAAATTCACCCAAGACCATCCACTGAGAATTGTGGCATTTCCATGTATTGACGTTTGGCTGGTGGTTCATATACATTTGTTATTCTATGCTCTGGACTTCAAAGAGAATGAAAGAGGGCCTATTATGCTAATTGGTTCCTGTTCTGTTAAACGCAATCAAGGCCTGCTGCATTAATCCTTTACTAAATACTTACTGGCTTCTCTTTTCAGAGGAGTAGAGACTGCTGCTTAGCATCCTGACAGGGATATTTGACAGTAGTTTGAGCACATCTAAATAAAAGATGATGAGCAGCAGTAAATAAAATGTCTTATTTAAAATCCTGAACTCAAAGGGCCTTGTGTCATTGTTTGGAGTGTGCTTAAATTAACATTGATTTATATAAGGCTTATTTTAAGTTTTTGTTCCCTTTTCGGGTTTTTCCGCTTGACACCACGCTGAGGAGCCTGACCTTGTTCTCAGGTGTGTGTTGTTCACTCTGCCACACAAAGAATTTGTAATGTATTCATAATTTTCCCATGGTGGCAGAAAGGAGAGGAGAAATCGAGCAATGATTCCCAGTTATACCTATTTCCCTTCACATAAATATTATTGTTAATACAGCCAGGCGCCTCCTTTGTGGACACTGTTGGGATGTCAGATGGTAGTCCAATTGTGCAAAAAACAAAACCAAGAGAGGCGATGCAATAGGTGCTTTGATTTCAAAAGAGTATTTTATGCTGTTTTATCATTTTGTTTTAAGTTCCACATGTGGTACATTTTTTAATATGTAAGAGATGGAATGGGTTAAATTATTTAAGACTGAGGAACCACTGAATATTCTTCCCATCTTGTGTGTGCGCTATAAAAAGAATAGAGGGGAGGCTGAATAGGAGCCAGGCTGCCCTAGCTGCAAGCAGAAATTAGAATATCTGATTTTCAAAGTCTCCGTTTTTCCTTTTAAAAATAACGTGTTGGTCCAACTTACTTACTATACGCAGAACAATATCATTAATGAGTTGTTATGAATAAAACAAGTTGGAGAAAACAGACTGTTTTGCATAAATGATTAAGTGGGAATGGAGACACTGATCTGTTTTTCAAACAATGAATGAACAATCTTGTGTTCCTTAAACGGAAAGCTTTTACAATACCTACAGTGAATTGGCCTTCTTATACATAAAGCAATTGCTTTGCAAATGATCAAATGCCCCTGGGCCCTTCTCTTTAATCTAGCAGCTCCACATACACACTCACACACACTCTAAGCTGCAGTGAGGAAATCTCCAAAACTCTGTGACAAAACAAAGTGCATTTTGTATTTAAAAATCTAAACAATTGTGACATATGAGTATTTTTGTGTAACAGCAAAAACCACATGACTTCTTCTGCATTTATAAGATGCGGCAATTTGTAAATGTGTTCGACTGAAACATCCAAAAGCTTTAAGTTTGTAGTTGAGACAGGAGTATTCCCATATGTGTGTAGTTTGCTGGCACTGTCGTTCACATGGACAGCAACGTTTGTTTCCAAATGGGTCCCCTTGTATCACTGGACAAGATTCATGGGTTTACATTTCTGCATGCATCTGCGTTTATATTATCAAGCTGTGGGATGTTATCCTTGATAACTATATAATTAGAAATGGCATGTTGCACTTCTTATTTCAACATGATGAATCAAGGGTTCGCTGTTAACTTGAAAGGAAATATTAGATCCTGACTAAACTTTGATGAAATCCAGAGTTACGAGTAAGAGATTTTGGGTCAGCTAATGAGAACAGAGCATCCCACCACACTCCAAGTCCAATTGGGAGGGAGTTGATTTGCATGAATGCAAATGATGTTGGAGGTAATTGCGCACGCTGGCTTCCATGGGGTCATGTTGGCTTTCTAGATTTGGTTCTTAGATGACCACATCCTGACATAGAGCACAGCTGCCTTTCTTATACAGGTCAGAGTATTTTAGCTGTTAAAGAAAAATCATTAAATTGTCTGTTATTGGGCGCAACGCTGATGGTGTAGGGGTTAAGCACGCAACCATATGCAGAGGCTACAGTCATCGAAGCAGCTGTCCCAGGTTCAAGTCCCAGACCCGGCGACATTTGCCGAATGTCTCCCTCTCTCTCTACCCCACCTTCCTGTCTGCTTACTGTCAAAAAATAAATAAACAAAGGCCACTAGTGCTGAAAAATATCTTTAAATTGTCTGTTATTGAAGATCTTCATGCATTATGGAAAACAGTTTTTACTTGATGCCACATCAAAAACAGAGTTGTGCTCCAAGATGGGCTACAGAAAAAAAAGGTCAAAGGCTGTTTTTATACTCAGAAATAACTTTAGAGTAGATAAAAGGGGGAATTTTGTCCTGATTCAGTTGGCTTATTATTTTAAATACAGGCTATATAAACATGTCAGAAGACAATTAAAAATCATAATAGAGTACAGCAGATCAGATAATATGGCACTACAGATCCCTGGAAAATTTGTGCAATATTTTTGATAGCACTATGATGTCAAGAAATGCTTTATAATTTGTCTGATCTAATTAAAACTATGATTGTTTCAAATACAGGCCTGAATTGTTCCAGTGTTCAGAAAGGTGCTTACAAATGCCGATATGTGAGGCTTAAAAGAAGGTTGCTTCCCCTTAGATAGAAAAACTGATGTGAACGGGAGGGATTGCTAATAGTTTGAAGTTGTAAAATCTCAATGAAAACACCAATCCCTGCATTCCTGTAAGCACAAATCATGAATCGGCGGCCCACCTTTGAAAAACCTGTTCCATCTGCACAGTAATCAAAGTGCACCCCATCCTGTCCACCCCCCACCCATCCTCACCCACTGACTGAATGGTGTTCTCTAATTAACCATGCAGAACAGGGGGAAGAACACATGTTAATTTAATGTAACAAAAATGTTGATTTTCATGCACTCTCCTTTTCAAATATTTATGGGCTAGACTTGAAGCTGAAGATGCATCAAAGACTCACAGGGTATGCAAATGTGTCTGCCTTACCCCCCAACAAGTTGGACTGTCTTTTTTGCTCTTCATGCAGCCCTCATGCACTACCATCTGAGCTGCAAAGAGGAAGCCATGCAGTCCCCTCTTTAAAAATAGGCCTGCATTTGTTTTTTGTTTGTTCTTTTTTTCGAGAAAGATCTGGCATTTCCAGCTGCCTGCTCAGCTGCTCAGTACAGTGCATACTTAAGTCCAAAAGTAAAAAATTACATTTTAGTTTCCAACATTGCTTTTTTTTTAGAGCAGTTCAATTTTTCCATTTTTATGCAATGTTACTTAAGGGACACAGAAAAAAAAGATATAATTTTCTGCACAACAGTGGCGTCCAAATATGATCAAAACAGAATCAACTTTACCTTCAAAAACCACAAGGCCCACGCATGCGCTGATTTATTCTCGTTTCCACCCATCTGCTTTTGTAGGATGAACTTCACCCGCAGGTGTTTTTTTCACAGTGTCCAAAAGGTGGCGCATGAGGCACGTTCAACAAGCGCTGCGTCCGGAAAATTAAAGAAAATCCCGCTGCTTTAAGTAACTGCATTAAAAAAGAGACCACATATAAATCATCATGAGTGGATTTGAAAAACACGGTGTCACATTTTTTACAGATTCATGATTATATATTTTTGTTTCTCTTGTTCTGAGCGTCTGCTCAGATTTCTGTGTGTGAAGAAATGGAGGAAAAGTTACACAGGTAGGTTTATTCCTTTTATTTCGGCGAATTAAAGTACTTTCTCACATCCTCTGAGATAAAATAACTGAGGACTTTTAGCGGAAGTGGATTTCTAGAGCAGGAGCTCCTGCCGCAGCTGCTGGGTGGTGGGTTTGTTTTACCTCTTGCCTCACCTGGAGAAGAAAGAGAAAGTCAGACTCGTCTGATCCGATCGGATGCGATGTTGTGGTCGGGTTGTGCATCTCTCTCTTTCTCTCTCTCTCTCTCTCTCTCTAACTTTGCCCCTTCTCTAGCTCCCTGTCATTCTCTCCCTCCCTCTGTCGCCCTTTTCTTTGCTTCTCCTCCCTCTTTCAGCTCCATGACATTCGGCTGTTAACAATCAGAGTTTTCTCCCGCTGTCCATCTTCCCTCTCTGTAAGTAAACTTTTATTTGTTCCTCATTGCTGGACTTTTAGGGCTAAATTTTAAACGCTTATAAGAAAATGCTGCTGCTGCCGCTGCTGATTTGGAGATGGCTAAAACTCTTCCATTAGTACAATTTATGGCTTTTTTTAATATCTGCGGTTCTGTTGA
Organism: Crenichthys baileyi; assembly: GCA_036173005.1. Classification (NCBI taxonomy): domain Eukaryota; kingdom Metazoa; phylum Chordata; class Actinopteri; order Cyprinodontiformes; family Goodeidae; genus Crenichthys; species Crenichthys baileyi. The sequence continues at coordinate 202,896 of JAHHUM010000708.1, read as the reverse complement.
AATTTCTTCACTTTGATATATCGGGCCTCCTCCTTCTCCGTCTCGAATCCAAGCTGATGATCTAAAACAGATGCTCAAGACAGATAAATTGCGCTTTGTTGTGGCAACCTGTAGACTTAAACTTTAATTTCTCACGATTAAATAGATATGTGCGGGTCGGTGATAAAATGTAAAGATGTATTTCAAACTATTTAAAAGGTATACATCTAATTAAATAATTATTGATTGTTTTAGTTTTTGCTCAGATAAAATTAAAGAAACAAATATATAGAAATTATGTGACCATTCTACAGATTTTTTCTTTTCAAATTTTCTTTTCTTGAATTTTGCAATCGGTTCACAAATTTAGATTGAATTTAAAAATTCTAAAATGTAACTTTATTTACCTATACGCACTAATACATGATCCAATACTATAAAAACACAATGAAAGAAACGCCTCACATGATGAGAAGATTGTAGGAGCAGATTCTAGGATAATTTCTCGATACAGTTATTTTAAAAACCAAGGCAAAATCACCATGAAATTAGCCGTAATTCGAGGACCTTCAAATGAAGTGTAAATTAAAACATTTTGGGTTTTATTTTTGCTGTAGAAAAAATGAGAGAATGTATAGTCTGTTTATTTTAGAGAATATTTATGTATTGTTCTAAACCGGATCTGCTTATTTTATTTTCTTCTTCCTTACAAAAGTTCAATCTGATAACTAAACTGTCGTCTCGCTCACATGTTACAGCTGCCCTCCTGTTACAGTACCTGAGTTTTCCTCCTACAGAACCTGTTTTCCTCTGCAAGTGAACAGGAATGTTTTCACCTAAAGAGAAAAAGAATCAGCACTTTAATAATCATAGCAGCATAAAATAAAACAACAGAAGTGCAGCATCTAGAATTAAAACAAGGTTGCCGTGTCTGCTGTACTTGATGTTCATTTCACTTAAAAAAAACCCACAAAAGTCGAGGCAGAAACAATCATCTTCACTTTTATTTCATCTCTTCCTCTCTGTCCCTCCCTCTCTCTCTCTCTCTTCTCGCATCTCTTGTCTGGGAGGAGGAGGAGGTGGAGGTGGGGTGAGGAGGAAGGGGGAGAGTCCTGCCTCTTTGCCTTCCTCAGATCAATGCCCTGGCCACTCACTTTCTGATGTTGCACGACGGGAAATGCTTTGAATACTTGCGACATGGCTGCTCGCATTGATTGCCAAGATTGACAGCATCTCCAGCTCCTGTAGTCTTGTCTGAGTGAGTGCGTGAGGGGAGGGAGATTAAGAGCAGATAGGCGAACAACAAAAGGTTCTTGTAGTTTTTTGTTTTTGTTTTTGGACAACTGAACTTCGCAGAGTCTCTTGGATCCCCCACCACCACCAGCGCCACTTTCCTGTATATGGCCCCGTGTGCGCAGAGTCAAGTTTTCGCTCAACAGATAGCAGCCCAGTGATCCTTGTAAACTATAGCCGAGTGTAGCGTTCATTGAAGAAAAAGGAAGGACGCGGAGTTTTCTCCTCCACGGCTCTCGTCGTCAAGGTAAAAACCACTCGCTTGCTGTGTCCTCCTGATGATTGTTATTATTTTCTGTTTCAGCGTCAGCTGTCAGTGAAAGCGTCCCGCGCGCTGCGCTGCGCTGCGCTGCGTGCGTTCATGCTTTGAAACAATGCGGGAGAGTTCCTCACGCGCCGAGCTGGCACGGGACAGGAAGTTTTGCGGCGGACAAGAGTGGAAGTCAAACTTTGATAGTTGCGGCTGTCTTGATGCGTCGCTTGTTTTTCTCGAAGAACATAGAACAAACCGATACGACGAGAGACGGCAGAGGCGGGTTGTGTCCTGACTCGGAGTGGCTCTTATTCACAATAATCGGTAATTAAAAGTCATTTCCAATATTCATTTATAGCTATAAATACCTCCTTAAATGCATGTGGTGTGTTCTAAAGGGTTGTACTCGTATTTGATCGAATCTGCGGACTCATGGAACACAATGGTTAAACACTTTAATTTTAGTAATTTTCACCAACTATGCCGACCAAGTGTTGATTCCGAACCACATTTAAGGCTAATGAAGGTTCGGCGTCTCTGTTTACATGTCCCGTAACTTTATTCCGCCTGGTGGCAGTTTCACTTCTGTCCACACAGCGGTACCTTTCATTGACAGTACACGGACTGGTATGTTTCCAGTCTCTGTCTGTGATGGCTGTGTGAAGCTTTCGCTTCACTCTCATTGCCCTTTTTTTATTTGGAAGTCGCAGTCCGAACCTATTTCTCCCTGTTTGACCTTAACAGTGTATGTGGCTTGCAGGGGAAAAATCCGAATTTCTTCCCTTTTTTAGGACAGAAGTTTCTTCAAGTAGCGCAGCTTGGGAATTTTTGCTCCTCTCAAACTTTCCCGGGGGTCGGGAGAATTGACCCCTTAAGAATGCATAAGCCGTAAATTAAATTCAACAATCGCAAGGCTTGTCTGTTCAGAGCAGATGTAGGCTATGGACTACAAGAAAATCCTGTTTTTATTGTATCTGAGCCGAACCATATTTATGCGCTCCGGACTCTGGAGGTTGATTTAGTGCTTATTGTTTACAGTTTTTTTTTTCTGCAAATGATTATTATTTTTTTGCCTTAAGGGAATAAATAATTGCAAAACCAGCAATGATCAGCATAAAGCTATAATGTTATAATGTTAACAGGGAGTATGTGTGTTTTTAACATTAAAAACACTTATAGTTAGTACTTTGTTTTGTAGAAAACACATTTAGAAGATAAACGCAATTTTATAAGTTAGTTTAGATATGCAGAGCGTGTATTGCGCTTACACACGGGCTCCTTATGTTAGATTAAACACACTAAACAGACACTTACTGACTGTGTCCAACAGATGAGAGTTTTAATATAATTTTGATAAAAGAATAAACTAAGATGACAATTTAAACTTTTGGACAACTGAAGTAGCATTTCCTTTATTTAAGAGTCATTAATTGAACTTTCTTCAGAACTCCACCTGTGGTTTAATGCCACTCTGCTACGATCTCCTGTTTTTTCCCCCCTCTCTCCTCAAACCTGAACCCAGCTCTCCAGAGTAAAAAGTCATTTAAAGTTTTCTCTTTTTTTTTTCTTTACCCCTCTTGCCATTTTGTTTCGAGCCCTCTGTTCGGCCCGTTTACGCAGGTCCTCCTCATAAGGTAAGGCGGTTCTGGAGACCCAACTGGAGCCTAAATGGCACATTTATAATTAGACTGCCCATTCAGCACATTGCCCTGATTGCTATACACGGACACTCGGCTCTGTCTGTGACAGAGTTTGCCTCTGACGGCTGCTCCAGCTCAGCGTGTCGCTCACTGAAACAGTAAAAAAAAAGGCGGCATCCGCAGCTTCAGCTTTTTGATGCCAGCTCGGCTTTTATTACAAATATTTCTCCCATATTTTGATTAGAGAGCAGCACCTCAACTGATCATCTTGTTCATCTAAAGCCCTATTTGCAGCAACCTCAATGCATTTTATTAATGGAGGAAATGTGAAATTTGTATTTTTTGGAAGTGCAATCCCTTCAAATCATTTTTTTTGCAGTCCAATGCATTTCTTTCTAATTAAGTATTTTACTAAAGTAAATTTTGTTGGTCAACTGCCTGACAACTAAAACTCCTTCCCCACCGTTATAAGAACTATTCTGGATCACAGAAGGACTAAGCTTTTTATTTGCAGCACTAAGAATTTTCTCCACTAGACGCAGCATAAGATGCAGAGACGCAGGCGCTGCTTGTGCCAGGGAGGATTTTAGGACTCTCATATTGGCAGAATGGAGAAACCCACCTGTCCTACATGTCCTAACACTTCCTGTACTGTTCGGGTTCAAGTCCAATCCAGTGTCTTCCCTATGTAGCATTGCAGCTGAGTTTACCATGTCATTATTATATTAATATCACCACCATCCCTGCAGTTAAAATGTGTTACTGAGCTGAGTACATATGATATGGATTGGTCATTATGAAATTTCACTTTTAGACCTTCTCCCTAACTGTTAATATCGTGCAAATGTGTCTGTTTAAACCTTTTTGTGCGAAAGGGAACAAGAAAAAGTCAGGAGGGAGTGAAACGTATTTTTTTTTTTCATATTGCTCAGTTTAAAAAAAATCATTTAAGATCTAAATAAGAAATCTGGTCCATTTTTGGTTTTGGATGACTAAATGTTTACTTAGAAATTAGCTGTTTGATGAAGCTCATGAGATAAACTATCCTCTCTCGGGGGTGATTGGATAGTATTATTTTATTTCAGTGATGCTATGCATTTATACAACTCAAAAAAATCTGCATTTGTTTCACGACCGAGACATGCCGTGATGCAAATTACAGTGTGTAAGCAGGTTTCCTTTAGTGGCATTGCTCTGCAGCTGCAAGGTTTACACGGAATGGTTCAATTTTCATTTCTCACAGAATCTGGTGTTTAGAAGGGTCAAGAAACAAGATGAATGTTAATTTTTGCTTGAGCAAGTCAGTACACCAATGCAATAAAAGCAATAACAGAGTTTCAATAATTTAATAATTTCTTACAAATTCTGCATTTTTGTCAATCTTTCTGAAAGTTAACTTTTTTTTTCATTTTTGTAAATTTGGCCTCCCTGTATGATTGGTGTGTGTGTGTTTGCATGAGTGATAGAGCCCCTTTTTGCCTAGTATGTGCCAGTGGATGTGTTGTACTTTGCATCTCCTATGCTTTACAAGTATTTGCTCTTTATTGAATTTATTCAAAAAATCATGATAGAAAACAACATTCTGTCTCACAAGTATCATTCAGACTGCATAAATGAGGCCATGCACATTGCTTCATCTTTATAGTAGAATGGCAAGTTTGCTGTCTAGGTGACCAGAGGCTGCTATGGGATGTGACCAGGGAGAGTGAAGCATTGTAGAGAAAGGGGAGCGGTTGAGTGGTGCATGGGTACCAGTTACTTCTTCTACGACCTGATGATAAACAAGATGAGAAGAGGGTAAACAACAGCAGGCTCCGTAAAGGTAAAGGGGGAGTGCAGCAGAAGGCTGGAGGACCGCAGGAGATAATAAAGGTGGCAGCACATGTTGTGACATCTGTCTTTCTAAGTGTTATCTAATTTGCTGTAGAATATCTCAACAATGATCAGAACTAATGGGGAGATTCCACAGCGTATCCGTGTGTGGAGTGGTGGTTGTGGGAAAGAAGTTTTATTTTTAATTGAATATAAAGTTTCAGATGAGTTGGTGAGATTTTATGGGTCAAATTTAATAACTGAACAACAGCTCCTCGTGTTTGGCTTTTTTCACGTGGAGTGAAGATGAAATTGAGGTTCAGTTGGGGGAGAAAGACACACAGAGGGTCTTTATGTCCATGCAGAGAGTATAATAGTTAGATAGCAATATATCAGCTGCTTTAAAAAGCATCATGAGTTTTTTACATGCTTAATTTTATTCCCCCCTGAATACAGCTCTGTCTCTGTCTAATGTTAAAGCCTCCTCTGGGTAACAGGTTATGTTTTTTATAGAGGAAAACAGCACCTACTGCATGTGCGTGTGTAAGTGTGTGTGTGTGTGTGTAGACACTTACTGAACATCAACACGGTCAGCGCTGTTTTTTTTTTTTCTTACTTGATTAGATCTTCATGTCCCTCTGGTTGCTGTAAGTGAACAGTATTGCTGACATTAAAGGATTACAGATGAAAAAAAAATCTAAATATGTGTATCATCACAGGAACTGCATAATTGCACAAGTAACCTAAGTGGCCCATTTTGATCTGTATCATTCACTCTCCCACTGAATATGTTTTTCTCAAAATAATTGGACATTTTCTTTCAGTCCATAGCATAGTTGCGCATAATTAAGTTTGACTTCAAAATGCAACAGACGTGGCTATGGTAAGTAGCCCCGTGTTTTTTTTTTTTTTCAATACTTTCTTTTTTAATAACACACATTAATATGTAGAATTAATTGGAAGGGCGTTGGTGGCCGAACGTCTCTGACACGGGTCCGGGCCTGTAATCAGGTGGAGGAATTAGCGGGGCTCATTGTTTTTTATGAATCAGATGAAGATTTGTACAGTGGCTGTGTGAAGATGGTTGCCTGCATTTCCATATCAAAGAGACACACAGTGCAGCAGCCGGGCAGTAATTAAAATGTGGTGGATTTTGGAGTCCTTGCTCACACATTTATGCACAAAGCACATACACACACATACACACATGCCCACTCTCCCCTCTTTCTCTCTCTCTCTCTCTCTCACTCATACACACACACACACACATGGCTTATAGACCAAGGCTGAGACCTGTCAGCTTGTGTAAAAAGAGTGCAGGTGGTTGAAACTGAATTTTAGCCAAACACTTGTGTTCCTTTTGCAGATATTTGGGAACATAAGTAACTGTAAGTTCATAATTAAGATTGAAAAAGGAAAAGAAAAAAGCAGGCTTTAAAAGTTGGCTCTTTATTCTCGCAGTTTTGGGGAACAATATAATTGCTGCAGTTTGAGAGTCTTGCATAAATTATTTTAGTTTCTGTCTTGCAGGCTGCAGTCATGGTCCTTTTTTCATTTTAGTCACAGAAAGTATAAAAAATTCTTTTTTGTCAGTGGATGCATAATCATTTCATACACAGATGGATATGTTATGTGTGTGGTTTCGAATGACCTTGCTGCAGAATGTGATGACTTAAAGAAATGCCGAGGAAGAAAGCTGGGATCTTGGGCCCCGAGTGTTTTCAGCCTTCGCCAAATTGTAAAAATCTCCAAAGACCCCAGAACGCATCTTGTGAGCTTGACAAGCGAAAAGAGATTAGTGTAATGTGGGTTCTTGCGCTGCTCCCTCACAAAAGCTTCACAAAAACCCTCTTCCTTGTGATCCTCGGCATTGTATTTGTATTAGGCCATCCAGTAAGTGAGCCAGAGCCTTGGAGGACGCTACTTTGACTTGAGCCAGCATGGGCAGTAGAAATAAAGATTTCGTACCATGTAGGATGAACACATAGAATATTTAGGTTTGTTATTTTTTACAAGTTATCCTTTTGCAGCCCACAGCCTTAGAAAACAGTGATACTTTTTTTTTTTTCACAAGCAACATTGCTCTCCATGGTCTGTCAAAGCTAAACAATTAGGCATTATCCAGTTTGTGGAAGCTAACAGCCGGCTTGGCATCTGCCAGCTTCATCTGACACAAGATGTAAAATATGTTTCATGGTTGTGACTGAGGAAGCCAACATGATTTTATTACTGTGTGGTCCAGCTCTATGGATGCAGTGAGCTTTTTTGCTGGCACATCATTGTTTTCTGACCTGATTTGCAGCTCGGTTTCTGAGTGGATATTAGCTTGTTTGGAGAGTGAACTGGTACATGCAAAAACCCCTTGAGAAGCATATTTTGAAAGCCAGTTTTGTTATTCTAAAACAGGTCTCACCAGAGCCTTACTCTGCCAGTGGTTCTAACTTTCAATCTCTTCAGAGTGTGTGTGTTTCGGTGCTCTTGGATGGAAACAATTGCTGATCACCCACTTGCATCATGGAGCAGCTACTGTGACATCTAAACCAGGCGAGAAAGTTATGGAAAAGAAAGGATGTATTGGGAAAGGAGTCAAATTCTCAACAGTGTTTCCTGTGGAAAACGCGAATGAACAGTGCCAACAACAAATCAAAGTGACAAAGAGGGAGGGTGCGGGACTAGACGGCAATGTTCTTGCGGCTGAAATTTTAATGAAGTTAACCATGTCTCTTCAAGCCCAGGCCTTTTGTTTCATTTCTGAATCATTTCTATACAGGCTAAAACATGGATGTGCTGCAAAGTATTTGCTCTGAATGTACATCATGAGAAAATGGCTTCAGCAACAAGCAAGCAGACGCTTTCTTCTGGTCTCTGTCTTTATGCTGCTCTTTGTCTGTCTTTGTAATCCTTTCACATGCATACCGAGTAAATAGACGAGGGTGTTAGTGAAAAGATGATCTAAGAGCAGACTCTCTAATACTTAAGACTCTGCACAGATAATGATGTTCGTGAACATGTTGCATCAGATCACTAATTTTGAGGCAGTAGATCAAACTAATTTTCTTTAGCTTAAATTACTTATTTTAACAAATTTTGAAAAATAGATATTTTATACTTATAGGATGATGGAGTTTAATTGTTGTACTAAAAGAAAATTTTTTTGGCATAACTTGATTTTTTTGAGGATCAATAGTTTAACATACACACTTTAGAAAGAACTGTTGAGTGCTTTGAAACATCTCACGGGGTGTTGAATTACACTTGAGGGACCTCTATCTCGCTCAGCTACACAATCATAAGCAAAATGAGCCATAACGATCCAAGCAATGCAAGGCTTGTGCAGTAAAACCAAAGAAAGTAGCTTTTCTGATAAACTCCATGTTGAATGGGACCCAAAAAACTGAAATCTGCTGAAATGACAGAGAGCTTGTGGTTTGGCGCAATAGAAAATTTCCCATGAGGCTCTTTGACAGTCTGTAGGGACAGCCTCTCTGGCACACGCCACCCACCCACATACAATGTACGCACACACAAAAGGGATCGGTGTTTCTGCCAGGCATTATGGGTATAGAAACATCTGGGAGGATACTCGCCTGCGTCAGATGATTGACAGGTTGGTGAGAACAGAGGAGGGTGGCAGGGATAGTTTAGTCTTTTTTTTGCTTTTTTCCAACCAGACAGGATGAATGAAATTGGCTGTATCTACAGAAGTATGATCAGGGAAAAGAAATATTGCGGTGCAACATGTCCTGCAGAGCAAAAATTTATAAATTTGAAAAAATCACCAGCTCATTTGTCAGATAAGACTTCTCACCTTTAACATTATATAAAGCACTGTACGTCTTATAACTATTTCTGAACTAAAACTATGACTTTTCATTACAACGTCCTGGATTTTAAGTCTTACAGTGAACTTTTTCTTGGCTTAAAAGATCAAAAATAGGTCCCTAAAGCCCAGGCACGGCTCCAGGAGGTTTTGTAACTGCTGGCAAGATAGAAAGAACCTAAGAATCCTTGGGTTGTCTACCAAAACTAAACTCCATAGCAGAATTACAGAAGTTATTTTATATGTTTATATGAACTTGAAATCTCAATAGCAAAAAAAAGAAAAACAAAATCTTGATTCTTCTCAGAATTTTTATGTGCGACTTACTAGTCTCTAAGTTCATATGTTAAAGTACCTTGTTACCAAAAGATAAGCTGACCTAACATGTCAGAACAATAAAATGTAGTGTCCATAATTAAAAAATAATGTAATTCTCCATAATCTTTTTCCCTAAACATGTAATTCAGGCATTATTTGGAGTCAGCCGACTCAGAATGCAAATAAAAATGCTCGGAAAAATCAAACTGCAATGTTAAAATTGTACACACAGGCTCAAACTCAAACTGTTCTTTTCCCATAAATTATCACAAGATTTGTTCAAAACAAAACGATTACCTAATTTCCTCTTTGTTGCATATTGACTAAATGGGCATTTTTTGAACATTTCTAAAAAAATGCATAAAAAGTGCTTTGTGTTAGTTAAAGAGCAAGATTAAAAAAATATAGTAACAGACACTTCACCATCTTTTTGCTGCGGCGATGCTTTGGTTTGGGGTTTTGCTTCAGTAGGGTGAGAGGCTTTGTGTTCTTGGTTAGGGGTGCGGCTCAGGGTATACATTGGGGGAAGTACAATGTTCCTCCTCATCCTTGAGAAAAAGCTAAATTTATTGGTTACCATCTGCAGGGTGGAGGAGTTTGGGTTATGGCCAGGCCAAAGAAAAGCTTCTAATTAAACAGTCATCATTATCAACTTACGGTCAGTGATCATCGTCCCTAACACTGGTTCTCCAAGAGGAACATGGGATCATTGAGGCTTTCCATGAAGCCATCTCTGGACTGAATTAGAATACAAGAAACAGGAGGAAAGTGCTAGTGAAGATTTTTTTCCCCTCACTTGGCAGAACAAGCAGCATATAGCCACTCAGGTTTAAACAATTATCCAACATCAGAGAAACCAGCAGAGCCTCAGCACTGGCACAGCTATCCCGCTATGGTTTAAGACATGACCAAGTGTCGCATGTAAGCAGAGCTTTCGATAATTTCAATTAGTGTAAGAGGGGTGTGCCTGCAGTATCTGTTTCACTGCTGCTGGAGAAGCTTTGCTTTGAGGTTGACAGACCCTTAATATAGTATTTCATGGTTTGATGTGTGAGTGACACACAGGCGCTCCAAGAGGATGGCAAAATGGTTTATTAGGACCTAATTAGAGCCGTGTGATTAAAGGGGAAGTGACTGTGATTAGGAGACCAGCAGATGATGTGGAAACATGGATGAATATTCAGCGAAGAAAAAAACCCAGTATGTATTAGCTTGAAGGTGTTTGAATGTGTGTGTGTTATAGATTATCTGAGTGCCTCAAAGCCTTGTCTCTCTCGGATCGACCGTGTTATGGTATCATCTCTACAGCAGATCTCTGCAGAGAAGCTTTACAGCTTAAGCTATTAGGCACAAAATGCAAAGCCGAACATGGAACTGCAAATTCACATTTGATGTTCCTTTCTGTGTACACTCGACACATGATGAGCAGCTTCTGAATCTCAAAAAAATATATATAAAAAAATAAGGTGACTACTTTTTGTTTTATAGTTTAAATCCAGCATACAACAGCGGATTTTCACAGCCAATTTAACATGAAAACCCACAAGGAATGTTGAGCAAAGCCTGGTCTACTTTAGGAAGCTTATAAAATCACACATTCTTGTGCACTTCGGAATATGTTCTGTTTAATCAGAGAGATAAACGGCCTGTTCTTATTAGCCTCCATCAATGGAGAGATTACCATTGGATTTTCTTTCTGTCCGTCTCACAAACCTCTAACTTTTCCAAATCCACAATAGCTGTCGCCATTAAAAATAAAATCATTCACGGGACTGTTCTGAAGGCTTCAGATTGACAGCAGGGCCTCAGCATTTTACAATTTCACAACTGACTTCCTCCTTAAAATGACACTGGCTTACCTGCCTATTACTCCCTTTGATTTCTACAGTACATGCTTCTGTGCTCCGAGAGGTATTCATAATAAGCTTAAACTCCACTGGCTTCGTTGCTAAAGGGGGTGCTTATCTCTCTGCTATTCAGGAGAAAAAAGGGTAATATTTTTTCCAATTTCAACATTTTACTGTTTGGCCACACTCTTCCCAAAACCACATCAGAAAGGGGGCGGTTGAAGAGCTCATATGGACACACACATGGACACTGCCTCAAGTGTGCATTTATCACATATGCACACACTCTGTTCAGGGCCGTTCTTTGATTAAATTATTTTAACAGCTTAAACTGCACATTTTTTTAGCAAACTGAAGTAGTTCTGTTAATATTTTTCTTTTTGTAGTAGTTGAATTTACTTAATTTACTATCAACATTTTAATTTTTCCAGCCACTGGAATGCTTCCAGTACCTTTGATGAAAATACCCATATTTAATGTAAAATATATGTGAGAAGCAGTTTGTGTTGAGCAGCAGTAGCATTTTTGCTAGGAGCACTACAATGAGAAACATGTGTTCACAAGTGAAAAGGAAATATATCTCTTGTGACCCACCTGTTGTGCTGTTAACACCAGATTCAAGTTAATATCTTGTGGACAGCTGCTTCTGGAAGTTCTCCTTTGTCGCCCTTCGTCGGCAATGACACCTGGAGCTTCTTGGCCTGATGCTAAGCCAAACAAACAGCAGCCCGACAAAAATTCCTGAGCAGAAAATTGAAGCCCTTATGATTACAAGAACTAAATCGCAGATAATCAGTCTAAGTGCAAAGTGTTTTTCGAACTATGTCTTTCTGCTGCATTTCATAGTTTGCTCAACATTTTCTATGTGAATTTTTACATCTCAGCACTCTGCCTGCAGCCTGAGCTCGCTGAGCCTCTCAGTTTTACTGTTGCATGTGCCATGCCGTAATAGGCGTCCAGGACATGATGGGAATATAATAACAGCTTGACAGTGTTTTTCTTACCCCCTCCCTCTGCGCTAAACGTGAAACCTGTCCAGAAACGTGGAATATATGGGGACTGGCTGTGATGTCAGTTGTTATTGCTGGATATGCAAAGTAGTATAGTTTGGAGTATTTTCCACAATCTGCTGTGCAGAGTGCATTATGTCACAAAGGCCACATTGTAGCTTGTTGGGTGTAGAGCCCTTTTCTCATTCTCTTGTTCTGTGCCCTTCTTGGCCACCTTCTGTGCTTATAGTCCAAACTGCAGCCTCTCTTTATTCCCATTTCCTCTCTTTGTGCTGAAATCAATAGACAATAGAACTATATGGGATCTTACATAATGGGTAAAATCTTACATTTAAATTGGTAAAGAATAAAAGGCTAAGAATGTTGCTTGGTTATGTGCTCATGATTAAGATTTAAGATTTATGGATTGGCATATACAAAACAACTCAAAGCATTTTATGAACATTTTGACTCAAACGTGTAATTGATTTGAAGTAATGGTTTATTTTTCTCCTTCATTCCTTTTCTGCACGGTTGAGACTGCAATGCTGGCTGTTTTCAATACAGTTTGGAATGGAAGAGCTTCCTGTTTTCTGCTAATTAAATTTGCCTCTAACATATGCTGGCAAGAGCCTCTTACCTTGTTTGACTTATTTATTGCCTGGCTGTGGAGGTAATTTGACCTTTCAATTCAAAGGCCCTTTTTTAATCCAGAAAAGGAGTGTTAAAGTCAATTAGAGTGGTAATGAGTGGCTCAAACACTACATTTGTTTCCTATGACGAGACAAGCAAAGCAGAGCCTTGCCTTGCTCTCCTTGTCCTTATCTTCTGGTCCTTCATCCCCCTCGAGGATGAAAACGAGGGCTAAAGGAGGCGAAGGAAACAGGGCAGAGGGACGAAAAAAGGACGCGGAGGAGAGAACGGGAAACGAGGGAGAGAGGAAAGCTCCCCTATGGTTCCTGCCATCTCAACGGAGATTTGTGTCCTCCTTTTAAATCATTTCCCTCTTTAGAAGATTAAGAAGGCAGAAATATTCCTAAACTGATCATTTCCTCTCCTCCTAAATGGACTCATTTGCATTTGCAAACACTGCCGTTAAGTGGGGGTTTCAAAAAAAAAAAGACAAATGACTTCAGTGAATAAAACGCAAAACCAAAGGTTGTAATATTATTAGTAGTGGCTGAGTGGCTGTACAGGGGGCAGGGAGGGCAGAGAAAAGGCTGCACTGTAAAAGACTGTAGCTAAATTGCTTTGTAGATTGCAGTTTTAACCAGATTCAGACAAAAACAGAGAAATGTGGATATATTGAAGAGAACAGTGTCGAGTGACTTTCCTAACTTGGGTTATTTTCCAAGCTCCCACATGCCAAGACAGCTAAAACTTATTCAACTTGCAACTGCTATCAATATTTGCCAATTGATAATGTATGACCATAATACAAGACTTTGTTGGAAAAGAATCAAATAGTGCTTCTGTGCTTCCCCCTCTGAAACGAGAAAAAGTGCAGGATAATTTGTGGACTCTGATGCCTTGTTGTAACCTGATCATTTATGGATCAGTTGTTTTCTTTCTGGTTTAATTCACCATGTGATTGATTTTCAGCGCAGTACCGATGGAAAACATCCACGCTAAACCGCCTCCGAGATGGAGAATCATTTGAATACAGATGCTCGTAGCTTAGGCCTTGTAACGGGAAACCACTCGGAGCCCGGAGACAATTGCAGGTTGATTATGTTGCTTCTAACAGAAGTTGCAAGTCCTTTGTACAAGGCAGACATATTTGCATCTAAATGCTTATTGTAGACATCTAAACAGCATAATGTGTGATTGTAAACGCCAGCTGTTGTACTCAGGAATGAAATAAAAAAAAGGAAAATTGAGATGGAAATGTGCAAATTATTTTCAAACACTGGAGCTGGAATCAATACGAGAGAAACATTGGTTTCTTGGTTGTATATTTTCTTTGGATTTGTTTACACAATCACACGAGCCTATTCACAGTTAGCCACATGTTGATTTGTACTGCTGGGAGACCCGCTTGAGTTTTTCCCCCTACCTTCAACAATGTTGCATTACAAATGCCAGAATTTACACTTAGATAACTTAGCAGATTTTATACATGAAACAGCTGTTATGAGATATTTAGCAGAGCTGCTTCTTTTGATCACTTGTGTTTGCAGACAGTTATGAACATATCATTCTTTCCTTTTCAAACAGTTGTCTGTGTGCATGTGCATGTAAATACAGTCACATATACGTGGATGTACATGTGCAAGTGCATGCTTGGTGGCCAAAACGGAGTGATGCCCCCGCTGATTCTGCTCCTCCAGCTCTTTGTCCTGCAGCACTCAGTGTGTCTACCTCCTCAGGAGACTGTCAGGCTTCTCTAGTGTGGCTCCACAAAAGCCCAACCTCCTTTGAGGTGTTAAAAACTTCCATTTATGCATCTCCCTGGACAAAAAAAAGCAAAAAAAAAGCACAGAGCCCATTTGAGTCTAGTAGCAACACAGGCAGACATTGTGGCCACGCTTCTCTAGCACTCATTTCACAGATTCTAAAACCAGTATGTGGTGAACAGGATTTGAGGGGCTAAAGTGCCCCACGAGGGCCAGGCGATAAGAGGGGAGAAACGCCACTGTGCAGTAAACGAGAAGATGGGTCCAGGAAAATAAACACATTACCTGGGAGAGAGGGAGAGACTTGTTTTCATGCCCCTGACACACAACTCCCCCACACCTCCAACTTACGCACAAACACAAAGCCCCACGCCGAATGAGAAAGAGACATGGATGAGAAAAGAAAAAGGGAAATAAATATGTGTGTATACCTTGGAAGTTAAGAAAAGAGGGCTCCTTGGTATGCCAAAAGACAAGCTTATTCTCTGTTCTCTCTCTTCACAGTCTTTGGAGTAAAAATAATGTGAGAGGAAAGAAGAAAAAGAAGTATGGGTTGCACATCAGCCTCTTAAGAACCATTGGGAGTGAAAGCCGTCCACTGTGGAGGAAAACACTCTTTTTGGGTGGTTGTTTCTCTCCTTTCACACTGCCTCATCCCTCTTACTGAATAAATAGACTTCTATTCCTGGTATTTGATGCAAAGAAAATGACAGATAATGTACTTGCCAAGCATGTGAAAGCCCTGTTCTTCCACTGCGATGCGTGTCCACCAACCTTGTAACAAACACCCCATAAAGAAGTCGCAGCTCTTCTTCCTTGACTGACATCAGCTCTGCCAAAACATACTGGCCACTGTTTTACTCTCAACAAAGATATATTAACAGGACTGACATTCTGATAGTCATTCTTGACACGCTAGTGAGAAACGTTTTGTGAGTGTCTGGTCTGATGTATTTCAGTGTCAATGTGAGAAGACCGAGAAAAAGGGAGAAAAACCAGCAGTTTGGGAGAAACAGAGAGTAAAGGAAAATAGAGAGATGTGTCAGGTTATGACAGGTAACCATCTAAAAGCTATTTGCATGTGACTGACCACCTTTCCAACACCAAATAACTCAATAACATGGTGGATCTCTTGCAGAATACAGGTTGTCTTTCAAGTGACCAGTGCCGGACTTTTGTTGTCTATAGCTGCCTTGGAATGCCTGAAAATAATATCCTCTCACTCTTGGCTGTAGCAAACAATACTCGATACTTTCAGATGATGCTAGCTCAAAAGAAAAATTTCAGAGCTAGCTACAGAACAGTCACTATAACTTGTTTAATTACAATATTAGACTTTTCTTTGCCAGAATGTTCTGCGCTTCACCTCTTTACCCCCTGCAGCCCCCTCCTTAGCCTTTCCGCTCTTTCCTTCGGGTCCACTGTTACAGCCCCATCTCATTGGATCCCAAAGTCCCCTGTGCAGTTTCCAGGTTGACTGTGTGGCTGCTGCTTCTGCAGAGATAACCACACTGCATCCAGGTAGGGAGCAAGCCTACTGATGGCATAGATTACACTATTGTCAAAATAACTAACTCTGCAGAATTCTTGCTTTAGTGTGTTCGGACGAAGAGGGGAGTGAGGATTTGGGATGGAGGATTGGGAGGATTTTTTTTTTTGACGAACATTCTGCAGATCTGGACTAATTCCAAGCAGGAGTTGAAGTTTTAGCTTGCTCATGCATATCCACACACGACTTCAGCACACATGCCGCATATGCAGAAGGCACCAATCATTCAGCTGCAGAAAATAGAAAAATGCCATAGTTAGAGGTTGAATTAATAGAAACTGAAGTGCAGGACTCATCATCTAAATCAAGGTAGTGGTTCGTATACTGTTGCTTTGATGATAATGTCTTTTATTCTGAGCTACTGTCACATGATGGATGGGGTGACCAAACCCTTACCAACCAAAAATGAGAACATTTTAAAACGCATCCTTGAAGGTAGTCAAACCTTTCATATTTAAAAAAAAAATACAAACACAATCCAAATGCATGTTCTGAACTAATCTTTTAATATAACAAAAACTTAAACATATTTGTTTTAAATTTACAATTCTCATCTCTAAATAATAGCTTTAGTTCTGTTGTTGAGCCTCTCCAAGCCAAGTGTTAAACATTCAGAACTACGTTCTGTCATCAGAAGATTGCCCAGAATTTCTTGGAATAATAAAGAAAAAAATGTTACGATCAGCCTTGCATGATTTGTACCTTTGCCGTTTTGATCATTTTGTATCCAGCATTTTCAGACATGATCTGGGCCATCACCATCTGGATATTTTGTGATGAACTTGCCTCCATTCATATCGACCTTATAGACATACCTACCTAGTATTGTACCCACATTTGATATATCACATGGTCCCCTTGTGTCTGCCTAAATATTCAAACATTTAGCACATTTAGTCAACAAAGGTATAAAAGCCATTTTATATTTCAAAATGAATTATTCTTTAATTTTTCTTCTGGACTCATCTAAATTAAGCTTCTTCAGTCAGAACAAGTGTTTAAAAACTAGAGTTTTTAATACATATTACAGGGGCTATAATATTTATGTCCTCAACTCATCAAAATGGGCAACTCAGAGAAACAGAAATATAAACATATGTAGACATGGTAAATATGTTGGACAAAATAATGGGCACACAGGGGCAAAAAAGGCAGACACACATTGGTATGAAATGGTGGTATGGATCGGCGAAGTGGAAAACTGACCCAGACCTTCTGCTTCATGGAAAACCAACATGGGTTTAAAATCAAGCACTGATAATACCTAATGTTTCACATTGCATGCCAGACAAATGGCGTATGACCTTATTCTCACTTTCTTGTTATTTTTTTTGTGTTTTTGTCAGGCCTCTTTGAAACCTTCCTTGATGTAAAATTCCTCACAGTATACTACCGGTCTTAGTTTTAGACACACTTTCTCATTTAATGGTTTGCTTTATGTTTATGACTATTTACATTGTACGTCACTGAAGGCATCTAAGCTGTGAATGTACACATATGGAATTAGGTAGCAGAGAAAAAAAATGTAAAAGCACTTTAAATATGTATTTATTTTACATTCCCTAAAGTTGCCAACCTTTGTTGTAATGACTGAAATATTAACCTTTGGCCGTCTCTCAATGCACCTCTGGGAAGTTCTTTCAGGACTCTCTGGAAAACCATTTCAGGTGACCACCTCATGAAGCTCATGGAGAAATGCCAAGAGAGCAAAGCAGTCATCAAAGCAAAGGGTAGTTATTATGAAGAAACTAAAATATAAGAATGTTTAGAGTTACTTCACACTTTTTGTTTACTATATAATTTCAGTTTTGTTGCCTTTGGTGAGAATCTACGATGTAAATGGTAATGAAAATAAGGAGACCCATTAAATGAGAAAGTTTATCTAAAACTTTTGAGCTTGATTTTGAAGCCCTGGTAAAGCTGGTGCATGCTGTGTTTTACAGTGATTGTAATTGCTACATTTTCTTAATGTGAAACTCTTTGCTGTGTTTCATGTCCTGTGCTACAGGATTAGGCGCAAATGACAATAACAGTTGATGTACAGTAGTTGAGAAGGTTAAGATGGTTGACCTTTTAACTTGAACCCAGTATGTTATTCACTACAACTGCGTGTGACTAGTCTGTGTAAAGTGTTTTTTTGGTTACTTACAGATTATTTTTTTCATTTAAAAAATTTACCTACAAATTGAGCTTTATTGCCTCCAATGGAAGTATTTGGGAGCAAAGTGGAACGGAAGTTAACACCCCTGTTTGTTTGCACAAACCTGGCGAATAAAGCTGATTCTGAAGTATTTCTTCTTTTGTGAGTTTTCATGTGTGTAAGTGTGTGTGTGAGAGATTGTGAAGCTATGCAGCAGCAGCTGGAGAAAAAGGGCACTCTTTGACTGAAATGCCACAGGTGACTGTGAGCTCTCTGTTTTTTGCCTCTTTGATCTCCAGCTGCATCAGTCTGTTTGAAACTTGTTACCTGTGAGCGAAACCTCTGGTATTTTGAAAGTAGTGAGATCATTTTAGTGCAGTGCTCTCTGTATCACGCCGTTAACAATAAACCAAAACCAATTAACTGGAATTGCTTGTAAAAAAAAGCACTGATCCTATAATTGGTAATAAAGAGAGCTTTAATGTTTCCTACCCTGAGGTGGGACTGAAAGAAAGCCTCTAGCATATTGCTACAACAGGCCAGTTGACACTGACTCCTACTAAACGGCAGGGATTCCTGCATTTGCTTCATGATAATATCATCTGGCTTTGCTCATTATTTGCAATTATACATTCTTTTTGTGATTTCCTCCACTCACAGAAACAATTAGCTATAATAACCGTTGTGTAAATAATACAGCACCCCATGCCTTATTTATCTCTTTGTTCTCAATTAACATCAAATCATTAATTCAGAGGTTTGTTGTTAATAATACTCTCTGTGATTACAAGAGCTTTTAGTTAAGTAGACAAAGGGTTTACTGAATTGCCATCTATGGAATATGCCTTTTATCCTGTGGGCTGGGACTGTCGGTGTTCACTGAATGGCTATTAAAAGTAAATTGCGTGTATTTGTGAAGACAGGAGTAGGTGGTTGCATCTGGTGCTGGTTGTGGTTGTGACAAATCGAAGCAGGAAAACTATTCAGATTACTAGCGTCAGGTTGCTCCTTTAACACATGAATTTCTGTTGCCTTAAAAAAAGAGACAATACATGCAGCTGCGCCCCTCTGGTAATATTTTTTATTTTTCATTATTATTTCGCTGTGGATCAAAATTTTCTTTGATAATCCATATAACAATAAGGTCAGGAATATCTTGTTAAAATATGGAAAGAATCTTTGTAGGATAAAAAGGTTTTTTTTTTTCTTGTGGTGGAAGCAATGTGCTGCTGTATGGAGCAGCTTTCCATTCAGCTAGGGTCACAGGGGTCCCCTCACTCCCATTGTCACTTCTATAGCTTCAAGGCTGCCACATTCAGGCCCGTCTCACTCTGTTAGCCCTCCAGCCTCCCCCGCAGCAGCCTCTGCTGTGCGCCGACAACAATGCTGTGGCCGTTCTATATATTTATCCAGCCTTGTTGATGGTGGCTTATTGGCCCCGGCAATGGAAGACTGAGAGGCCGCAGTGCAAATTAGTGACAGATCAGTTAAGCGTGACCTCAAAAAAAACCTTGGCCTTGTTTAATTGGCAGTATAGAAGTGGAGTAATTGTATAAATTGGCTGGTAATGAGATCCAGGCTTATTGTGAAAAACAAGATAATGTGCAAAAATGAACACAAATCAGCCTGAAGCTTTTCCACCTCCTCATCTGATGACTTGGTATTTCTCTATTGTCATTGCTTCTTAATTGTGGCTTATTCTGAGTCAGATTCTTCTAAATTTAAAATTTTTTTATCAATGAAGAATGAGAGAACATTAAAACCCTTAAGCGTACTACCAATCACAATAAGCAGCACCACAATTGACAGAGTTGGTTTGCTTCGGGGATTGTAGACACGTTGTGAGAATGAAAAGAAAATCAGTGTTGAACTCTCAATCAGTAAATGTTTGTTACAAGTCATCAATACCAGGGACCAAATGATGGCATGAGTTAATAATTAAGCCAGATGTGACTGCCTCTAGCTCATTGAATGCATCCTGTCTCTCACCAGCGATAGTTTTGATTCTTAAAGTGAAGCACTGCAAAAATATAATCAGTAATAGTTTCCTTATGTCTAGTAAAAAGATGCCATGCTCCTGTGTGAAAATGAGTAAGGTGTGGATGACCCCCCCCCCCCCCCCCCTTTATTTGATTTGGGCTGATTAAAACAGTTCAAAAGAAAAACCATATCCTATCTTCAATGCTGTTGCACAAATGACAGCCTGAAGCAAAATCTAAAAGTGTACTCCACTCTTGGTGGACTTAGCGCAGACTGACGGGTTGCTGCTGATCTGGTCGATTAATACACCTGGACAGCCTCCACCAATGTAACTTTAGCATAGCAGCACGTTTTTTTGGCTGAAAAAACATAGCTTATGAAGTTGTGTCGTGAAAGTGTTATTATCTACTATCATACAATTAAACTCGTGGATATAAAATTTTTCAGTTTGAGGTGTTTTAAATTGTGCCTGTTATATAAGGGGTCATTCCTTTCCACTGTTGCCATATGCTTGCTGAGGATGAGGGATTGCTGCAAAGTAAATTGGCGCTATATAAATAAACTGAAATGTCTGCAAGAAGGGGTATATGAGTATAAATTGAAAGACAATTTTATCAGTGTTTTATACCAATTATCAAAATTTAAGACAGGTAAACGGATCAGTATTGATTCTTAGATATCTGCACTGATGTGTAAATAAGTCTATATAGCTCAGATGGAGTAAACCATGGACCTTCTCTGCCCTGGAGCATCATGTGGCTTTGTGTGCTCTCTAACAGAGTTACAGCTCTTTAGGAGACACGCTATAACTGGCAGAGCATGGTCTCTAAATAAATCATTAGATGTCAGTGCTTGATGGAGGATGGCAAAATTAAATAAAACAAGTGGTTTTATGTGAGGTTTTTGTTTGTGTAATCTGTAGATGGGAAGATAGATTAATGGGGCAGCTGAGTAGAAGATTTTAAACACACTCTAGAAGAGATTCATATTATTGACAGCAATGAGGACTGAACGTCAGACACTGTGAAGGCTGTTTTTGCTCAGCTGAGGAGACTCAGGTCCCACAGCCAAGAGTATGTGTTCCAGTTCGATGCTACTGTTTTCATTCTTGGTTCTGATATATTCAAATACAATCATACACGATCCTTGGAGGATCTGCATTGTGATTCTACTTACCTCTTGCTTTCAACAAACTAAAACATTTTTAGTTATTTCAAATTTGGCTTTAAAAATCCAGTTTTGATGCAGATTTAGTCAAATAAAACTACGTTGAAAGACATGACCTATAATGGCCTTTTTCTGTATTTTTTTCTAGGTTTTTTACATGTGTTCAAAGTCAGTCAACCAGTGATCGCTGGAAGCTGGGGATTGAGTCATTCAGTTTTTGTAAGTATCACTTTGCCTCTTCAGCTGTCTCTGACTTGCCACATCTAACACACCCCTGCTGCCTTTCACCCACACTGAACACCTGCATTAAATGAGGTGGACAATTGGATAGACTCACATTGTATGCACAATTAAACAGTTCCAGGCACAACAGTGCTGACAGACCTTTTTCTCAAACATCAGTCCCTTAAACTTATTTTTGTTGTGCACTGAAATACCTCTTTGGAAGCTTTACCTTAAAAACTTCCAAAGCGGGGTAGAAATACACTTGATGAAAATAGGTGTTGTACTTTAAAGCACAGTTGAATACACCACAATCCTCTCTGCATGAATATTACTTTAACCCTCTTTGTGCAGCTGCAGCCTGCGCAGGTTGTCTAATGAAAATCTATCCAAGATATTAAACAAATAAAAGTCAGGAACTTAGTTGATATTATTCTTCTCTTATAAATGTCATTGGAGATGCCATGGGAATTATATTAATGCGACCGGGAAGCTCCTCAATAACAGCTTTGAAATGTCTGTCTGAATTCAAAGTTCATGGCCACTTACCATTGTTTGTTCATACTGTTCCACATCACACAATGCCTTCTGCTCACACAAGCGCACCTGTCAACCAGAGACCTATTTCTGGCACTCAGTCATCTCTCAGTCATGTCAGATTTAACAAGTTAATATAAATACATACAGGACATCTCATGGTATAAAATATACTCATAGAAATGCACAGTAAAGGACTTAAAAAAATAATTTATTGAGACAGATGGGGAGTTGGTATGAAATGCTTATGGTATAATAGTCTTGAGTATACTGTGGTTTTATTTTATGAAGCCAACATGTGAAGCATGATTTGTTTTTCTATTTAAAACAGAAAAGTAATAATTATTACTAGTGCTGCTGAAATAAGACTTGTTGTTTATTAGTTATATTAATGATATCTCCAACATTTATGTAGTGATCTTTTGATAATTAGTCATAAGCAAACAATAAAACAAACACCTACTTAGTATTAGTTGACAAGTATTTCTAGTACAGGAAATTACCATAAGTAAAATCACCACATACCAGACATGCTGCTTGTAGCCTGTGGACTTTAAAAGAAGCATTATCTGAGTAAGGGCGATAGGTGACACTCCTTTAGATTACAGACCAGGAATGTTCTTTTTTTTCACAACCAGATATTTTAGTAAATAGCTCAGTTTGTCTTTTTGTAATAAAGGGAAAATTTCAGTAGCCGTTTTCAGCCAGCTGACTAGAAGTGCGCAGCAATCAGTGGGTTATATGCTTCATACAGTGGAAGAAATCTCTGGTCACCTCCGCACTTAGGTTAATAAAAAAGAATCGGTATAGGTTAAAAAACAATTCTCTTCCTTAGCATTATATACTACTGAGTGTAACAATACCTGTAGTTTTCAATGTTTAAGCTTTGCATTTATGTATTGAACTTATCCAAATCTAAACAACAACAAGAACCAGGTAAAAAAAAATAAAATAATGCACCTGGTTTTACATTTGCTTAGCAGCTTCAACTGCTACCTACATATGCTTCCACTGATGCTAAAAAGGTTTGGGCACACAAACACTGAACTAAGGTGTTATTGGTGAAAGTTTGCAAGGTTATTAGTCTCCTGTCAGTATTCGTTACTGAAGATAACCCAACAGGAATCCCCAGCGAATTAACTGTGGCTCTGTCCCCCTCATATTTAGCTGGATCTTCATACAATCAGGAATCTGAATACTTAGACGTTTAATTAATCTTGAAAAATGACAGGAAGTAATCTAGTTTGTGCTGCTGATGTAACATGCTTAATTAGACTCATTCAGTCTCATCTGGAAACACCTGAGTGTACGTTCAGACCATCTGAACGGATACACAGTCTGTTAATGTACCGTTTATCTAATGAGCCACAGCCACACAGTCTCTTAGCTTTTCAGCCTTGTATTGATGGGCCCACGATGGGATGTGGGGAGCCATTTTTGTCTCAATTTAAATAAACACCATCCTAAAATGAAAATGAAAAACCTTATCGAGCCATTATCCAACAAATGAGCCTCTTCAGTCCACTGACCCTCCAATGATTGTGGTCATTGTGCCAAACAGAAGCTGCATGACAATGATTTTTATTTAATCAACACAAATACTTTAATGAATCCCAGAGCTGAATTGAGAATATTAATTGTTTAGATGTCATTACCTGGTGGAAATGTGTAAAATTTACTTCAACTTTATTAGGCTTTCCATTACACAGGTGTAACAAATATATTTTCTATTACCGATGGTTATATTATGTAAGGTTTTATGTACTCATACTATTTAACAGCATAAAAAGAACAAATGTAAAATGTCAACATGGATTTTTCTGTTCTGCTTCTTATTTTACATTCCTTTTTTTATTGTGGAATAGACCTTTCCCTCTGCACACGTTCCTGTCAGAAAAGAGGACCATAGAACATCCCATTAATCTTCTTTCACTCCAGCTGAAGAAAGTAATGCATAACTAAAAGTCTAGTAAAACATATTAATGATTTCAGCCATGAGCTTTTCTCCCAAAAAGCCATGAATCATCTCCAGTTGATAATGCACTGCGACCCTAGAGTGTAAAATCCTCGTTGCGTTGTGAGTAGCCAGTTAATTGATTCGCAAATTATTTAAAGTTTGTGGTGCCCAGGGGAGCACTACGGTCTGATGGCAGCCCGTTTCTACAGAGATGAAAAAAAAAAAATCTCATCAGCTAAGATAACACAGCATTGTAATACTGAGCTAACAAGTATAATTTTGGCCCCAGGAGTAGAGCTATGTACAAGACACTTTGGACTGGTTCAAGACATGTTTCTGAATGAGGACTAATGATAGGATCTAATTGGAATTGCTATTTTTGTCAGAATTTCCCTTTTTCTCAGTTGTAGCTTGATTATTTCTGGAAAAAAACAAGTAAGGAAAGAACTTAACATAATATAATTTCTTTGTCAAAATCTAGTGTTTGGAAAAGGCATGCATCCTTTTAGAGCCAGTCAAAGTTGAGTCACATACGTGCCGATATGTCTCTGAGTTCTTAATAAATCTAAGCCGCACAAACATACTGAAGAACGAACAACTTAAGGAATAATAAGTTGTTTTTGGCTTTAAAGACATATACCATAATTTTTATAACATTACATTTGAGATACTGAACTCAGGCAGCTATGCTTAACACAGTTACATCACATGAAGAAAGGCCAAGCCTACAACTCGACTTTCATACAAGGAAGATATATAGCGAGGAGAGAGAAGTCAGGACAAATGTTTACTAAGAGTAGTAGCTTGGAGATTTAACAACACGGCACCCTGCCAAGAGATTTAAAGGCTCTGTGGTGAGCTCTGCCTGACTATACTTTATCACAGTGGTGAATGACAAAATTTGTAGTTCGAAAAAGGAAAATTCTGGAAGGAATAATATAGAAATCTTGATTTTCACTCTATTTCTGTTATATTTCAGTTCTCCCTTTTCTCTTCACAGCTGTTCAACCAGAATAGCTATGCTGTGATTGTGCAAGTCTCAGTTGTTGTCACATAGTCTGTTTTACTTATGAGGTTAAAACTGTGCCACAATATTTTTATTGTTGTTAATCCGGATGTTAATCCGAACCAAACGATACTATACGTTATTTGGCCCAGGCAGTAATAACATGAGTTGAAGGAGCAGCTACAGTTTCTCACAAAAGTGAGTACACCCCTCACATTTTTGTAAATATTTTATTATAAATTTTCATGGGAAAACACTTAAGATATGATGCTTTGATACAGTCTAAAGTAATCGGTGAACAGCTTGTATAACAGTGTAAATGTGCTGTCCCCTCAAAATAACTCAACACAAAGCCATTAATGTGTAAACTCCTGGCAAGAAAAGTGAGTACACTCCTAAGTGAAAATGTCCAAATTGTGCCCAAAATTTCAATATTTTGAGTGGCGACCATTATTTTCCAGGTCTGCCTATCCTCTCTTGGACATAGAGTTCAATAGATCTTAACAAGTCGTCACTGGAATCCTCTTCCACTCCTCCATGATGTCATCATGGAGCTTGTGGTTGTTAGAGACCTTGTGCCCCACTGGCTCAATAGGGTTTAGGTCTGGAGACATGTTTGACCAGTCAAGCACCTTTACCCTCAGTTTCTTTTGCAATGCAGTGGTCGTCTTGGAGAAGCGTTTGGGGTCATTATCATGTTGGAATACTGCCCTGCGGCCCAGTTTCCAGAGGGAGGGGATTATGCTCTGCTTCAGTATGTCACAGTACCAAATACGTTTATTTTGGTCTCATCAGACCACAGGAAAAGGCTCCAGTAATCCATATCCTTAGTCTGCTTGTCTTCAGTGAACTGTTTGTAGACTTTCTTGTACCTCAGCTTTAAAAGAGTCTTAATTCTGGGACAACAGCGATGCAGACCAATTTGATGCAGTGTGTGGAGTATGTCTGGGCACTGACAGGCTGATCCCCACCCCTTCAACCTCTGTAGCACTCATATGTCTATTTTCAAAAGACAACCTCTGCATATGATGCTGAGCATGTTCACTCAATTTCTTTCGTCATCAATGGTGAGGTCTGTGCTGATAAACCGCCGATTGGTTTTCGCCACCATACTGCAGCTCAGTTTTAGGGTGTTGGCAATCCTCTTAAAGCTTAGGCCATCTCTATGTAGAGCAACAATTCTTTTTTCAGATCCTCAGAGAGTTCTTTGCCATGAGATGCCATGGGAAACCTCCTGTGACCAGTATGAGAGAGTGTGAGAGCGATTACACCAATATTGACACACCTGCTTCCCGTTCACACCTTATAACACTAAAAAGTCAAATGACACCAGGAAGGGAAAAATGCTAATTGGGCACAATTTAGACATTTTGACTTAGCAGTTTAGACATTAGTTATGTGTCGAGTTATTTTGAGGGGACAGCAAATTTACACTGTTATACAAGTTGTGCACAGACTACTTTACATTTAACCAAACTGTCATATCTTCAGTGTTGTTCCATGAAAAGATATAATAAAATATTTACAAAAATATGAGGGGTGTACTCACTTTTGTGAGATACTATATTTATTGTGCCTAAACCTGCAGGAGAAAAGTTTACAGAAAGTGCTCACTGATTTATTTGGTGATGTGATACATGGACATTAGCTGGTGTTTTGTGCTGACAGAGACATAGAAAGTAAAAACCATGGTAAAGGAATATTTTCTTATCTGAGAAAACTTTATGCTCACAGACAATACCCATTTTCACCTCAGTGGTTTGGCTGCTAACTCTAAGTTGGAGCTACCTGTCATTGCTGTGCCATAAACTGTGTTGTTTCGTCTTCATCAGTCTTGAAGCCAAAATTCTAATTTTTTCATATCCGTGGGGCAAAATGTTTTTCCGACAAAAAGAATGCTTTTGTTTGGCAGTGAGAAAACTATCCTCCCTACCAGTGTTTACTTCCAAAGAGCTCCACCACATTTCCTAGATGATCAGTGTATTATAAGTCGTCTCCAATAAGCATCTACAGAGCCAGTTGACATACTTCTGTTAGAAAGGTCGACTTGTAAACACTACATCATTGTCCATACATGCTAGTGCCATCTTGTTTGCTAGTGCCATCTTGTTTTAGAGGGAATGTGAAAAATTACAAGTCACGATAAACTTTTGGTTTTATTTTGTAAAAGCCCTTCTTTTCGAAGTACAGAAAAGAGCAAACCTTTGCTTAAAAATGTACTACTGTAACCTGTGGTTGTTCCACTGGCAAGCACACCTTTTATTTTATGTGTCTTCGGCTGAAGTTATAAGACCTCTGTGTTAATATCAAGAAGCCTCTAATATTGTCCCATTAGCAACTGCTGTCATTCAGACAAACAGTGTTGGCCTGATTTAAATAAAATGAAATGAAGATGGTTGTTTCTGCTCCCTTGGCTTCACTCGTTGCCATAAACATATGCTCTGTGCCCGCTTCTTTCCATCTTATTTATGACTTTAATTTGTTGTGTGGGCTGCACAAGAAATCAAATTTAATCCAATCCTCGCAGGGACCCTGTCATATAATAACATGGTAATTTCTGTGTATCCTTTTGAAAAATGAGGAAATTAATTCTTCCTGACATGTTCTAATTATTCCAGTGTGAACAGGGGATGGGATCCCCTCCCTTCTCCTATCCTCCTGCACCCCCCAGCTCCCTAAGTGTCAGTTGCCAACGGGTGTCGAGGTGCTAATGCTGACCAGCAGCGCGTTTAATTTGAAACATGAGCAGACACCTTTCAACACACCTTCCTAATGTTGGAGTGGCTCACACAAATTAATTCACTACTCATCTGGCAACGCTGACTGAAATGCGTGTGTATGTCTGTGAGCAATGTGAGCAATCGTATGTTGCAATATAAGGACAGAAGCACCACTTGGACATTTCAGATTAGTAAAGGAAACTAAAGGTGTGTGTGTACACATGCGTTTTGTCACTGTGCTCTGTTTGTGTTTGACCAACTATCACAATTTTTTTCAAGGGTCTAGGTGTTAAATGGGCCTGACGGTGAAAGTTTTTTTTCCTTTCTCCATCTTCTTTTTTTTTCCAAACCAAAAGTAACTTGTCACCCATAGCATCAAAGAGAACCTTGACAGACCTATTTGACTGTCATGGGAAGGTCTTTAGCTCATCATTTTACAAAATTAGTTTTCTTTCATTTTCTGAAATCAAATCAAATTATTTCTGTTTGCTAAATGGCAGGATACTGAGCGAAAGAATTTGACTTTCTTCAGAGTCATACTTTTCATCCACTAAAACTACTATGCCATAGTTTGGGAAAGCAGAGATGATGATGCTGTGGCTTCATAAGCTTCTAATTAGCCACAAGATTTGAGGCACATATTTGGATGTTTTTTGAGGCCACACCTCAACGATACTGCTTCCTTGTGCAACATCATGGAAAACTTATAATGATTCAGCTAAAATATCAGGAAGGTAATTGTGGAACCCCACACTCTTGTTCATACTTAAGTACAATTTTCAGATGGCTGGAGGTGTAACATTCATCTCTTCAAATAATCACCTGTGGTCTGATGATGCTAAAATTAAAGCTTGTGGCCTTTATGACAGTAATTACATTTTAAGAAAAAAGGGGAATCTTTAAACTTTTTAAATTTTTTGAATTGTATGTTAAATATTTTAGCATCAGAGAGAACCTACCATGAAGTTTAAGTTTAAAACCACAAGCTGTAACTGATTGGTTGTGATATCTTTGAGCCAATTAGAAATGCATCATGATTACATAAAACAGACCATGGATATATGAAAGTTCTTCAGGTCACCTTGTAGCTCAGACAAGAATGAGGCAACTTCATGGTCTGTCTCCTATGTCTTCTGTCCCCACTATCATCTCCCTGTTTTGGATCGTTGCAAATGAAGCCCTGTGGAACAATAGATTCATTAGCCTCTAGCTAGGTTGCTTCTGTGTTGGCTCTCTTTTTAGCTGTTAAACACAAGATTACTTCTATCCCTAGTCTACTTTTCTGGAGAATGTTGGGGCTAATCCTCCATTTTTATACTAGCTTATTTAAGGGAACATACAAACTAACCTGGGATGCTGTAACTGCTATGCTCTGTGCAGCTAACTTCTGTCTCTTGTTGTGGGCTGCACACTATGTAAGCCTGTTAATGATTGAAGACCGAGAGTGGCGTCTCATGCCAAGACCCACATGGCTGCTGGCGTTGCATTAAATCAGCAGTCAATTTGACTGGAAGTCTGAAATCTGGGCTAGGTTAAGGGATGTGCTGAAGCCGTGTTAATAGCTAGCTTGTTGTCCATATGGTACTGCTTTAATAGAGCACATTTGTTGCAGATGGTGGGAGACTTGGTCAAGCAGAGGCAGCTTTTGGCAGAAGCTCTTTCTTTGAACGGCTGCTGTGCTGCTTGGACTGGCCCAGGCCAACTTAGTAAAAACTATACGTTACCATCAGTTTATTTGTTTTTTTGAGTCCTTTTTTTTAGTCTTGACGGATACAAGTGTTTTTTTTTCTAGAGCACAGAGATTCAGGGTTTAACCATTTTCTCTAAAACCCATACATTACATTCTTAGTATAAGTTCAGTTCTTTCTGACCACAGTGAATCAGCTGAGAAAACATGAATACAGAGAGTAACAGAGAGAAAGAATATGGAGTACAACCAAAGATAAAGATAGAAACTTTGCTTGGTCTGCCCTACTTTATTTGTCTTTCTGTAACCCTTTTGAACGGTCTGTGATTGTGATTTTTTCTTCACATTCAATGCATTTTAGAACAAATTAAGTTAAATGGACATATTTTTGTCCATACATTAACTTTAGAGTGAATTCATATTTGTTCTGATGATTGTTTTGGTTTGTGCGTGCCTGCACTGGGTGCTTTTTGCACTCCCAGAAGTGAGGAGACACGCTTGATCTGCTCTGCTCTGTTTGACGGTTGTTTTCTCACGTTGTCACTGGCTCAGTGTGCTGTGGCATGGTGATGGTATTATGTGCTCTGGGCCCAACAGAGTGGAGAAAAGAGCAGGGCTGCAAGTACCCCTGGCTATGCCACTCCCGCCTCCCCAGACACCTTATTGTGAGAAAAGTCTCGGCTGAGCCCTTTGGGCCTTGTGGAACCACTGCTTCGCTAAGTGCTGGCCAGGCTGAAAGGCACAGTGTCCTTGGGCTTGGCTGATTCTTTCCATTTTCTCACAGGCTTTGTCTCCTAAGCCACTTGAGCAAGAAGGGAAAATACCAAATTACACCCATGCAACTAAAACTTTAGGTCTTTAAGGGCCGAGATGTCATTTGCCGTTGGGCTTGTGTTTCTTATGATTATTTTTCTCTGCTTTTATTCAATTACAAGTTTTAAAAGTAGCAATTTTCACAGCAGCCATGCGTTGTGTTGACTCTATGCCTTATGAACTGGAAAAGACAATGAAGAGAATAAATATTTAGGTTAAATGTCTCTATATATTTGTGAAAGTTTACGAGGTACTTTTTTTCCAAATCAGAAGAGCAGAATATCTTTAGTGAAAGAAAAAAATGTAAACTTCAGCAGCCAGAAAAATTTCTACTAACAAAATTCGTTCTGTGAAATTTCTACTCTTTTCCTACCAATTTAACAAAACGCATGTGAGTCCCAATCAATTTTCAACCTTAACACAATAAAAAGTGTACATTACAGACCAATAACATTGCCTAATGGAAACCTGTTGTAAGTCAATTTTAGCCATGTGTCTCCAGATTTTTTTGTGGCTACGGCTTCTGAGCGACCTATACAAGTGGTGACATCATGACCACATCCTTTTGCCTCATTGGCGCTGTAATTCCCAGCTTGGGTCCCTTGTGGCCGAGCTCCTAGAAACCACAGCAGCCTCACCACACATGGGCTGCAGCTGGACCACCACTGGCTACTCTGAACAGACTGGATCTGTGGTTACAGGGGCTGGATCCGCATCCATATATCTGCACACAGCCGTGGATACGGGCTGTATGGAGATCAGTAGGCAGGGTTTATTTGATGCAAACATATCATCAGTGCAAACCGATGTTGTATGCAAATCCAATCCCTCAATGGAAAGAGATGTAATTAATGATGTCAGTTCATAAAAAAAGAAGATGGGTTCCAAGTCATATTTTTTGCTTTAATTAAAGACGTAGGATCCTGTATAAGAAGATGTATGATCAGTGTGTTTTTCTTTCCTTTATTCCCCCTTTTTTCCTCCTTCCCCCTCTCTTGTTGCTCTTCTTCCTGATTATAACTCATTTCGCAGTTAAAAAAAAGATGTTCTCTGTGATTTTTCCTACCAGAACCCCACTCGCTGACATGGAGGGCTTTCTTCGTAGCAGCTTTTTACTGAGGTTAGTTTCTTTTCTGTTGTTGCCACTTAGGATCACAGGTCGGGCAAGGGTTGTATAGCGGGCACACATAGGGGGCTTAATCTCTCTGCCACATTTTTAGTTGTGGACTTTGCCCTGTGTGTGCGTGCACATGCTTGAGTGTGCGCATGTGTTTGTATGTTTGAAAGACTGTCCAATGAAGGTTCTTGCATATTTGCCCAAGTTGTAACAATTGTGTTGATGTAGTGTGTGGCTGAGAAGCATGCTCACCCTTACAGCCTTGAGTCAGACTGAAAGCACACATCAACAACTTGACGGTCACGAACACATGAGCTCTCCCCACCCTTCGCCTCCACTCGTTTCACAGTTTTAACAGCCTGCAGGTCAGGCTCTCTGTGTCTTCATACTGCATGCTCTTGTCTGACCACTCTCCTCATCTGCCCCTGACTTGCTAAACACCCTTATCAGGATTGGCTGGTTGAGGCAATCACTGGCAAATCAGTCTTGTGATGTACTCTTGTTTCCCGTTTCGTCCTGTGTTTGTCTTCGCCCTAATGTAAAGATTTGCATTACTTTTTGTCTTTAACCATCCTGGGATCCTAATTAAAAATGTGTGCTGTCATTACACAGTGGAAGTAAATAAGCAAGCTTATTTACCATTGGCTCCTTTCCTAGTCAACCACCTTCTCTAGGCTCCAGTGTTGCTCCCTAATTAGGGCTGGCTCATTAAAAGCCACAGCAGCATCTGCCTTTCAAAGCTGCTGTCAGCCAAAGTTTACTAAAGCTAATGAATCCTCTTTGATTTCTTTTTCAAAAGGTCACTTATTTGATTAAATTAACAGCATTTTTTTCTCCCGCAGAACGGTTGGGAGCATTTTAAAAAGAAAGGACAATTTGATACCATTACTCTTGCTCATCAACACGTCCTTCAGTAATTCAATAGGAAAATGTCTTGCCTATTTAAAATTGTTTTTATTTTTTCCATTACTCAAACAGAATCTCACATTTATTACCTTAAAAGAGGAAAAAAAAAATGTCTTTCAGCGCTTTGACAAAAGAGGAGTTAAACCTTGAAAAAAACATCCTGTTTGAGTTATATTTACAAGGATGCTTTTTAACACACACAATTCTGTTAATTGAAACAGCTTCTTTTTATTTACGTTCTGTGGCACAAAAGAAAAAGCAACTTATCACTTACCTATAATAGTTTATAATAACAAATACTAGCCATAATTACTGCTGCTGCACTTAACAAGTAAAATACTAACTGAAAAATGTACAATATGGGTTTTATCCCTCACGGCACCAATTGCTTTGGTGCAGCTACTGCAGTCCGAGAGTACTCTTTCAGGCATACAGCTTGTTCAATTTTTGATGGTGCACTGCCATTTCTCATTGCCGCTTTTGTTTTTTGGAGCAATGCTACAACGTGGATTCCTCAGCCCCCTGTTGACCATTTTTAAAACCCACTGTACAAAAAATGAGTGGTACCTACATTAAGGGGAAGGGGTATATTTAAAAAAAGAAAAAAAACCCCTTTCCCAAAATTTTCTTCTTTTTTCCACTAGAAAAAAAAAATTTTTAACACCCTTTTTCACCCTAAAACCCTTTTGTATTATTTTAATTTAAACCCAAAAAATTTTAAAAACAAAACTCAGGGGGAAAATTAAACCCTTTCTTCGGGGGGCCTCTTTTCTTTATTTTTTTTTATTTCTTATAGGGGGGGGGAAAAAGAAAAATTTTAAAACAATTCCCCCCTTTTTTCTTTTTTTTTTTTTAAAAAAAAAAGTTACAAAGACCTTTAACCCTCCCTCTCTTCCCGAATAATTTTTTTTTTTTACTCCCTAAAACCTCTTTATAAATTTTTGTCGATTTTTTTTCCTGGGAATTTTTTAAACCCAAAAACCATTTTATTTTTAAAAACTTTCCCAATGAAACCCCAAAATTTTTTAAAACCCAACCGAACATCGACTTTTATTTAACAAACTTCAAAGGGGTTTTAAAGGGGGGTTTAAAAATTTTTTAAAAAACCTAAAATAAACCAAATTTTTTCAATAATTTTTTTTTTAACTTTTGTTGGGACTGCACCTTTCAAATTTTTAAAAAAATGTTTTTCAGCCCCTTTTTTTCAAAAATGTGGAAAAACAAAGTTTAAAAAAGGGGGAAAACCCAAAAGACTTGGGAAAAAAACAAGAAAAAAAAAAGGAAGGAACCCCCCTTAAACCCCCCTTTTTCCCCAAATGTAAGAAAAAGGAAAGGGTTCATTAGTTGTAAATTTAATTTCCAAAAATGAAAAAAAAACCCCCATGGTTCTAACAAGGGGCCCAAAAACCCCTTTACAAACCCCTTTTCCCTTTCCTTTTACAAGGCCAGCTAACCGGGCCCCCGGGGGCCCCCTTTTCCCCCCTCTTATTAAAATTTTTTTTTGGCTTTTTCTTTTTTACATTTTAAACCCCCTCCCCCTGTTTTTTTAATGGTTTTTGACAATTTGGGTATTTCATCCCCCTTGGGTCCCAAAAACATCCATTTGGTAAAAGGGGTTTTTAAAAATTTTTGGGGGTTTCTTTTTTTTTAAAACCCGCCCTTTTACTCCTCAGCAGAAAATTTATGGAGGTGTGCATATGTGATCAATTTCTTAAACTACTTATAGGTTTTTACCATCTCACCATGTGAATGAGGAATGGGTTCTTTAATGTAGCTTGGGGACTACATTAGAAAGGCCAAAATAGAAGAAAAGGCATTTTCACACAAAATCAGATAGTTGTCTTCATCCACAAGTAAATCAGTAGTCTATGTAGCTCCCTTCTCACTAGGCACTTTGTCCGGCATCTTGAAGGCAGCACAGACCAATCATTACGACATCCATTCTTTGCTCCGCTTGTCTCAAGTCAATCCACAATGGGTTGTTGATTGTATGGAAAACACCAGAACAATTATGTCCTCTGTTTTGGTGGCAGTGCAGACTTTTTAAAGTGCAGTCCTCCATAATGGTCTCATTATTGTTATTCTTGGAGCAGACCTCTGGGAGGAAGAAGTAGCCTCTCGCAGTGCGTCATTATTTCTTAATTTCAATTAGCTCATCACACTGTCTCCTGGCAAACAGAGTCATGGCTAATTAAAAGTGGGTAGGCATGCGCTCCTTGCCTGTGACTTAAAAGGTAACTCTCGATAGACTGTTAATATGAAAGAAATAGTAAAAAAAAAGAGAGGATTAGAGCCGTTACCCTGGTAACTCCAACTTCCATCTGCGAGGGAACAATGAACTTGTGTTCCTCTACCACCTATGCTATGAAAAACAGAGAGCAGGGAAGTGAGTGTGCTCAAAGGACAGGACCCTTTTTAACAGCAAAGTGGGATTCAGGTCTAATAGGCTCTTTGGTGGGAGTGGTTAGAAGAGAGACCACTGGGGGATAGAGGACCACAGGGAAGTCAATGTGTTAACCTGGGTCAGTGAAGGTTGTCTTGGTTTTTACAATAGCAGTTTATTCCCTGCATTTGGAAGAGCAATGCAAGTAAAAGCTGCTAAAATTCTCTCAATAGTGTTTAATAATGGTAAATCTGGTTCTGAAACCTGAACTGTAACAAAACCAATATGAAATACAAGACCTATCCTAGTTCTATTTAACGTAAATGGCCCTTGTAATGTAATTTTTCAGCTAATAACAACCAGCACAAATTGTGGATAAGAAATAATCATGAACTATTTCCAGAAAAGTAATGAATAGCTGTAAAATTAGGTTTGAATTAAAGTTTCTTAGGGTCTCATAGAAAAATCTGTTATCATACAGGAATGTTTCTGCTCTAAAACACTTCCAAGTTTGAATGATCCATGACTAGACAGGGACAGTGTGTGTGTTTCTCTTTAAGTTTTATGTCCCTTATTACAGCTGCAAAGCGTCTGCTCACATTAACCAAATTTATGACTGAGGCCAGCCGAACAGCAGCACAGGTTAATGAATTTGGCATAACTAATTAAATGTTATTGAGGGATGAATATGAATCCTCTGCTCAGGACACCCAGCAGACAAAGGGGGCAAAAGTAAGGAACACGAGACAAAGCACTTGAGATAAAATAGACAACAGAATTTCCTTAGCAAAATGAACTGGTAAAATTGTGATTTTTGGGTCCCACATAATAGGGAAAGTAGGTTAAAATGAGTTATTCATCCACAAACTCACACGTGCTCACTCACATATTGTTTGATGCATTGGCTAAAACATAAATTATGACAAAACAGATGAAAAAATGCAAGCATTGTCATATTAACAGGATCCTTGTAATCAACATTATGATGATTATGTCTTTTGTCATACAAGTATTGGAATATTATTGCACCAATTTGCAACAAAAAAATCGAAGAAAATAAAAAAGGAAAATAAGTATAGCTCAATTTAGGATCACAATTTTATGTTAACTTAAATATTGACATTAGTCACTTCCTTAAAGACAGTAAATTAACAACTAGAATCTATGCATATGATGAAGAGCAATGGTTACAGTTTCATCAATCATTGAAGCACTACCAAGTGTCCACAACCAAGAGAAAAACATTATTTTTAATTAGTTGATAAAAACTAATGTGTATTTTTAATTCAAGCCATCTGATTTTCCTGAAGGAGCAGGATGTACAGTGCCATCTTGTGACATATTTGTGAATTGCAACCAACTGGGTACCAGTTCATGCTCTCCCCTTAAAATAAATAAGTTAATAAATTTAGTGGGACAGTGAAACCACTGGCAAGAAATAAAATAAAAATATCATTGGTCTATGTCTGAGAACAAGTACAATAATGGAAGAAAGAAAGAAAGAAAGAAAGAAAGAAAGAAAGAAAGAAAGAAAAACAATTAATCTTGCCCATAGTGACAAAAAACATACACAGTGTTGGTAAAGATGTGACGTTTCTTTAGATTTGAAAGCTGACGAGTGTTTATAGGTAGAATCGGGAAAAAAAAAAAAAGAAAAGCTCATTGGACTTTAAAATGAATCACAGAGACATGCTTAAAACTTGTTTTTCTAATACTTTGACTTTTCTGTGCATGGTGTTTTTGGCGCGTTTAACTTAAATAATTCCTGTCTCTCTCTTTTCCTCTGTTACACTCTCACTAACTCCTCTACACACCATGTCTGACATATGCTCCCTGAGAGCTAAGCCTTTCAATTTAGATTTCAATTATCATGTTAGTTTTGTGATTAGACTTTTAGTCCTCCAGGAATCAGACCTCTCTGCTCCTCTCTATTCCACTCTATTCCACTTCCCCTGCAATCACATCCCATCTGATGAATTGCGCATATAATTACGGAAGTTATTAAATTGAGATCATGCTGATCTCGGGGGGTGAAGTTTTTGCATAAAACCTAACTGTTTTCAAAAAGGGGTCCCGATAAAGACCCACCTGAAATAAGAGAGGACGAGTAAGCATGAAAAAAAACGGGCGATGAAAAATTGGGCCTCTGTTGGTACCCAAAAAACAGAGAGTTGACTCTGTGCTCGGTTACCTCTGCCCCTAAATCCAGCAAAACTCGGTCTGGTACAAAACCAGTCAGTTCATGAGGGTTTTGAAATCAACCAAATTGGGTTTTTTCCCCTAGTTAAGTATTTTGCCCCATAACTTCCCATCCCTGAGCAATTCCTTAGAGGTTCTCAGAAGAGGGAGTGAAGCACTTCACAGGCACACCCATAAGAGGAAGATGTGGGAAATGCTTAAACTTTTGATAGCTTTTAGAGAGCCTCTCCGAAAACCTGGCTTGCAAGCAACAAAAAAAGTATTTTTCAGGCTACATTTTAGTTTTTGCTATGAAAAGAATTATTTATTTATTTATTACTTGCTACTTATTACTTGATACATTTTGCACAAAAAGTAACGCTTTCAAGATTTCTCTAGCCAGGGTTCATCTATGTCCAGTATTTTTTTTGTGTATGTGATTTAAAGCCAAAAATCATTGGTGAGAGCCCGAAAATTATAAAAAGGGTTATTTTTTGTAATGCCATAAAAAACCTTTTTATTGAAGGGTTTTTAAATAGTTTTCAGCATGACATTTTTAAACAAAAAGTAAATAAAAACATATCTTTTATAAAAAATATCCTTTTTTTTTTACAATGTTTTATTAACCTATGCATGATATTCTTCTCATTTCCTATCAGAAAGAAACTTTTGAACCTAAATCTGCCAGGTGCATCAATAATTTTAGGCTTATCTGTACAACCTATGTTCTGTAAAAATCCCTCGGTGTTCTGCAAGAAAACCAAAGTGAATAATTTACTAAGTGACCACTGAAATTTCCCTGCCTTTTACTGTAAAAAGTGTGTTGCAAGTGTGGCGACCTTTGTCGAGTCCCATCTATTGTTTGCCGAATGGTTACACACTCCACAGGCTGTGAAATACACATCTGCTACCTTTAGCTCAGTGCAGAGCAGATAAACAGAAAGGGTTTGGGCTTAGGCATGTGTGGGTGTGTGTATGTCCATGGGGTCCTCGGCTACCTTTCTACACAGCTTAGCTGCAGCCTCTATCTTATCAAATATTTGTCTGTCCTTCACTCACTATCTGCCCTTCTTTTTGTTTGCTTTGTTTATTGAAACCTATCTCAGACAGATTGGAAAGCTTTCCTGAAAGTTTGTTGCATAATATCTGTGTGAAATTAGTGTTTCTGTATGTAAATTGTATATTTTCATTTGATGTTCTTAAGATTTATGCTGTCCTTACGTGACAAGAGAATTTTCCATATGGAAGGTAAATCCTTATTCCGATCCAGTCAGTGCTGATACAATATAAGGGACAAAGGCTTTTTGATTTGCTTAAAAAAATGTCAGATTTTTCAAATTATTTACTTTAGCCCAGGGAGTGAGGCGAGGCGCGCTGCATCTTCACATCACGCTTAGCTGAGGCTTATCATAATGACTGTGGTGGCAGGAAACCACAACAGAGCCAGGGCACAGGCTGCCTGAGAACCGGAGGCCCGTGGCCCACAGCCAAACACACAAATCCTGCTGCACACTTGTGGCTTTTTAAGAAAGCAATTTAGCTAATGATTTCATTTTGGAACCCTGTCATGATGCTTGTGTTCTCTGAGCAAGCCTGCAAAAGAACTGAGAAACGAACACAAAGGGAAAGGTATCAGCAAACACATGCTACTGCCTACAACCACAGAAAAAATAACATACAACTGAGAGAAAAATGGCACAAAAACCACATTGCTAATAGCCTGTGTTAGGTACAGAGTTAATAGTGTTTGCTCTGGATAAAGGCAGAGAGGCGTCGAAGCGCAGTATTTGAGACTGGTGAGACATTTTGTGTTTCAGTCAGCATTTAATCCACTACAGTACCCAATTTCTCAGCATTGAAATGCAGCCCGTTTTTCTGTTCGACCATGTCTGTCAGCTCTCTGATTATATTAGAGCCATGTTTCACATACATTTACTCGGATTTCCTCTATGCCGCGCCGTGAATGAAACCATTTCCACATTGCTAAAACAGCAGTCTGTACGTGTCTTCCTGGTTAAGCAAATGTTCGGGCAATTTCCCAGATCAGTGGCCAAAGCTTCTGGTTTTTCTCCTCATATCTAGCTTTTTTTCCCCCTTTCAGAGTTTCTCTCTCTCTTTCTGTATCAGCTGTCAATCACATGTGGTAAGTTTTAACCACCTCCAAACCGAGCCAGGCAGCAGCCATTCATTTGGCTTCATCCCATCCAACCTGTCAGAATGACACACGCTGTTGACCATGCTTTCTATTCAGCCCCAGCAAATTAATTGGTTTCAGCAGTTTAAATCAGCAATCAATGTCAGTTTCCCCAACATAATAAGCCTTAATCATAAATCTTTGAGGTGTGGCTTGCCTGACCCCTATTCATCATGGCTCAGCTACAGTAGATGGCCTCATCTGGGTGGAGCAAATGAACTACCCTTGTTTTGATTTTCCAATTGACGTGTCACATGAAAGGTGGCTACTCTCTACCCGCCCTAGCTCTATGCTGGTTGTTCTTCTTCATTATATTTTAGCAAGTTAAAACCACACACTTTAAACAATTTATTTGGGATTTAAAATGATAAACATTAAATAGATCTAGAGTGGAGTAAAACTTACACTTGGTTTCCCAATCTTTTTTCTACATTTTTGTGGATAAAAATGAGAAAGGTGTGGTGTGCATTTGTCTTCCACCCCCCTTTACTCTGATACCCCTAACAACTACAGTGCACCCAATTGCCTAACATAGTGAATAGAATATTTTCAGTGTAAAACAATCATACGACTTCAGGATAAGGTTATGGAAATGTATACATCAGGACTTGGTTTTAAAGCAATATCCCAAGCTTTGGACATCTCATGAAGCACTGTTCAATCCATCATCTGAAAATAGAAAGAATATTACACAACTGCCCTTAGGTGTATAAATAAGTGTGTGCATGGTTGTTTGTGTGTTGCCCTGCGATGGACTGGCGACCTGTCCAGGGTGTACCCCGCCTCTCGCCCATAGACTGCTGGAGATAGGCACCAGCTCCCCCGCGACCTACTATGGAATAAGCGGTAGAAAATGACTGACTGACAGACTAACTGACTGACTATTACACAACTGCAAACCTACCAAGTCATTGCCGTCCACCTACACTCATAGCTAAGGAAAACGATAATCGGATAAGCAGCTAAGTGGCCCATGATTACTCTGGAGGAGCTGCAGAGATCCCCAGCTCAGAAGGGAGAACCTTTTCGACATCACAACTATCATAGCTAGCTGTTATGCAAAGAAGAATGTTAGTCTCCAGATATGATGAGCTGGTGGTGAAAGGTGGCTCTACATTTTAAAATAATTTTTAGGTCGTTACATTTTGTAATCATGCACTACTTTGTATTCTATCACATAAAATCCAAATACATGTTATTGAAGTTTGTGATTGCAAGGTGACAAAATGTGAAAATGTTCAAAGGGTATGAAAAAGTCACTCTAGTTCTTCTGTGTGACTGCAAATAATAAATGTCATTGATTTATTTAGTGAGAGAGTTAACCATATTGGAGGCAAAGCCAAAGAAGATAAATTAATATAAGATCATGTGTAACAGAAAAGACAACGTTCTTGTTTATAATTTACAGAATACAGAAAATGTTTTTTATATTGGAATTGTGAAATTTACATTTGAAAAAACAGCATCCTGCCACTTTAGTGTGAGCCTTTCAATTTTTTTCTTTGGCAGCTGCACCAGATATTACTCTACATTTTAAGTGCATTCTTTACTGCACTGAGAAATGTACAAATGCCAGAGTGGGCCTCATTTGAATGGGGCTTTGTTTAACATTTTACAAAAACAGCGCCCTACTCTACATGTCATCTGTCACTGTTTCGTTTTCTTTCCTTAAACAATGCTCAAAAATTGAACAGAAGATTTTTTTTATTATTGAGTTCTTGCCAAATTCCAGTCTCTGTTTTCCTTCTGCTCACAAAGGGCTCATAATTTACTGTCAACCATGAGGCGAACCGCAAAGCTCCACTTTTGCTCAACAAATACGGTTATGTTGCTTGATGGCTTGACTCCCCTGTGAGATTTGCTCAAGTGCTGCAGTAGCACTACAAAGAATATTTAAAGTAAACAGGCCCAGAAAAAGATAGAGAAAAGAACACAATACTTCATTACCAGGTTGTATTCATTTCACCTTAATACATCCTCCTCTAGTTGGATGTTTTGCTGAGAGAAGCCCATTAACAAATTTGGTTTTATTGGATCCCCATTCTTCATTTTTGAGAGCATACGCATGAGTAAACATGTATGTGTCCTGCAGAAGTGAGAGCCTGTTATGCCATCAAGGTCTGAGCTTGTATTCTGGGATCAGAAAAAAATTGCCAGTGGCACAGGGGACTGAAAGAGGAGGAGAAGGAGGGAGGAAGGATCCAGGCTGAGAGTGCTCATCGACCCCTCCCGATTAGACAGACAGAGACTTTTAAGCACTCTCACACCTGCATCAGCCTTTGCCTTGGGTGGGGGCAAGGACACCAACCACGCTGTCACGGCAGCTGCACAAGTGTTTAAAGTGAGCTGGAAGGAAGCTCCTCTAGCAACATATTATTGCAAATAATTTTCCCTGCAAAGTAATTATCAATGCTCTGCTCAATATGTAAAGTGTGCACTTCAGGTGGCTTCCTTAATTTGCTCTGGGTGGCTATCATTTGAGTGTGGATTTTAACTGTGGCAACGGCGGTGGTTAGTAATGGAGAAGGTATCAGGAGAGAATGTGAAGTGAAGATGAAGTGCCACCATAATTGAGTTGACTTTTTGCAGGGGAAGGTCAACAATAATGGAGCAACAATTTAAACAAATTCATTTAGACAACTCCCCTGTCGCTATCTCTAGGTTGAAGAGAAAATTAGCTATTTTTAAACCATACTTTAAAATTTTTGTTTAAGATATCTGTCTGGCAAAAAAACCCAAAAAAACAAACATAAACTTTCTGTTTATTCCGCATTATGCAACAAGCAAGCATGCATGTTTGGTGAATGGAAAAGATGGTGCACACAATATACGGGACCACATTAAGGGCTGATTATGTATCCAAGAAACCTGGCTGCTGCACAGCGTGGCACAATTACAATGGAGGGTGATAATTTAATTGTGCTAAACGGTGGATTCTGTGTCAGTGCTCCTCCAGCTGGGAGCTGTCAGGTAGTTATATCTCATTATGGCAGGTGAAGAACCCAGAGGAACCCTACCATGACACCTGTTAGAACACGAGGAACCCCTGAAGGGAAACGCATAGAAGATTTCTCTTCCCACTATCTCTCTCTCTCTCTTTCTCACACACAGGGACACATGCATACGCACACAGTGCCGGCACTAATCTCTGCATATAATTTCAACTCACTTTGTGCGTGACACTAATAATGTTTTGAAATCATTATTAGTTTTATTAAAAGTGCTTGGTTTAGTTTATGGAGAGCTTTACATGAAAAGGATTTATGTTTCAATAAACACTTATGCACATTTTCATATTGTTAAATAGATAAACCTTCCTGAATACGTTCTCTAAACATATTTTTATGCTTTTTCAGATTATTTTAATTGCTTATTTTAATTAACTATTTTATTTGATAACAGTTTGAAAAAATACTAATTTGATAAACACTCCTCATATTTTTTCTCCTTTACAGTATATTGCCCGCGCCTTTCTGTTTTTATCACAAAATATTTTCTCCAGTTAATGTCAGTTTCACAGAAGGATTAGTTGCAAGTTTGTTAAGTGGATCTTCAGATTTGTTTTTCCTGAATGCATGTTCTCCTTTTTGAACTGAATGGACAAAAGAAAATTGATTTTTAAACAAATGTAATATCATCTTAAGTGTATCTTTTATGCCTAATTATGAACAAATGTATACACCCCTTTACATGTGGACATTTAACACTAGGACTTCCAGAATTCTAACACTACTAGAACTCCCAAGCTCCCAATTTGACGGCGAGCATTCAGGATGCGAGGGCGGTGATGATGTCATCGCATTACATTGGTCAGAATGCTAAAGGTTTTCTTGCACGCTATAAAATTATGGTTTTGACAAGAATTAATAATAGTATTTGATCAAAACATATTATGTTTTATTATTATTTATAAATAGTACTGAAAAATAATACAGAGTAGCGGGTACATTTAAAAAAAAGCTGTACTAACCTGACCAAAAGCTGGACCTTCGCGGACATAAACTAGTGCTAAAAATGCATTTAGCTCATCCACACTCATGTCCAAGGAGGAATCATCTGCTAAAACTCTGCGGGCCTCAGCCACCCTGCAGCCCTGAATGTGGATGAGCATTTCGGCGTCCACCAAGCAGAGGAACGCGGTCTGGGCATTTTGGATCTGGCGCTCTGTCAACGCGTTCTGGCTCTGACGCCTCCCTCTACTTTCTTCCTCCCCTACCATTGTCCACACAGTGGC
Organism: Crenichthys baileyi; assembly: GCA_036173005.1. Lineage (NCBI taxonomy): Eukaryota > Metazoa > Chordata > Actinopteri > Cyprinodontiformes > Goodeidae > Crenichthys > Crenichthys baileyi. The sequence goes on along the minus strand of JAHHUM010000708.1, from coordinate 159,759 downwards.
ATCCTTTCCTATCTCCTCCTCCTTCCAAGGTGTGCGCTTGTCTTGCAATGAAAACTTCTTGTTTATTTGTTTTTCTATTATCAGTACCTTGATTTGTAGTTTCTCTCCTGCCAGGGAGCTGGATTGCTGGGTTTATAGCTGGGCACTGGGCACCTGGCTTGTCTCCCTGTCTCTGAAGCTGCGCTGATTGTGGCACTGTTGCTACAGTTTATATATTATTAGTTCACTAATCTGTAAACTATAGCCTAAACTGATAAAAAGCGTTACATAGGCTTGTCTTTTACTACCTTGAAAAAATGCGCCACAACCTCCTGCTAATGGGACGACTCGTGTTTTTTAGCCGGGGGAGGCTCACTCTCTGACCCACTGTCATTGGAACTGAATACTGACCAAGAGCCGGCAGAATCCCTCTCGACCCAGAATCACGATCATCTAATTTTTGAAGCATTTCCAATGTCTCTTGAGCAGAAAATATCCTTCTGGAAGCCATTTGTAGGATGCCAACAATCTCCTTCTCAGACTGCGTTCTAGAGTGGCGGGTGCTAGGCAACACTCGCGCGTATACTCAGCCGCGGGAAAAAAAAATGAATGTAAATAATAGGGCCGTCCAAATAGCGGCTGTGGTAGTTAAAGCTAGAAATACTTAGATCTTTTTTTACTTTTAAAAATAGAGACATAGGAATACAAAAGACACAGGTTTAGAAAAAAGTCAGGATGCCAGGAAGATAAGAGTTTTAATAAACCAGAGTTATGGCATGTCAAACTTTCAAAACCATCAAATTGATGGCTCTGGGAGTTCTAGTGTTAAGCAATTTAAATACAGTTTTCCACCTTTCCTGTCCAGGAAAGGCCATTTATGCCTTTTTCTGCTAAAAACATCCAAACAGTGGGGCTTTTGATCAAAACCTGAAGATCCACGGCAGCACTGAACCAGACAAGTGGGTGGGATGACGGGGTAGTAGTGGTGGTGGGGGAAGGACGGTGTGGGGTTACTTATCGCCATTGTCTATAAAAGGTAAACAGTGTGAAAGAGCAGATACGGCAGGCAAAAGCAGGCCAGACCCTTTTATGATGAAAGAGGAAATGGGATAGCTGGGGACACATGGCCCAGCAGTCACAAGACCCCTGAGATGTGCGGCGCACAGCACCCCTCTAATACTTACCAATTAAGCAGAGGCTGTTTTGCACGATGATGAAACATTATCTCTGGGAACAATTCATGACTCAAAGCATTCCAGGCCACATGAGCCTGTGGCTGGAGAACTTAAATCCTAATCCTTCAAATGTGCGCAATATTGTCAGCTATATATAGACCATGCTGCTTCTTTATCTGACCCCGTCTCATCCCTGCCTCAGGACTTCAAAGGAACAGAGGTTTTGTCTTTAAGGAAAATTGTTCTTAATGGTTAGTTTAATTTGGATCCAGTTTATCAACTGAACACATTTTAAGTTCTAGTCAGTGAAAGTTTAAGTCTATTTCCCAAAATAAACTAAACTGGTTGTATTATTAATGTGCATGAGATTATTTGAAGAAAACAGTGGAGTTGTTAAAACAGGGCTGTTTTGCTGATTTTATTTTGCGTGCATGGAGGCCAACAGTGTAAACACTGCTATTCCATCAAAATATATGATGAGTTCCCACATGCTTTATAGTAGTACCCACATTTAAATAAATTCTGCTCTTTATTTTGCAACTCATCCAAAGTCTTTGTTGTGTCAGCACCAATCTACTGCATACATTCCCCTTTAGATCTCAGAGCTGTGTGATCCCCACTCTAAAGAAGAGGAGAAAAACACTGTATGCTTGCCCTCAGATATTTTCAGAGAATTATTGCCACTCTTCCCCTTTTCCCTTTCAATAATATGAGGTAGTATTGTATAGGGCTTGTCAGGAGAGGGGGGTGGGGCAGAAGGATTTCTCCCCACTCTTTAGCTGCCTGAGCGCAGCCCTCCCAGCACTGCTAATAAATTATTAACTCCTGCTGACAAATACTGTTATGGAGCCTGCTGCAGATCTGTTGCATTCTTTAACAAGATTGCTGTAGACACATGTTACAGGAGGATGGAGTCTCCACTGCTCCCTCTCTTCTTTGCTCTCTGTCTATCGTCTTCCCTCGCTCACGCCTCAGCAGTTTGACTGATGGCTGGAGACCAAAGTAAAAGTGCCTCAGAGACTGAATATTTTAGTGGTAAAATAATACCACTTGATTTACTGTGTAATACAAAAGCAGGGGTTTGTTTCGCGCTCACACTCCATTGAAGACGAGGTGCTTGTTTCGCTTCAGGCTCAAGCTTTTTGGCCGCATGAATAAAAAATACACTGGATTCTACGTGATCGGCCTGGTCCCACCACTCACACACGTAAAGCCTCGCTCTACTTACCGCTAAACTTGTGTGCTGAACTTTGCTCTGACTCTTGATTTTCAATTAAGGAAGTTTTGAGCTGGGATTCCATCTAATATAATTGCAGGAAACAATTTAATGACTGATTGAAATTGAAGGCTAAGTCCCACTAAAAATACAGGCGACAACACTTCTGAGCGCGGAGGCTGAAAGACAGGGCAGACAGACAAGCTCAGGTCCATGCTCCTGCTCTGCTAATCAAAAAGGTTGGCTGCAAACACAACTTCTTTGGGAACTTCAAATATTCTTTCTCTATTGTAAGAGATTTTTCTAAATCTGCTTAGACATTGTTGTTTTTGATCCTTGTTCTCTCAAATGTTTTTAGCCCATTGACATGCAAACAAATTAGGATAATAATTCACCTTAATGTGTGCATAGATAAAAGATGTCAGTTTTTCTTGAGTAAGACCAAGAACCATCAGACCCTAAGTCCTTGTTAGTGAAATATCCTTTTTTACATAGAGCATATCTTTGCCTATCTTGTGGTGCTTGGCTTTCAACAGAGAGTGCAAGGACACTACAGCACCATGCTCTGCCTCAGCCTTGAGTACCCCCCTCTTCATCTCAGCACCCCGCCCCTCCCACCACCACCACTAGCTGACAGTGAAAATAAAGTGTTGTCACACTGACCCCTGTAGATAGAGCAGGAAAACAGGGCAGATGGTGATCAGTGATGAAATTTACCATAAGAAATACTTGGTTTTATCACATACAGTGCCTTGCAAATCTTTTAATTCACCTTGAGCTGTTTTACATTTTGTCACCTAGTAACCTCAAACATCTGTGTATTTAATTGGCATAGACCAAAAGAAGAAAGTACTGCATGATTGTGTAACTCAAGGAATGTGAATCCTGGTTTTGAAAACTTTTTATACATAAAAAATCCTGTTTGCAGTTTGCCATAAGGGGACATAGTTGCTCTGAACAGATAAAACCACAAAGATTTTTTTCTACCTGCAAATCTCTACGTGTTACACAAAACTAACACCATCCCCACCAAAAGAAATGGTGGTGGCAGCATCATGCCTTGTGGATGATTTTATTCAGCACAAACAGGGAAGCTGGTCAGGGTTAGAAAGAGGGAGGAAACTAAGTACAGGGTAATCGTGGAAGAAAAGCTGTTAGAGTGAAATACTTGAAACTGGGGTGGAGGTTCACCTTCCAGCAGAACGACCCAGAATCTATAGCCAGAGCTACAATGGACTGTTTTATTTCAAAGCAGAAAATGGGTTAGACCTAAATCCAACTGAGAATCAATGGATTATGAGTAAATAATTTATTTTAATTAATGCATCCCCTGGTTCATCGTTGTGCATAACTCTGTGTTGGTCTATCGCATGAAATCCCAATAAGATATTTGTAGGTTTATAGATGTAATGTGATAAAACGCAACAAAAAAATAAATAAATAAAATAAATCAATGGGTAAAAATATTTTTTTGGAAAGCAGAAATAAAACATAAGCCAACAAATGAATACAAGCAAACTTGTGTTTATTCTTCCTACATTTCAATGAAATACCGAAATACATGCAAGTTCAAGATTAGAATGTCGTGTTTTAACAGTCGAAATCCTCCAACTGAGAAAAATAAAGGGAGCAACAACTTGAGGAAAAGCGTATCAAAAGCTAACTGTTTTCCAGCTTCCTATTCCCACTTCACAGCGTAGGAAGGACATATTAATTATTTTTTAATTTATTACCAAATGCATTATTAGATTTCCTTGCACAGTGTTTAATTTCATTCATTGTAACATACCGCATGAGTGTGACCTCATTAATTTTGAGAAATACATTGGAGCTGGTTGTGTGAATAGTAAAAACACTCATGGAATAAAGTTGGGTTGTAAAAAGCAAACAAAAAAAGACGGAAACTTGAATTAAAAATAATTTTCTTTCCACCTGATTTGTCATGTACAACTTTCATTGTAAAATTAATGAAAGCATTTACCGGATTTCTGAATGTTCCCCAGCTTGGTTAAATAAAAATCTTAAATAAAATTGGCTGTTTGGGTCCGTTTGCTTCAAAGTAAAATCACCTTAAACAAGGAAAATTAAAGATGTCTGAAGGACAAAACCAAGTGGAAGATTAGTCGTGCCATGTGGAAAAAAGAAATATAAGAAGAAAAATTGTTTCATTAAAAACCTCTTGGAAAGTTATTTTAAATGTCAGGTTTTTCACTTTTTATGAGCATTCAATTCCAGTTATTGGCTGACCTCCTGTCAAAGGGTTTGGGCAAGAACTCAAGAAAGTATTGTTCCAGACGCAGATCACGTCATCCATCTGAACTAAACTAAAGACCCAATGACCTGCAGAACAGAGCAGCAACATGTGTAAGATGGTGATATCCAGGAAACAGATTTTGTGACAGAATATGTCTCTTTCTGTCCCTCTTCTGTTTTGTTGCCCTGCAGCAGAGTAATGTCTTCTAAGCAAGCCACATCCCCTTTTGCCTCTGTGGTTGACGGCGATGATGCCATGAGCCAGGAACACTTGTCTTGGGAGAAGGATGAAAGGGCAGATGCCCACGGCACACCTCAGCTGCCCCTGCACAGTTTGCTCCACGGCAAAGCCCCCGATGAAATGCAGCCGCTCAGCAGCGTACCACCAGAGAGTGACTGGGACAGCCTGGTGTCAGCACAGCAGCGCATGGTACGTCACTACACATTGCAAAAAACAAAATTTATTGCAGTCCTCCAAAAAATTCTTTGTACAGATAAAATAGTAAAAAAAGAAATACAGCCAATAGGACCATGTTAGAACTGAATAGTAATAAACATTGTATCTGCATTGAAAACTACTAATGTGCTGAAGTGTAAAATCACAAAGGCGTTCCCTTTAGAAGTAGCAAGAGAAAAATATAATACCTGGGTGCCTCTAAAGATCCAGTAAATTCTTAGAAGTGAAAAGTGAGTTTTTTTGTGTCTCAGAAAATGTTTAAACTCTTCTAACTTTTGATTTTTTAAGCATAAAGGAAAGCCTTGCAAAAGAGAACCAATAAAACTCTATTAGTGCAAAATACTCTGCTTCTGCCCTTCTTAAGACATTCAAACTCAAAATAATCAGGCTCTCATTATTTCTGGCTTGCACAAAGAAGCTTTATCTTGCAAGCTTCCAGCAGTATGGTCCCTAATGCTGCAGAACGCTTAGAACGGTGGTGTCTTCAAAATGGAGTATTTGAAAAACACTACACTATGAACCACAATTTGAGGGTCAAACAGAGGATTCTTAATTCCTCTCTGAATGATGGAACACAGAATGGGGTCAGGTAAGGTTGGAAAGTAGCTTTTTCTGTTCCCACTAGGCTGCTTTTGGTTTTTGTTGCTGTTAACCATGCTGCTTTTCTTGTTGTAGGAGAACTTCAACTAGAAAAGCAGCAAGACCCCAGGGAACCGTGTATATTCTAAGTGTAGAGCAGTTTTGATGTGAGCCGAGCGAGGAAGAGTGCAGGCTCTTGTGGGCTATAGATGCAGGAGGCAGGTGGTTGTCTATGACAGACGGGTCTCTGGTAAAGAGACCCAGAGGGCCTCTGAAGTAACTCCACATTTGGTTGCTGAGACCCTCCTCAGCAGTGCAGCACAACACATACATGAACATATACATGATTAGGACCTGTAGCCTCGTAATTGCAGGTCAGTTTTGGAACAGTCTGCCAACAAATGTAAAAAAATGTTCGTCTTACCTAATTAAAAAAAAACAACTTAAAATCTTTCTTAAAGTAAATCAGTCCTGTTCTCATTTTCAACTACGACTGTATTTGTGTAGGTTTTATATATTTATGCTTGATGTATGTAGTTGTCGTGTGTGTTGTGTCTGTCTCGGGACTATATATGTAAATTGGCTACAATCTAGCACATTTACAATTTGTGTGCAATTTGTATATGATTGTTCATTAATGTGCAATGTTCATATCAAATAAATAAAAAACAAAAAACAATTAATGCAAGTGAGAAGGACTTCAATGATTAATAACTCCAGAATAATTCCTGTAATTGTTGTCAGTCAGCTCCAAAAATGTTTCAGTTACTTTATGTAAGAATGAAACTTTGAAATATTGTCATATAATACCACAGTCATGCAGGATCCACTTCAGTATGTATTCTGATCAGAATAATTCAGTTCATACCAATACAATCCAATCATAAAGTCACATTTAGATCCCATAAAGCATTGTACAATTCCATCCTGATTACAATACAGTACAATTAGAGTTAGTTGATGATGCAAAAACCAGTGGTGAAACATTACTCATTTACAGGAGCCCAGCCAGCTGCATGATGCGGTCAACTTTGTTGCAATCCCTCATCCTAAGCAAGCATGTGGCGACAATGGAGAGAAAGAAAACTGTTTTTTGACAGTAAGAAACCTTAATCAGAACCTGGCACAGCATGAGCGGGCCATCTGCTGAGATCGACTGGGATTTGGTAGGTCAGAGCAGACACTAAACAAAAACAGAGAAGCACTGGGGGAGGAGTACTTTCTATGTTGAGGAATAAAAGAAAGAAAAGAAAAATATCAAGAGGGAAGGATGGTTACATTTTGAGTATGGGTATTCATTCTTTGACAGATGTTAAATGCAGCTTTAGAGCTTTTGTTTGTTTTGGACAGCTTGCACATTATTCTGTAATATATTGAGGGAGTGAACTTAAATTTTATCTGCTAAGGTTATTCAAGGTAAGACAACATTCTTAGTTCCCTGTTATAAAACTGTCTTGCGAAAATAGTTTTTTCTCCTTTTATTCTGACACTTTTATTGTTATTTCTTTATTTTTCATGGTTTAAAATACCAGACTAAAAAGATAAGTGGGAGGAAAACAGCAGAAGACAAAATGAGCAAAACAGAGGAAGGGAAGCTGGAGAGCTGCAACAAGAGAATGAGAAAAGAAGAGGGGAAGACTTGAGATGGAAGGAATGAGAGGGTTGCCTTTTCTGATTACCTGGCTCCATTGCAGTTCCATGTGTCTGTGTGGGCTGTGCCCTGAACCCGTGCCAGCTGATTAACCCAGCACTTCTCCACTCCCTTCAAGCCCTCTCCACTGTCTCTGCTAGGCTGCATAGCCATCCAGCTCAGCACTGGGAGGTGCTGTGCCACGGCCGTGCCACTCTGCCGCTTGTTACCAAACTGCCCCGCTCTCCATTGCACCTCTGCCTTCAGCTCAACATGCCGCATAAGGATGAGATTTTGGCACACTGTGGCCCGTTTTTTCTGTGCTCCTGACTTTCTTTATTTAGGATTGTCTGGCTGTCCATGTTGTATCCTTCAGTAACAGCTGTAATAGCCCATGTTATCTCACTTTTCTATGATAAATGTGCAGCATGTGTTTGATACAGATGTCTGCTGTGTTTATTCTCTTTGGCACATGGGCCAAAGTTTAAATCAGAGATAACTGTTCCCCCGTTAAAGGCTTCAACTTCTGGCTACACAGCGACCTTCAGCTTTTTCAGACTCCAGAAACAATAATTAATACCACCTTCTATCAAACTCAGACCTCGGCCATGGTCTGTATGCCGACTATGCACTATTCACAGAGTATTCTCCTCCCCCATTCTTTTCCCCTTTTCTGCAAGTCTCTGTTTGTGCACAGGGAACACTCAGCCAGTCAGCCAGAGATGGGACCCCCAGTTAAATACTAAACCATGCACAGGTGGGACAGAAAACCAACAACAGCCCGAGACAGGACACAGATTTACGAATGCTTCAGGCACTCAGCTAAGAACAGGCCTTTTCTAGAAAATGAACAAATTACACAGCAGTCACACTTACACAAATGCACTCTCAACAGTAATTTAGGAGATTATAGTCAGGAGGTTTCACTGTATAGTCTGTGCAGATGAATAGTAAAGCCTTAACAGATTATGGATATGCCCTATGAAAGGGTACCTCATCATTTCATCTCAATTTTTCACTTGTCACATCTCATTTACCAGAATAGCTTGCGCTGTTGATAATACAGAAGCTGTCGTATAGAAGCCAGAGTTGAGCTATTTGATGCGGCCAAATCATCCCGAGGCTCTAACACCTCCAGCAATCACACCATTTGAATAAAAAACTGTCAAAAAGCTCGAAGAGCCATCACAGCAGAGTAGCAGGCTTATCATTAAACACACATCCCATGTTGCCTGGTCTCCTGACTTTTTTTTTTTTTTTTTTTCTCTTACAGGAACCTGACAGCAATAAAGTATGTTCCCTGTACTCCTTCCGGAACAATTCCACTTCTCCACACAAACCTGAGGAGGGGGCCCGGGAGCGAAGTGACCTGCTGAGCGGATCAGCATTCGGGACTCCGGAGCGCCGCAAAGGAAGCCTGGCAGACGTTGTGGACTCGCTGAAGCAGAAGAAGCTGGAGGAGATGACAAAGACAGAGCAAGATGGTATGTGAGCGTGTTGTGGAGTGAGGGTGTAGGAAGCCGTTATTCCTACCATCTCATCCCACTATTCTTAAATATTCCCCAACAGTCTGCCTCGTTTCTCATTTTCCTCTCTACATCACACACTTGTACAGGCTCACACAGGCTGGGATCAGTGATGTCACAGTATTTCCAGTTTGTTCTGAACCTCTGTGTGACAAAGACTGTGTGGGAGCGCACCTCGGCATAAGTGTGGTCCTCTTTCATGCCAAGAAAAACTCTTTGACTATAAAACTCAGAGTGCTGACCTGATGCCAGGAACATTACCTCTTTTTTATTTCGCTGCACAGAACACTTTTCACTCTGAGCAACCATACATCAAAGGTAACTTCTCTGAAATAGCCCAGGACCTTTCTGAGGCTCTTTCCCGATTAATGTGACTAATTAGTTCATCTTTTTTTTTTCAAAGAAAGCAGTGACTCTGAGAACAAGAAATCCTCTCCTGTGATAACATTGTTAGGTTATATCTGCGCCCGGCTTGCATCTCCCTCCTACAGCCTGGAGTCTATCAAGAGTATGGCGGAAAAACAAATATTTAAAAGAGCTTCTGAAACACATCCCCCTTCTTAATTAGGACTGTAGTAATATAACTACATCCAATCAAATGTTAAACCCCCCTGGGAACGCATGTGTCTCATTTAGTGTCTGGGGAGCTCTTAGCTTAAGCACTTCATCAGACGAATAAATTAGACCTCTGTTAGCCTAAAAATAATTTGCCACTTCTTTTTTAAAGTGTGCATGTGGCGATCTTTGTAACAGAGCATCACAGGCCTCTCACCAGATAATTATGCCGACACACCCTCCTATGACTGATTGTTTGTGTTGTTATTTAGATATTATCAGACAGCGCAATCAGTTTAGGCTCCACAGGGAAACAATAAACACAAATTTTTTGCAGAAATTTAAAATATTGCTTCTTGAAATTAATTCTAATGACTACACACCACTTTACTTACTCAACGTCAGTGATATTGGTATTGGATATCTTTTAATATGTGGTCCTATATGTAAAGGTGGTGTATTTTATAAATTAAAGACCAGTGGCACCCTGAAGAATTATCATTGGTAAAAAAAGAATAAAAACTTTTAAAATAAATGAATCTTTTATTTCTGTAGCACACGGCATGTCACACAGAAAAATTTAGAAGTATACACATTTCATTTGACTAAATTTACTGGGTAAAAAACAAAAAGTTTTTGGATGTGCAATACAGCATCCAAAACAATTTCTATTAAATCCATGTAAAAGAGAATCTCTTTAAATACTTTAATTTAAATTTGATCAGTTTAGAAACATTTTACTGTTAATCCAAGACCTAAAAAGACCTAAACTAAAGGCCCATTTGAATGTGAGAACAACTTATTGTTTCTTATAATTATGTGTTGAAAATGCCACCAATTTTCCAAAATATACTACTATGCAAATTGATACTGACGTTGATTAACTGATTGCTGTCTAATTGTAATTTTATCACTCTATTTTACTATTTATTTCTTTACATGAACAGGCCTATCTGCAGAAATAATAGGCCCTTTGGGATTAAGGTTTTCTGAAATGAACTGAACAATTCTCTTAGCACTCTTCAAAATGGGAAAGACAGGAGAACATGTTACTCAGATTCGGACGATTTCTGTTAATCTTGTAAAGTCTGAGAATGGCTACAAGAAAATAGCTCATGTCTTAAATTTGCATGTATGCGCATTCAGAGCAATAATTAAAAAGTTAAAATAACTGGAACAAGACTGGACGGGCCAACACGCATAATGAGGAGATCTGTAAGGAAGTAAAAAAACGCTCCGAATTAGTATTAATTGTCCTAATTATAGGGGAACTGCAGCATTTTGTCAGTATGATATTATGCCACAGCAAGACGAGATGATTTTGTTTCAAACCTTTTTAAGCATGTTTACTATGGATGCTAATAAATTAGAGGATGCTCTACATGAGGAGCAAAGACTTAGATCTGAATTGAATCTATATATGGCACTTCGCAGGAAATATTACAATTATAATAATACGTTTCTGCATATAAAATGTGGTCCTAGTGCTACTTTTTAAAAGTTTAGGTTGAATTTAATGTCTGTTTTGTTATTTTTGGATTTATTTTTCGCAACAGCATCAACAGTGCTCTCGGTGGCGACAGTGGACATTATGGAAATGAGCCCCATCTGCTGAAGGCTGGTTGTTGTAGTAATTTAAATGGTCAAGTGCTGCCTGTAATCCAGGGCCGTATGTTATCGCGGGGAGGAGAGGGTGCTTCGGGCTGCCATACAGCTGTTTGAATCTCCTGTTAATAATAGCGCCGTGGTCTGCCTCATGCGCCATGTATCATGGGCACCAAAAATACACTCTCTTGTTGGAGGAAATTAGTTTAGTAGTGCAGGGAACCCAGCAGAAGACAAGAGATATATGAAGTTCAGCATGCTGTCCCTGCACCGAGAGAACTAAGAGTTGCTCTGTTCTCAAGAGCCCTCGAAGAAGCTTCTGTGGTGATGATCAGTGATTACTGTAAAACGGTGGGAGGGAGACTCTTACAAAATGCCTCCAAAAGAAGTTAACAGCAACCTTGGAGAAATCATAATCTTGTGTCTTTGTCGATAGCGAGAGACACTGTTGGAAATGAAAGGGGCAGATTAACCAATTAGAGGATATAGCAGAATACCGGAGAGCCCATTTGTTCTCTTAATCATGTGTCTTATGTGTCATAAGCAACAAAAAAAGTTAAATGTAAAGCTTTTTTATGCATATCAACTGTGTCTCACTCTGCTGCTTCAGTGCTTGTCTGATCAGGACTCACAGAGGTCCTCAAAGACTCTTTACGATCTGATACCATTCTTCTCTTAGTTTATTTTTTTAGGCAGGTCAAGATGGTTCAGTAGAGATAACCACAATGACCTGAATGACTTTTTCATTTGAATATTACTAATACGAAACTTTAAAGCCTAATTAAAGAAATCTAAAAACTGATTAAAGCTTAAATCTAACACCTTCCAAGACATTCTGGGGTAGTTGAATAATATTGCCAGCTCTTCCTGTGCTTTTTGTGAGGTTTTTACTTATTTGTAATTTGTGACAATAAACATGTTGTACCTTCTTGAGAAAATACTGTTTAAGAAAAAATGTTATTCAGCCTACCTAATACTATTATTATAATTTGAAGTCAAATTGACCTTTAGGCAAGAACAAGCAGACATGGAACGGCCAATATTAATGGACAGTGATATTTTAATGTCTTCCATTACCATCATGGCTTCCTTTAACAACATTACGAACCACATTTCCTCATTCACCACAATGCCTAATAAACCCTGTAACAATAAAGACAGTGCTCAATATTATAGGTGTAATTCCTCCATCCCTCTATCTCTATATATTTTTACCCTTTCACCCTCTCCTTTCTTCTACCTGTACTCTCCATCTCAGATCCCTTAAAGTGCTTTAAGTGCTTGCGACTGTGCTAATGAATGAAAATGTCCTCCCAGCAGTGAGCGCTGCATTTAGCTGAATAGTCACCTTTGCTGTAAAACCTCTATTAGGCCCAGTTGCCAGCAGGGCTAACGATTGTGCCCCATGTTTATTTACTAGGTATTGTAAATGCATTATTTATGGATAAGCCTCCAGACAGCACTTGTCAAGAGTTAAAAATGTCAGAATTAAGTATTATGGTAAAAAGAAAAATAGCTACCATTATAAAAACCCAAGGTGACCTTGCTTTGATTCACGTGCAGTTAGAACAGTTTTATATAATCCACTAAAGTATGAATCAATACTGTGTAAGTCAACAGAAATCCTTGTGTGTTGAGTCTTTATTATTGTCCCAAAGACAAGGACGAGTAACCCGGTTTGAGCCTCCTGTTGTAGCTTTTAGGAAGTACCATTCTCTGGGCAGTATCAACTTGTCTGCACACCTGGGAGCGAGCATATCTTTTGTGATTTAGGGAAAACACATGGTTTGTTTGTTCGCTTACTGGGACCAGTTCCGAGAAAATACATTTTCTTAATTAGTCGATATACCTCTGTTATGAATTATAATAAACAGATAACCAAACATTTAAGCTCTTATGAAGGATACCTTGTGCTGATCAAACAAAAATGTCCCAGATTGGCTACTGCATGTATGCGGTACCTCTCAAAAGTGTGCACACACTGGTTAAAATTACAGATTTGTTAATATAAAACCTGAGAAAAAAATAAATAGCTTCAAAACCTTTTTCACATATAGTGTGACATTGATCCAGTACAATTTAGCTGACAAAAACCAAGTTTGTTAGAAGTTAATGTTAGGTATGTATCCAAACAAATTACTTTATAGCATGTTTCAACAAAGTTCGAACTGTGCAGGCTTTTCCACCTTAAGCACATTAAATGTGGAGACAGTTTCAAAATGATTTATCATTGTTTCATTTCTTAGTATTTTACCATATGTGTGTACACTTTTGAAAGCCACTGTTCATATTCCTAAACATGTTAGTTTTATTTGTATGCCTCAACATAAAGCAGCCATCAGATACGAATCCATACATGAAAGCTTTTTCATTCATTTTTGTTGTATAAATATAGAGAATGTGCAACTATGGGGGTTACATTGAATGGAAATGAGAGAAATTAAGGCATTTAAACAGATTTTTTGGAGATTGTTTTTTTAAAATACTTGAAAAATGGTTTAGAACAAAACCTCATTTAATTTTCCACCCTCAGAACACAATCAAATGAGTAGATCTTGATGTTTGCCATGGCTGAGCTGTGATAAATGACTGTGATCTGGCAAAGTTTCAAGGCAGTTGTTGAGAATGTAGCAAAGTGAGCAGTTGTAGCCTGAGGACATTTGACAAAAGAGATTTTTCCCATATAATGTATAGACACAGTATTAAGAGGCATGTCTGTAGCATAACTGGTTTTCTACCATGTGCATGTGCCTTTCAAGAAAACCATGCAAAACAACGACATTTAGATCCATGCCAACCTTTCAGAAAAAGAAAGAAGATCCTCTTTTAAAGATCACATGCCTTTTTTAGGTTAGCTATTTTGGGCATAGTAGGTGTTCTTGCAGAATAATCAACACCTGAAGCCCTTTGACAGAGTCACGGCTAATTAACTCAGCAAAGGGGAGCCAAAGCACCAGGCAAACTGCAGCCGCTTGCTTTTTAATCTCAGGTAGAGGGATATTTAATGGCCGCTGAGAAGAGAGTTCCCCTGTTACAGCGGCAGGTAACCTGACTGTTGCTTGTGACAAAAAGCAGCGCAGCAGGGTGTGCCACCGGACTAATTGTGCTTGGGCACAGGAGTTATATATTTGAACTGTGTTTGGTTCCAAGTCACCACTTAGACCTTTCTTCTCTATTTGTAAGTGCAATCCCCCCGGCGAGGCCGTGTATTATCACTGTATAATGCCTGTGCAGCAGGTTGAGTGTAGGGGAGTGATCTGCATTGTGTGTGTAGCCCCAGGTCATTATGCGCTATTACAACATGCCATGTAATGAGATTCTGGGATGGGTGAGAGCTGCTGTAGAGAATAGGATCAGCTCTAAGGCTTGTGGTCTGATTAGCTCTGATGAACTCTTGACTCTGTTGTTACACCGTTCCCCCTCAGTGTCAAGTCTCCTGCTGACTCTACATGGAGGCTCACTGGAAATTGGTTGCAGGTGCTGATAGTGTCAACAGATCTATTTTCATGCATTTATTTGCTTTAAATGCAGCATTTAAGAGGGTTATGTTTTTTCTATGTTCACTACGTTTCCTTGCATATAACCTCTGTTATACATTCTGTCACATAAAAATATTTTTCCCCTTTCCCAAAAGAGATTGAAGCACTTTCTCCCTGCTCCTCTTTTCGATCCCGCCCCTCTCCCCTCTCGTCTCTTCAGCAGCTGCCATGTCATCTGGTTCTCCTTTATCCCACCTAATTAATAGGAATCTTTGTTATAATGATGTGCGTATGAGCCTCTGACTCCATGCATATGCAATCAGGGCTGGAAATCCATTTCCTTGCCTGCTGATTCTTCACACATTGCTCTTTGCTCCCTCTTACTGCTGCAGCCTTCCGGACAGCACCAGCCCAGAACCTTTGTGTCAGCACAGATACAGAAGCCAAACATCTGTCAAGCATCTCTCCTCCTTGCCATGTTCAAGCAACTTTTAAAAGTCCATTGTCTCTGTCAACAAATTTGAATCGGCTTTTCATCTTCATAACCTATTTGATAGAGTGGCCAATTTTTCTACATGTATGTATGTGTGTGTGCTTGGGCTTGCATGCACTGTGTGTGCCAGTGGGGGCCTTCCTGTGTGTGTGATCTCTCTTGGCCTGTGGCATGGTGCAGCAGCTCAGTGGAGCAGCGCTCTGGTCTGTCACTTTTGTTTGAATAGGTAATGTAGATCTGTTCAGGCTGAAGAGACACGAGCTGGAATCGCTTGTTAGGACACATGATCAAAAGTGGCTCTCCGCTCTCTGCCAATCAGCCCTCTTGTCACCCTGTGAGGCAGACGTTAAAGAGATTTTTCGGCTGTATGCCGTGGGCTCCCTGCCAGCCTGACATGTGAACTTCCACAAATCTAACACATGGACCTTTTCCTCCTCTTTGCTTTTAATTCATCTTCCTTTGTCTGTTATTTTGCCTTGTCTTTTTTTACTATTGTATTTCCACTCGTTCTTCAGCCCATCATCTGTTTGCTCTTATCTGGCCCAGACCAAAAATCTTCCTCCTCCTATGAATTTTATCTCCCACCCGTTTTCACCCTCTAGTGACAAAGTTGCTCCAGTGCCAGGCTGAGATCAGAGCCCACTGCTAAATGGAGTGGTTGAATTATGTATTTACTGTCTGTTCCAAAACAGAGCTGTCACATAACACAGGCCTGTCCCTGTGGGGTGATGGAGGCCAGCACAGGTTTTACTTTACACAAGCTAAGGAGCAGATTTTGTTGCCTGTTTCAAAACGGGAACCCTTTCTGCTGTCTTGGTCATTCAGATGACAAAACAAGCAGCTGCTTCGTCAATGTGCCATTCTTTGCATTCAAGATCACCTTCCCCACTTCTCATATTCCGATTAGTCAACAGTAGCAACTGCTGCGGAGCATTCCAGGGGCCATCTTCCCGGGTTTCAGCTGTTGTGTGTCCCCCTGCACCCACGCAGCACAAAACTCCCATTGTGATCTTGGTTTACAAGTCGCACAGAAACTCCTTGATGGGAGGAAACGGGTGTCTCTGAGAGACAAATCGAAGCCAGGATTACACAGAGCCTCGTTGTCTTTGTATACTCACAAATCCACACGTTGGCTGTAGGTATGGCTCGTTTGCTGAATTTTTAATGAATGGAATAGAAAGACAGGAAGCAACGCAACGTTATTGCTTGAGCCAACATGATGCTTTTTTATAAAAAGAAAAACAAAAAACGATAGCTTCACCGCCTTGCTATGTATAAATCATCAGGCGATTAAATCAGCAGCAGCCCTGAGACTATTTTTGGAGAGACACAAAGTGAGCAGCACGAAGGCAACAGCTATATTTGTCATTAGACCATATAGGCTGGATGTGGGTGATAACAGCCTTGTTTTGATGTCATATGAAACATGAGGAGGGTCATATGCAGACAAATTGCACAAAGTGGGAAGAGGTGGGGTGTGCTGAGGTAGTCAGAAATAGAAAGAACAGGGTATTCCACAACGGGATGAGGAGAAGACATGTGGTCTGCCTCATGTGTGTGTGTGTGTGTGTGTGTGTGTGTGTGAGTGTATATCTGCAGTAGGGTTAGTCTCTGAATCCCACTGTTTGCCAACTAAGTATCACTGTCCTAGCCATGGCGTTCAGCTACCAAGCATTCTCTACACATAACTTGACAAAAGAAATGGTGTCATTTGACCAAGGATCAAAATAGTGTGAGTGTAACTCGCACGCTGGGCACAGAGAGCCTCCGTGGCCCTCTAATGATTTCAGAGCACATTTCAGACTCGCTCTGGAAGTCAGAAGTACGTCAGCCATCCAGGAAATTGATCCTGCCTTGACAGACCTAGTCATGGCAAGTTCTGCAGATGCAGCCTATTAACATATTTGCATTGTTATTTGTTGCCCAAAACAGGCAAGCATGAACATCTTACAGCAAACTTTAATGAGCAATCTCTTGAACAAAGAGACTATTTAATCAGCTCTGATAAAATATAAGTTTTCTCCCGCCCCGACGTTTCTTTTATTCTCCCCCCTCCTTGTTCAACAACATTACAAGCACGAGGAGGTGTGATGAAAATGTCAGAAGAAATTAGCAGAACTCTGTTTTATTGCACTGCAAAGTATGGGTGCCAACCATAATAATCATCAGACGAATATCATCACTCTTAAGCTGAACCTACAGTGTAATTTTCGAGATTGCACTGAGCGGCAGTTTAAGATGCAAGATGTTGCTATATTGCCAATTGCTTATGATGGAGGTCAGAAAGTTCATCTTGATATTTCAAAAGAATTTGTGATTTATCAAGGCACTTTTGTTAGGCTTTCATGACAAAACTGCAATTGTTTTACTTGTCCCCACACTGTTTACTGGCCCACTCATCTTCCTCCTTCTTGTTTTTTTTTTTTTTTTTAAAGTTTTTTCTGGGTGGGTGGCACTTTGCCCAACAAAGCCTGTGCTGTTTGCTTACCCGTTGTGAGCTGGACCAATGAGCTTGCTCTCTCAAGAGAAGCAAATTTCTCCATCTATGCCCAGCAGGTTGCAGTCCATATGACTTTGTATCCCAGAGGAAGGGAATGGGCATGACTGAAAAGAAAAATATAGCTTTAATTGTTGCTCGACTCGAACAACAGCACATTGTCACACAAAGTAGGGGGTAAGCAAATGGAGACTTTCGAAAAGTTGCACTGCTTAACCTTTAGAGGTGCAATGGTAACTTGGTAACATTTGGTAGCATAAATTAAATTAACAACAACTCTAAACCTTCACTTCTTTCTTACTTGGTCAATAACTGTGTTGATTGAATTGTTAGAATGATACTTCTGATATGGGGACCACTGATATTACAGCCCCCTTCCACAATTATTGACATCGCCAGTTAAGATATGTAGTTAGCCTTAAAAAAGTCCTTCAATACAGCTGTATAATCTTATATTAATAAAACATTACAGTGATTTTTTAATAGCGAAGTTTGTAGATTTTATAAAAGTACCCTACTGTCCTTCTACTATAAATGACCTATTATCTTGTTGCCATTTTCCAAATAAAGCTCAACACAAATCTGTCTTACTTGTTTGGCCTATTTTCGTCTCTTTCCGATTTTTAAGAACAACAAAGGAAAATTAATATCTGCTATCTATTTCTTAAGAAAAAGTGACGGATCATTTTTAAAAGTACCCAGACACTAGGACTGACATGAAAAATTGAATAATATATATAAAAATTATTTCTCAGAGGTGTCATTAAATATAAAGAGCGCTATTCCCCTCCAATATGGAGTAAACTTTTTTTAAATTAAATTATTATTTAGTAACGTTAGTTACATCGATATCTACTTGTTTTCTTCAAAAGCAACTACTATAAGCTAAGAAACAGTGACCTATGGTGTTCTGGTCCAGTTAGCATTATGTGTAGATCCTGAGGTCTGGCGTTTCAGTAAACAAAGTTAGATGTGTAATTCAGTAAACAACTCTAATTATGCAACTATTTTTTTCTCTAAAATTGTTGTTTAATGAGAAAATAATTGGTAGATAGTAAAATACAAGAGCTGCAGAAAATTCCAACACATTTACAGTTTTAAGTGTCACAAGATGTTTTGTAATCATGACATTAAAATAAAATATATCTTAGGGTTCAGTCTTGCATGGTGACTGTCCAGCGCTCCTAAAATAAGGTTTCAGTGTGTAAACTACAAACTGTAATGCATTCATGTGGATCCTATTAGTCTCTTTTTGTCCTTATGGAGTCAGACACCCATTAATTTTCTAAATCACACTGAACTGCTGTGATCATAGTGCTCCCCATTTCTTCACACGTCTATTAATTTAACATAGATGAATAAATGTGAATGTTGTTGAGCATTGATTAGCAGGCAACTTTATGTCTGACAGTTAAATTGCTGGGCACCCCATCCCCCTAAAAAAATCTCCCCATTGCAAGGTACCCAGTAATTAAATTTTTGCGGGAAATTATAATCATTTATTACAGTGCGCGGACCGTAATGATTGCCAACATCAAATGGAAATTATAAATTAAAATTGAGTCGACATGTTTCTACTCATGAAGTGCTGATCCCCCTCATCAGCATCGGCTTAAAATCCAGAGGCAAAATTTACTTTTACTTTCTATTAAACCAAACACACTTGTCTTTCAGTATCAGTGATATATATACAGCCATTAAAAAGAGAGGCATTAAAAAATAAGAAAGACACAAACAATCCGAATGATTTATTTTTCTACCAATTTCTTTTAAAATCGAATTTATTCCGCCTCAATTTAATCACAATAACTCTTCATCGATTTAGTTTTAAAATAACTCTTTTGCGACCTGAACAGAAACTTTAAAGAAGTAGAGAGATGAGAGGATGAAAATTTAATTTTGCCATCCAAGCATTTAATGGTCCTAGTTCTTAAAAGTGACCTTGTGGGTTAGAAAGCAGAGCAGCACAGCAGCTCCTTCCAGCTGCACACATGGCATCCATCGGGGGCACAATCACACACAGTCCCAACACCTCAGGCTCGGACATATGTTGAGTTTTATTTCATTCTTCTGACATTAATCCTATTCACCAGCTGTTCTGCCAGCTGCCACTCTCCGGCTTAAGGGAAGATTGCAGTTTTGGGGGCTCTGAGTACTGGTTTATCTTGGCTCCTCGTCTTCTCCTTGCAAATTTTAGAATGAGTGTGTTTTTTTTTTTGTTACTATCCCCTACTTCCAGGTTGCTTCCTTATGTCTCTTCAACCTTTCTCTCTCACTTTTTGAAGTGCTGTGAGGCTGCAGTTTGTTGATATTTAAAAGTATGCACAGGATAATAATTTTTTGTTACTACAACAAACACAAAAGTTTATCTGCTAAAAGTAAATGCAGTAAGATCATCTGATTGTTCATTCTTTCTTCTTTAAAAGCCATTGTAAGGACCCACAGCACTGAAACCTGCTCACAGTACAGTCATCTAACAGCATTTCAGCAGGATTAGCCTGGACATGGCCTCAGCCTGTACAGTTATGATTATTGACATATTGGGTCTGACATATTTCACATTTATGTGCATTGTCTGGAAGCATACTCAAGTGTTCTCAATGTCATTTCTGCTGAAGTACAGCGGGGCAGCCTGCGAGCAAGGGCCGCAATGAATTGATCATTGCTCACTGCTCACTTTAATAATTCAAGGCTGATTGCCACAGAGTGCCACAGTAAAATGGATTGGGAGAGGTCACATGCTGCTTGGCTGAGGAGGTGAGGCCTCTAGGGGATGGTTAATTCATATATGCTTGATGGACACGTGTCCTATTTAGAAAGGTCAGGGTGTTGTGTGCATATACGACGCCTCACAACGGACAGGTCAACCCCGTAGGATTAACATGTTGGTCAGTGAAGATCAAGATGAGGGGAACTGGAGAAGTTTCTGCTCATGGAAGGCAGTTTGCTTATCTTGCACAAGAACTAAGACCCTCAAAAACACATTTGTGCATTCCTACTGTGTTCATGTTTGCAGAAAATAATTGCATACAAGGCTGGCCTAATGCCAAAGCAGATTTTGCAGCTAGTTAGGACCCCCTTCTACAAACAACCCAAAATATTACCAGACCCTAAAGTTCTTCAAAAATGCACTATTTACTTAAAGAACAAGGTGAAGGTTAAGGAATATCCTAATCTACTAAATATAAATATAGGGAAACAGAAAGTTAAAAAAGATTAAAATTAGCATTTACTTCCAAATGATCTTTATTTAATTAATAATGTGAATGGACTGATCTGCTTGTGAAGCTAAACACATATGTCAATTTTAATTCATTGTTGGGTCATTAATTAACTGTGAAGCAGTTTGTGTCAACTGCATAAAGGAAAAATGATCAAGCAGAGAATATATATATATAATATATTATATAATATTATATATATATATACAAAATTTTGCTTAGGATCTCAAATAACCTTGGAGCACGTCTGGATGCAGGTGTTAAACTCTTTCAGTTCACTTGGCATATCAACGAATAAAAAGTGGCAACTGTATTAAATATTCATTAGAAGCAAATGTTTCCAATCATGACAGAAACAGACTGAGTATTTAAAGTCCAAACTACTTTCTACTTAACTATTAATCCAATCTCAGCCTTCAGCAAAGCTTTCTCAAAGCCTCAAATGCTTGTTCATGAAAAGACCTTCGAATTAGAAAAAAAAGACAATCTTTTGCTGACCCCTAACCCGTTTAAGAGGCTAACAACTGATTTTGGCTTGGATACAGGAAAGAAGGTTGCATCCAGCAGCGGGAACCATTAGGAAGACTGCAACAGAGGGGATGTGTTCTCTCTCTGATAAAGCACATCTTAACTGCAATGCATTTATAGACACTGTTTACATGACCAGACAGGGCAGACTAAAGGTGACTAACAGAAATGTTCACCAAGTGGAATAATGATTAGGTGTCAGTTAAAGAAAGCCCACCGCGAAGTGCAGGTGCTCCGCTCGTACAATGACACCAAAGCAAAGAGCTGGACTACTTTATTTATGCATGCCAGCACCAGCAATTAAACGTAAAAAAAAGGTGGAATTATTTAACTGCCCCAAAGAACTCTCCTGGAAATGGAGGAGGTTATTGCAACTGTTGACAACGAGGAAAGGTAATTGCTTGAAAATGAGCGACAACGCTGTGTTGTGCTCTGAATTTTTTCTCCCCTCTCCCCCCACCAAAGCTCCCTCTTTAGAGTTCGCATTGTGCAGCATCACCCGGGTGTGTAACCTATTGCGTTCCAATTGCTCCCATGCAATTAGTGCCCTTTTTGTCCTCACTTCAATAACAGCGTGATTATGGAGACTTCAGGAGTATTTGCTGCATCCAACAGCTGTTGTCTCAGGGACTACCGGCTGAATTACAAAAACATGTTTTCTCTCAGGATTTCACGTCCCTGCCTGCCTCTTGTAATTATTATGTTTTATTTAGTTTGATGACGGGGTCTTGTTTTTAGTGTGCCTGTGATTAAGATATTCAAAGGACTCCTTGGAGTGTGTCACAGTCATTTTCTTTTTTTTCTCTCTTTTTTATCAATCTCGACTTTTGATTTGTTTCCCTCACAGCCCAGAGTGGATGATGAACCAGAAGTTAACCTGTTATAGTCTAACTAAAGCTCTGACACTTTTATTTTATTCTTTACTTTTATTTTTAGAAGGGTTTTTATGTCTGAAAGATATGTGCATGAGGGTGGTTTAGGGTTAAAGTTAGGGTTAGTCTAATCCTAGTAATGTAATAAGTTTATCACTTCCAAATTAAATTACATTGTGTATTTTTTTATTTAGGCATCACAGTATAAAGTGGTGAAAATAACTATCAAACATCTCAGCCTTTTACCCAGTAAACATATTTGTAATTGGGCTACTGGCATTCAATTCACAACAGATAACAACCCAAGTAATTCAAACATACGAAGAAACTAATCACTCCATAAGTTAGGTTATATGTAAGAAGTTGGACTTACACATGGAATATGTTTTTAAACAGGCTTACTAAAGTTTCTGTAATATTTAGTAAAAAAACGTTTTGAAAAAACTGCTTTACATCTCCTGTATGTAGGAACCAGTTGCATGGATTGCTCAGGTGTCATTTTGACAAATTTTTCCAAACAAGCTATTTTCAAAGCTTGCAGGTTCTTGGGGTATCTTTTATGCACTCTGATCTGTATTTCCTGTCATAGATTTTAAATTAGATTCAGTGTTGAGTAATTAACTTGATCAATCAAAAAATGTTTCTTTATCTGAAACAAACTAAGAGTTTCCTTGGCTATTTATGTGGGATAATGTTCTTTCTGAAAAATCCACCCTTACTTCATCTTAAGATTTAAATGCTGAAAAACCACCCCATATCATGATGTTCCATAGCTCCAAACTTCACAGTTGGCATAATGTTTTTGGGTTAACGTGCAGGTCCTTTTCAAAATGCTGTGTGTGCAATAATCTTTAAAGAGCTCAACTTTGGTGTCATCTGACCAGGCAAATTTGTTGCAGCAAACTTTAAATGAGCTTCAACTATTCTTTCTTCAGCAGTGGAGTCTGGTGCGATGAGCAGGCACACAGGCCATTTGGGTTGACTGCACTACATATTGTTAAAAAAAAAAGGAAAAACTCTACTAGTTGCAGGTCTTACTTTACTCATCATGAGATGTTTCCTGTGCAATACTTTATTCATAAGAAATTTTTTTATGGACTATCAGTTAAGACAAAACTAACTGACATTAATCTGCGGTGATGGGGGAAGGTTTTCAGTTTGGTCCAAATACCATCAGATTTTAGCTGTTTTATTGTTTTTCTTTGCTTTTGCAGCTTTTTTCACATGTTCAATAAATAGTCCCTGTGTCATTCCATTTGTTTTACACAAAATAAAATCTATGAACTTATTTAGTTGGATTTCTTTGAATGTGTATTACTAAGATTGTTACCAATATACGGTGTGAAGTTCGTGTAAGTAGCACCATTTGAAAAATACTGACTGTGATCAAGGAAACATGTTGATATGTCCATTCCCTGTATTCCCCACTGTTTATAAGTGGTAGTATCACATTTATTAAAATATCTTAATTAGGTAAGTATGTCTTCCGTTGTTTCAACAAATGTACCGTGTGACTCCCATGTGTTTTAAAATTTAATTTTCTGTTTTGTTTCAAGTGACAGTGACTGTATAATGTACAAATTGCAACAAATCCTTTCTATTTAAAATTTTGATTCCTTTCCCCATGTTTCTGCTAATGCAAATTGCTCCCCTTTCCCTTACTGTCCAATCTGCTCCATTGTGGAGAGGAAATTATTTATATTGTCCGTGTCAGCTGATCATTGATTTCTTAATTACACGTTTTCCCTCGAGGCTGTGACAACTGATATGCTGTACAAGGCCAATGGTGAAGGGGGAGTCTTTCAGTCTCTTATCCATGACTTATGGCTAAGTTGACTCTCTTAGATAGCTCCCTTTTCTCTGCCAATGGCTTTTCAACACAACAAACACTCAAACACAAGTATTATCTTTCTCCCGGGAGAACAGTGCACACAGTGAGGCTCAGAATGCGGTGGCAGTCTGTGGAAACACTTTCATTACTGACAACCAAAGGTAATAAAACACCTAGTCCTGCATGTTGCTACAAACCATTTTTTTCCTTTGTTGTACTTTGAGGTGGTTACGGTCATTGGAAACATGATGGTGTGTTTGTGTTGCGTCAACAAATTTACTAAAGCTTTAAGAGATTGAAAGCATTGATAAGTAGAAGTGAAAATGCAGAAAAACAATGCTGGACTGTTTTAGTGGCTTTAGTGCACATTCAGAGAAACCAGACTTCAGTCCTATTCAGTCTGGATAGTTATTTAAAAAGTTGTAGATCATTAACTTTTACCGTAGACTTAAATTTTAAAGTGACAAAATTAATTTGGGACTGTTTATTTGTCAGTTTGATGTTCTGTTCTCTGATTTGAACTTTGACTAGATTTTTATGCTGATTATTTAAAAACTTTAATTACCAAAGGACTTAATTCTATCTTCACTTCTTAGTCATCAACATTTTTAGCCAAGTAGCTCATGATTTAGGAAAAAATATTCCGACTTTCTCTTATAATAATAAAAACGGCAGCCGTATGAATTGATAAGGACACTTGTGTGTTAACATGTTTTTGCATATGGATATTTAACATAAATTGTAACTATACATAGACATTTAAGTAAAATAAATAAAAAATAAAACCTGAAAAAAATAACTTTTACATTTTCTTTAAAATGCAACAAAACATGTGATTTCTGGTCAGGACACCCACAAGTTTATTCCCACTTAAAATGACTACATTACTAGGATTTTAAAGTAGGTTTACCCTGTTTAAACCCTTAGAAATTTAGTTTGATGTGCTCCTGACTGTCTGAGGCCTTCGGAAAGAGGATTGCTGTAGCTTCTGAATCTGGTAAGGGAATGAAAGAGGTATTGAAAGAATCTGAAACCAACAATCCCTCTTTATGGAAAATAGTCTACAAGAACTGGCCGGTTCTGGCCAAGACATTAAAAGAAAGCTCCACAAACCCTAGCTATTCAAAAGAGAGGTGTCCTCGCTTTTCTTAATATATTTTTTATTAAATGAGTACATGTAGTTAAATCACTTTCTGTTCCAGAGAAAGGCAAAAAAAAAAAAAAAGCCATCGATATGAAATATTTCTTTTCCGTGACTTTAGATCAGGTTAAGATTAGTACTGTCTAAGAGAAAAATGTGGGAGGATGCGAAATAAGACAGAAAATGTCATGGAAGGAGCAAAAAGTGTACCAATAATTGTCTTTAGTACTCAGGGTGTCAGAACAGACACTGCTAACTAACCCCTGACTGTAGCTACACTTTCTAGTTTACACTGAACATGATATCCTGGGTCCACTCGCTGCCAGGTTCTGAAGGTATGTTTATGTCACACATCATCTCAGAAACATTCCTTTGTTGAGATTTATGAGGTTCATTACCTTTGTTTTTAATACAGTAAAAAAAAAGAGAGAGGTGGTCTAATCTTGCCAACTTATCTCAGCGTTAGGTGTCTGAGTTGCAGCGTCCGTTCACCCAAATCAGCAAGATCACAGAGTGCCCGCATAGGAACGCTGTATACCAGAGAGGGCACCTCTGATAGGAGGCAAGCTGAATTTGGCAGTGTTAAATCAGGGAAGACTATTCACTTTCTTCTGAGTGCCATTTGGAAAGTTAAAAAAAGGGTTTAGGGCATTTTTCCAGTTACATAGCACCAGTCCCAGAGAGGAGACAATGAGACCCAGACAGGCTTAGGAGTTCAGAAGCCATTTCTCTCTCAATGGGAACATGTCTTGGACAGGCACTCCAGTAGTTTTGTCTAGTATGTTGCTATCTGTGCTAGCTGCAGAGCGGAGGGGGTCTGTGCCAGGCAAGGGTCCACAGGGACCGTTGGAATAGCTGGGGCTGGAGGAAGTTGGTCCAGGTCCAGTGGGGCGATCTGGGCTTGGTGACAAGCCAAGCTGTCTACTGCAGGGACGCTGGGAAAATGTAAATAAGAGTCTGATAAGGCCTATTGTTTTCATTCCATTCTCATCCCAGCTGAATGACCTGCTCCCCAGCCACAGAGTGTTTTATCTTGAGAGAGGGAGGGAAAAAATGGAAGGGGTGGGGGTGCGAGAGATTTAATAGCCCCCATAGCAAAATAAAAATAAACTCACTGGACTCTTCTGTTGTTTAAGCTAATTCTTCAGAATGTGATGTCCTACTTTGAAATGTAACTTTTAGCAAAACTTCAGGAAGTTCAGGAAAAGCTGTTAAAATAATGAGATTTGCTCAGAAGTCAAATGTGACTGCATTATCTGACATAATCTGTTGCTCTCTGTCAAATACAGTATAGACCAATGTTTGATATTCTGTCAGAACCTGACAGTAATTACTATGTTTTTAGTGAACAGTGTTTCCATTGGCATCGCTGATTTCTCCCGAGAAAAGAGACATGCATTTTAACAACTGAAATAACTTTCTTTCTAATATTCTGAATTTTTGCTGGAAAATAGGCTGTGCAAGGACAATTTGAAAAAAAGCAGACTTCTGACTCACTCACTGTTTTGCTTGCCCAAAAGTTGCTGTGTTTTCCCCAAAATCCCATTTTTGGTTGTCTGTTTTTGTCTGCCCCTCGTCGAACAGTGAAACGTGTTTTGAGAGTTATTTTGTGGACTAATCTGGGGGCCATTATTCACCTCGCTCAGGTGGAAGCTCAGGGAGGACAGCAGTGCATTCCAGCTGTGGTCTTTCGCACTCGAGGACTTGACAGGCCGAGTCTGGCCCGGTGAAGGGGATGTAGGGGGTTAGGGAGTGGCGGTTCTCCTGGGAGGGAGGTGGAAGAGAGGGGGAGGACTGGAGTAGAATGGGAGTTGGCACCACATTATCTCCAACTGTTGGTGCATTCCTTAATGATCAAGTGCTGGAGGAGCATCTGTTATGAAAGTGTGTGTGAATAGAGAGGGGGAGCATCTGTGTGCATACAAACACATGCCTGATGTGTTTGTTTAATTTCTCTTTATATAGCTTGAAAAATATGACTTTTCTTTTGTTTTAGGGGGGAAAAACTCAAGCTCTGTTATTGTTCTGTCTGTGTTCGAAGGAGTTTGTTGTTCTGGGAGAGGAAGGCGTCTCACCCAGGGGTGAGAGGCAGGGAAGAAGAGCTGATCTTTGCTACTCCCGCTGTCCTTAACCCCTGTTTTAAGATCTGTGATCTCTGTGCCACACTGGGAGTTAACACACAGAACACACAGGCTTTTCTCCATCTCTCTCCCAGGGTCAAGGGGACAAACTGTGAGTTGGGAATTGGAAAGTCAATAAAGCAGAAGTAATGTTATAATGACCCTGAGCTGAAGATGTCCCATTGACCCCCACCATACATGGAGGAAGTGGACAATCAAACAAAACGGTGACTCTGCTTGATCTCCCAAAAAGTCATCCTTAAACAAGGCCACGACAACTGCTGACCCCCTGTTACTCCCAGTTCCTCTGAAGTCTGCGTGTTTGTCAGAGGGAGCGATGCTGTTTGCTTTGTGGAAGCGGGCAAGAGATGTAACAGAAGGATAAAAGGAAACAACACTTGTATACATCCTCTGAATAAATCTTTCCTGTGTTTGATGTCAAGAACGATAATGGTGAATCTAGATGTGTCCTGTATGGTGCATGTGAAAGGGCCCTGATGCAGCTTTCTTCTTGGTTTCTGTTTGGGATTTTTTGCAGAACAGAAACATTTTGTCTTGTAAAAAAAATCCTCACACCCCAAGTTAAATGTCAGCTTTTCTGACACTTAGAAAATTGAAACCACTATAAATAATTTCCATATGTGTTCCATCTTTTATGCTATATATGTTGTGTATTATTTTATGGAAGGACTAAGAATTCTATCATAGGGAAAAAATTAAAAAGTACAGAAGCAGCAATAATGTTCTTGCATAAGTGTACAACTGAAACCTTGATGAAGCCCCCTTTTAAATCAGTTTCTGCATTCAGTCTTCCTGGCTACTCACCCGCTATCACTTATAAAGAATCTGGTAAACCGTAAAGTTCAGCTGTAGGATTTTCCAAGAGTCTGAACAGTAACACCGTTTGGATCTACAGTAATTTCTGGTTAATGCTGGTTATGTTCTAGACGTGGCTCCCGTATTCTCCACGTATAGACTGAGGAGTACAGTTGAAAGATTAAAGACTTTTCATCCAAAGAAAACATCCAGGTCTGACTAATATCTCCCTACAGCTTGTGGAAGAATTTGTTAGGGTCTGAAGAAACTAAACTGAGGTTCCAGCACATCACTGAATGAACACAGGGACACAAGAAGGTGGCAGCATCATGCTCAGTGGTTATGTGGGAAATGTTTTGAAATAATTTATCATGGTGTAATATTTGTTTATCACAAAAACCTGGCATTTTAATGGGGTGTGGGCACTTTGCAGTAACCAAACTAAAAACACTTCTTTGTGGGAACTAATTTTAAGTGACAGCATCCTCAAGAACAATAAAAATGTTAGCCACTTTTCTCCAAACTTGGAGAAAAAAAAAATCTAAATATAATGTAATACTGCATACTTGCTTGGAGTTTAACTCTGCTCCAGACTGAGGGCAGTTTGTAAAAGGAGTGGCTCAACGTGGAGGGTTGGAGCCTCGCTTGTGCTGGTGGTATTTGATGGGAACAGGCTGATCCCTGTACAGCGCAGAGATGGTGGAAGCCTGGGTCAGCCAGCCCAGTATGTTCTTTATCAGCTACACCAGCGACAGCATGGCAGATTGGAGCCATTCCTCCTCTGATTCATTGTCTCCTGGACAAATGTTAATTGTTTTCATCATTGGCAGCTATGTGAACGTTTGGACATAGCCAGTCACCACTCCTTGCCTCCCACTTAATGTGCGTCTCTGCCCTTACGCTATCACCACAATGCCATGTTCTCTCCTCACTCCACCCTTGGCTCGTCTTTTAACAGTCAGGCACAGTCTCTTTTAATGTTTCCCATCAAATGAAATACCATTATTTCATTTCATACCAGTTAGGAGAATAGATTTAATACATCCACAAAAGTGTAAAACAGAAGCTATATCCTATATCCCATTCTATATCCATCCATCCATCCATCCATCCATCCATCCATTGTCTATACCCAATATACACGCAGGAATGTGCCATGGGGTAGGGAGTGCCTATACCTCTGTTATATCCTATATGCAATATTAAGTAAGGAAAAATTTCAAAACTAAAAATGTTTTAAATTTTTTTAATGTTTTTTATTTTGTTTCAGAATCCTCATGCATGGAGAAACTTCTTTCTAAAGACTGGAAAGAGAAGATGGAGAGGCTCAACACCAGTGAGTTGCTGGCCGAGGTTAAAGGTAGGGAACACTAAAGCAATGTTATCTATTTAACTTATCTTATGGGTTTCTGTGCTGTGAACGCCTCAGAGGTTTAATAGAAAACATTAGTGAAAAACAGTATCATGAAGACCAAGCAACACAACAGACAACTCAGGGAGAAAATTGCGGAGAAATTTAAAGCAGGGCAAGATTATAACACAGCTTTGAACATTTCCTGGAGCACTGTTTCCATCTGAAAATGGAAAGTATTGTGCAACTGCATCATTAAAGAGAGCCATAAGATCCATTTAGAGTGTGTCATGCAGGATCAGGTGAAACCAAAATTATGTTTTTTGGCTTATGTGCAAATACTTATAGTTTGTGTTGGACAACTTATTCTCCCCTTAACACACCATCCCCACAATCAAAAATGGTAATGGGAGTATAATGTGCTGCGAATGCTGTTCTTTAGCATTTAGGTACAGGGAGCTTGATCAGAGCTGATGAAAAAAGGGATGGAGCTAAATACAGGACAATCTTGTATCAATCAAAATTGTTCGACTAAATCCAGACCGAAATCCTATTAAACATTTGTATTGAGACTTGAAATTTGCTGTTTACAGAAACCCTCCATGGAATTTGACTGGGAAATAATTATTAAATGGGTGACTTTAATGTCTATAGGGGCAAAACTGGTAGAGACATACCCCAAATGACTTGGTGCTGTAACTGCTCCTTAATGTGGTTCTAAACTTTAATAATTCAGGGGGGTAAATAAAAATTCATGCCATACTTTCCAGATTTATTTGTAAAAGGTTTATTAAACTGTTAATTTTTTTCCTTCTACTTCACAACTTTGTACTTCTTTGTTGGTGGTCTGTCACATAAAATCCTGTTAAAATATGTTTAAGCTTATGGTTGTCAAGTGACAACATGGGAAAAAGTTTGAGGGGTATGAATACTGTTGCATATGTCAGAAATGAAACAAAGGCTTTTGGCTGCCCTTATCACTGTGTCTGTCCTACCTTGTCTTTTATTGAAATATGCAACTGTATTTTGTGTGCTTCTTCAAAATTTCCAGCCTGTTTCAAAAACCTGATCTCCCCCCCACCCCGCGCTCTAAAAAACCCCAAAAAATGCGAGCCCATCCTACACTGCATTAGCAAATGTAGTGCATTCATGCAGCTCCTATAACTGTTGAACCCAAAGTGTGCTTCATGTAAACAGAGCACGATTAAGCTGAAAGGAAAAGAGATGACAAAAAGGAGAGGAGAGGAGATGGTATGGAGACACGAACAGCCGTCTCCTTGGTGAACTCGTGTTAGAGTGGAATGTCTCGACTGTTAACAGTTAACGCCCTGCACGCCGTGTTGAGCGCACCGCAGCAAAGCAGCCCAGCCCTGCACTCCCCCAAAATTTCTGTTTATGACAGGGTGAGCTGAAGGTGGGCTGAGGATGGGCAGGGCTCCTGCTTAGTCCTTAGCACTGACTGTTACTGAAAGCAGGCATGTTTATGTTGAACAGGAAAGTAAAAAAAAACAGCAGGGTGATAGCACCAGGCTGTCACTGGCTCCTGCCAGTGAATTTCTTTATACAGAAACTCATCATGTCTTCTTTTATTTTACTTTTCTAAACTATAAATTTTAAACAGAGGTGACTATATTATTATTTTTTGTGCTCCATTGGGTCATTTAACCTATGCAAATGTAAAATGATTGCAGGGTTCAAACTCCCAAACTCTACAGCTTTCTTATCTTCAGTCACTGTTTAAATATTTCCATATTAATAGTATGTTTTTTATTCCTTTTATCCAGCATTATGATCCTGAAACACATTTGCATTTGGCCATCCTAATACTTGGTTTAACAAAGATCACTCAAAGAAAGAGCACCAGTAATGACTATATTTATGACAGCAAAACTGATAATTTTATACAGTTTGGACCTTTTGGAATCCTAAAAAGACAAACGATGACAAAAAAGTGCATTAGTCATGTATATACTACAAAATACTTATATTCTAAATGAAACATTTAAAAATATTCATTATTTGTGGGAGTCCACAATTATTTTCCTCATCACTTGGCAAATTTCTTATAATTTTCAAATGCTGTGACACAAGCAAGCAACATGTTTGAGGGGTTAGCTCTGATTTTGTCAATTAATCAGAGCTTATTATTATCACATTAGGCATGAAAACCTCTGACTTCTGAAAGTAAAATGAATTATCTTTCCCATTGTTATGCAATTCAGCAAATAGAAATAAATATGGTCATCATAACCAACCTAAAACTGAAAAAGGTTAGTCAAATCTAATGTTAGACGGGAAAAGAATGTCATAGGTTTTTTAATGATTTGATTAATGTAAATTTCTTGTTTCAACTGGATTTTTAATTTTCTAGGGAAAGCAAATTGCACAACTGAGTCTTCAAATCTAAAAGAATTTCCACGTGTAAATTTTTGATTCTTTCCTTTAATACACACAGGGGTTCTGCAAATGTAAGGCTATCATTTAGCTTTAATAAATTTTCCTCATTTTTCCCTCTCCCTGAGAAGTGCAAAATCAGCTGTTGAATGGTCTAATATTCATAGGCAATAATCTTAATGAACTGAAGGGTAAATCATGGGTTAGTAATCTAGACTCATTGTATCTGTGCTAGTGCACCG
Source organism: Crenichthys baileyi (assembly GCA_036173005.1). NCBI lineage: Eukaryota > Metazoa > Chordata > Actinopteri > Cyprinodontiformes > Goodeidae > Crenichthys > Crenichthys baileyi. The sequence goes on along the minus strand of JAHHUM010000708.1, from coordinate 127,799 downwards.
TATGGCAGAGCAGATCAAAGAGCATGGTGTAAAATGTTTAAAATGATTTAGCCTTTTGAAATATGGTGTTAAATTAGAGGCAGGGCATTTCTGTTGTTTGATGAATGGGAATGGGAAGGTTACTTGGTGGTCTGTAAACAGGTAGGGAGCCTGATAATAAACACTATGGCCTCTGTGTGTTGATGAGTTATGGAGACAGTCTATACTCCGCAGTCACAAATATAAATGCTTCTCCTATCACAGAGGCAGCCTTAGATTTTTAATTAGCATGCCATTTCGTATGACTGTAGACATTTCAAAGGGCTGCTTTGTGCTCACCCTTACAAATGTCTCTCTCTCTGCGTTTGATGTCTGCCTGATGTAAATACAGGCAATTAAAAAGAAGCCCAGGGTTGGAGATGCACAAGGTCTGCCTAATTAAAACACAAACAAAGATACCAGGCAGAAAACACCTTATGATTAAGATCTAAAGTGTTATGATGAATCAGAGGTTCCATTAATTGTTAGGTTAAAATGAGTACAAAAGGCAGACATGCATGTAGGTTTTAAAATGAATAGAAGATAGTAGAAAATAAAGGCCAACAAGCAAATAAAGAGTGCAGTGCCCAGTGGCAGAGTGGCCTTGTATCTTCTATGCAGATTGTTCAGTGATTTCTCAGCAAGCACGACACCTTTTAGGCTTCCTTCTGACAATGCTCCATCAAAACCTTGAAAGCCCAGTAATTGTGCTCTTGCAAAGCATGCAATGGAATCTGGCTGGTGTGGAAACAGCTGTTTTGGTCCAGTTCTTGGAAGACAAAGCAAAAATCCAAATCGATTAGTGTTATAGAATTTGACCTGAGGCTTTACTCATGAAAAAAGACATTCTTTCAATGCAACTTTGTTCCAACATGCTCTGAATGCTTTATTCTGTTGAAGTGAACACGCACGTACAGTAAACAAACAATACATGACAATTGTATCAGCTGCATCAGAGATTGCTTGTTGAGCTCTGGTAACCCAGCCATTTACCTCTTAGAGATGACAGAAGTGTAATTATGGCTTATTGTTGTGTGGGCATTTCGCTGCATAATGTGCAGCTTTTTTGGCGTTTAGACTCAGTACAAAACAAGCAGCATGATCCCGTGCTTAAGGCAGACATGTAGGATTGTGCTACTGAGGGTTAATGATTTCAAATCGCCATCTGCCTTTTCTTGCAAGCTGCTGAAGCTTAGTATCAGTAGGACCAGGCAAAGGAAACATTTGTGAGGGAGCATTAGTAGCGGATTTCTTTTCAGCTGGTTGTTTTCATACCTGAGCTTAGCTGTCAATCTGCAGGAACGATGAAATCTCCTGAACAAAACCACAGAGGAAAAAAAAGGGAGGCTGGCTGGAAGGGCTCCAAACCACACAAAGTGATAATAGATTGCAAGGTGTATCGAGTGTTCGAAGAGAAGTAGGCCAAGGAAAAGAGTTCAGATGTGGGTGCTTAGACGCAACATTTACATTTATATAAATATATTACCCCCCATTACATGGAGCACAGTAGGACATTTATAATAGATAAGGCACATGCTGTGTGAAATGTAAACAAATTTAGTGTCCAGTTGTAGATAAGTGTCACATCTGTTCCACGCTTAAGATTCATGCTCAACGGAGCTGTTTAAGTTTCCCTGCTGAGTGCCAAGTTACTGCCCTCTCTTAAAAAGAAAAAACATAAGCACACATTTGGCTCAAGCATTAACTCAAACTAAGGGGAAGTTTGTAGTTTCAACATTAACTGTATTCATTTCCTTGGACTTTATAAAAAAAAAAATCTAAAATATGAGACAGAATAAAAAAGCTCACCACTGTAAGCTATAGCGTTGCAGTGGCATCTTGAACTCTGAAGCAGAAAAATCAAGGCTCCTGCGCTGTCACAATCAATTTGAGAATGTTTTCTACATGACAGTGGTCGGGTGTGCGCAGACAGCCCTGCAGCGGGCAGATAAGTGGAAGCTCTTTAGGAGAAGAACAGAGGGCAGGGCAGGGTGGCTGCCGAGACGGATTTGATGCTAGCCCTACCTGTGCTGGCCACACTGCTGCTCAGACATAAAGGGGTCCGCTGTGTGAACACAGTCCCTGCATTGTTGAAAGGTCTTGCTTCAAAACATGCTTATTCGCTTTATTTCTTAATTCTTAATGGGTGTACATGCGCCTCAGAAGCGGACTCAGGTGCACTTTAAAATAATACAAGTAAAAAGAATAATGGATTCCAAATGCATTGTGTATTTATCTACACTCTGTATTGCATTTATTATATCTACTCAAACATTCAAAAAAACTTTCATACAAATAGCACAAAACTAGATCTGTCCGGTTGCTCCAGTCTAAAAAAAAACAAAAAACAAAAAAACACTTCAGTTAGCATTTTCTCCACATCACTTCAGTCAACTGTTTGGCCTGTGCACTCAGGTGAAATATGAGCCACAGTAAATCATTATTCCTCAGGCCACATTTGCCAGATGAATGCATGGGAGTGTTGGACTGCGTGTTTTTCTCCTCTGATGAATTGAAGAATTTAGCTTGTGGCAATGGAGGTAAAAAAGGGTAGTACTATGCCCCTGTATGTTTGTATACATGTGTAACAGGGACAGAATTCAGTAGTTTGACACAGTTTGTTCACTCGGAGGGACCTTTGGATCCCAACGTACCAGAGAATGTTATTGGCAAATTGTGGATGGATGGATGGATGGATGTTGTATTTAAGTAATTATGTATTTCACTTGCAGCAAAATGAAAAAAATGCTCTCTGTTTCTTTGTCTTAAAAGGGAGTCCTTTTTCTCAGCATTCACAGACTGGTGTAAATAATAATTACAGGCCTCTACAATGTGTGCACATAACCTTCAGTTCTTATAGAAAGGTTATCTTCTCAGAGCAAAAAGAAATTCTGACCTCTCTTTTCTTAAAGTTATTCATTCAGTTCATCCGTACCATTCATTTTCATACATACCATTGCAAATGAACTGCTTTTATCAGTTTTATTTTTGGTACATTTATTTAACAAAGACAACTACTTGAAAGACTGCAGATAAATCTCCTCTGCACAAATCAGGAAAACAAGCACATTCTGATGACTTTATCAGTTGTGTTGGACCTTTGAAAATAACAAGATAAAATCTAGCTCCTAATTTACTTCCAAGGATTTGCAGATAGTAAGCCTTTGCCTTGATCAGTGTTTGGCAGGCTTTTATGCGAGTGGGACCTTGAAAACTGTGCATTCTCTATATTTTCAGGGTGCAGAGGTCAGATTTCTCTTCATAAATGCTGTGAGGGATAAATAGAAAGACTTAAATAGCAAAACCTTTGTTTTACATATCATTATCTGTCACCAGTGTATGTGTCCCCTTGCATACATACAGTATATGCTCTTCCACTGGTCCAAAAATATCCACTTGTCTTTGAGGGTTAAAGAGTCATGTATGGATTTAGTACTGAAGTACTGAAAAAACAGAAAAAAGTTTCTGTGTTGAGTTTTTTTGTTTTTTTGTTGGCTTTTTTTTTTTGCAATACGAATATGAGGATCATTGCATTCTCAGTGGAGTAATGTGCGTAGGTCAAGCCTGTATCTTGTCTTTGATGAAGTACCTGGTCCAGTGTCACAGATAGACAGTTAAGTGCTGGAGCTATCACATTAGCATAATTATACTGTAGAGCAAAGCTTCCTCTATCATCAAAATATTAGTCTCCATCAGCATTCAGCACGACCAGCATAAGTGCCCACTTATTAATAACCACTCCAAGTACCAATCTGAAAATTTATTTTCAAAAACTGGGGATGAACAGGTAACACAGTGAAGCAGCAAGCAGCCTGTAAATATTCAGATTCATGTCAGTTTAAGTGGTTTTAACATTTTTTCTGATCAGATCAGCGAGAGATTGCCAACAAGCACATGTTGTCTTGCTTGTAGGTTGTTAATGACCCAAGTGCAGAGACTGACTGTGGTGACATTGAGTAGTTTATATATAAAAGAAGAACGTACAAGGGGAATTCGCAGGGAGAGAAGGTCATGGTTGAGGTAGAGAAACTGAGACAGAAATTGGCCTGAAAATGGACAGTGAAATATAAGAATCAAGCAATTACCATAAAACCAGGACCTTAAATACTGAGGCGGTGGAAAATGACAAAGGACCCAGAGGAGCTAATCAATTGAGATTTGGAACATCTGTGGCAGAATAGTAGCAGGGAAGCTGAGGGAGGGAAACTAATTAACACAAAAGGAGCTGAACTAAGACACAAAGAAACTACTAACCAAAGGAAAAAGACTAACACTGAACTGTGAGAACAAATAGAACACAATGAGAACAGAATACAAGACAATAAGTAAGAAACTAAGCCTAAAGGAATTTATTAATATAGCAAGATCTTTCTGACACTGGGCAAGGCAAGGCAAAGGCAGGCAAAGGAAGGGAAGGCAAGGCAAGTTTATTTATATAGCACATTTCAATAGCAAGATAATTCAAAATGCTGCACATGAGAAAAAGAAAAAGAGACATAATAGGAAGTACATTGCAGTGGCATAAAGGTCATTAAATAATTAAAGAGAATTTAAAGGAAATTAAAGAAAAATTAAAGGAAAGTTGGGCTGAAAACTTAGCTAATAATGTTTAGATAGCACAGTCAAAGGCCACGCTAAACAAATAAGTTTTTAATCTTGATTTATAGCAACTTAGGGTTTCAGCGCTTTTACAGTTTTCTGGGAGTTTATTCCAGATTAGTGGAGCATAAGAACTAAAAGTTGCTTGTCCATGTTTGGTTCTGGTTCTGGGAATGCAGAGTAGATTTGAGCAAGAAGACCTGAGAGGTCTGGGTGGTTGAAGCCATACAGTGATTTATAGACTAACAGAAGCATTTCAAAGTTATTCTTTGAGATACAGGGAGCCAGTGTAAGGACCTTAGAACTGGGGTGATGTGCTGCACTTTCTTAGTTTTAGTGAGGACGCGGGAGCAGCACTAACGAACGCAAATGAATAAACTAAATACAGCATGACCGTATAGAACACAAACAACAAGGAAATGATAAAAAAGCACAAACGAAATCAAAACACCTGTGGATTGCAACACATATCCATGCCTCTAACTTAAACTCACTGGTCATTTAAGGATCTGCTTGAATTCTTCATGGCCTAAATTCAACATGGTGTCAGACACCTTTTTCTGTCCATATCAAAGTCACAGCAACCCACATCTATGATGTGAATCTCCCACCACCTCAAAGGTTTTCTATTGAATTGCGATCTGGTGACTGTGAAGGCCAATGGGGTACAATGAACTTGCCATGTTCAAAAAAACTGTTTAAGATAATATGAGCTTTGCTGGAAGTATCTATCAGAAGATGGGTACACTGTGGCCATAAATGGATGGGCATAGTCAGCAACAATATTCAGATAGATTTTGGTGTTTAAACCCTACTCTATTTACTAGATGTGGCATAATATCCTGGATGGCCATTACACCACCACAAGCCTAAACTGTTGATACAAGGCAGGATGGAATGATGCGTTCATATTGTTTATTATACATTCTGACCCTACAATCTGAATCAGACAAGGCAATGTTTATTTTTCAATCTGTTACAGTGTAATTTTGGTGAGCAAATGAAAATTGTTGTCTTGGTTTCTTGTTTTTAACTGACAGGAGTGGCACCCAGTGTGGTCTTCTGTTGCTGTATCTGCTTTAATGTTCAACGTGTTGTGTATTCAGAGATTATATTTTACATACCTTGCTGGTGTTGCCATTCAGTCAGACTACTCTCCTCATTCTCTTCCAACCTCTGACCTCGACATGGTATTTTCTCTGACCCAACTGCTGTTAGCTGGATGTTTTCTTTTCTTGTATCATTTTCTGGAAACCCAAAAGATGATTGTGCATGAAAATCCCAGTGGATCAGTAGTTTCTGAAATACTCAGACCAATCACCTAAATTCCCTTTCTTTCCCTTTTTGATGCTCAGTTTGAACTTCAGCAAGCCTCCTTCACCACATCTAGATGCCTAAAAGCAATGAGGTGCTTCTATGTTAACAAGCAACTAAACAGGTGTACCTAATATAGTGACCTATGAGTGTAGAGTAAGCGCTGACGTGCCTGCGGGTCACCGCTGCTGTTTGTTGAGGTTTTATTGGCAAGATTACCAGACTTTGTATCATAACAGAGACAGCAAGCCAGATAAAACGGTTGTTGCTCATATTGTCTTGGTTCTAGGACACAGGCCTGTTAACACCACGTTACTGGAAACACACATGGCCTTGTAGCAATGCTGCATCTGTTTAAAGGGATGTCAAAAATACGTTTTTTAAGGTTTTCTACCAATGCACATTCCTCAAAGAATTGAAAAGGAAGATATTTTGATATGATCAGTGATTTTATTATAGTTGCATTCCCTGATGGAGGTCTGTGCGTAAAAAAAGCAGAAACAAATTTCTTTGAAAGCTATAGACGGTGCCAACAGATGCAGCTTGCAGTGACTCAATTGACCTCTTTGTGTTTGCCGCAAAAAGCATGGACAAAGGGTCAGGTGACTGCAGAGATCACACACGTGTGTTTATTCAGAGACCTGCACTTTTTATTGACTGCAGATCTGTGCGTTCACGCATGTTTTGGCAGAGAGCAAAAATGGGGAGCCTCAGCACACATGGCTTCCAAGCTATGTGCAGTGTGTTTGGACACAGCTTTGTACAATTGCTGCATGTGGAAAAGTCCTAATTTACTTAGGATGGTCTCACAGCATATGGAAGCATCCACAATAGATGACTGATAAGAAGACAAAGAAATTGCAGTCTTCTGCTGCTAAAAAAAACTCCATTCAGTTCGGGTCATAATAGCTCAGCTGTCTTGACCAAAGGAAGGGGAGAGAATAGGGTGCCTTGTGATTTTCCCCCTTTTCGCCCTCGCCCTCCCTCGCTTTTCTTCGTCTTTTTTTATGCCTGAATCTTTTATCAGTGTTATTCACTCGAGACTCTTCAAAGTAACAAGCCTCCTTCTTCTTCCCCGGTACTGGACTTGGAACCCAAATTAGAGACTGCTTGATTAGAGCAGAGAGGAGGGAGCCAAGAGAGAGGAAGATGTGGGTATTGGACAAAACAAATCGCACCCCTACAAAGTGCCTTTTATCCAAAGACCCCAAGGCTCAAATACCCCTGTCCCTACCCGAGCAACCGTGGCTTTGCTTGTTTTTCTCTTATCATTTATTTAGTCACTCGTTGATGTTTCTGTCCCACTTTTATGACATTTAGAGACAGCAGGAATCTCAAAAGGTTAATGTTGAATGGGCAGAAACTGCACAGCATAACAGCTTCCTGCCTTCTATGAATCAGTGTGGAATTTCTGAAATAGACCCAATAAAACACTGCAAAAAGTGCTGGTGCTGTTTGACCACTCACCCCTGGGTTCTGATCCGGGGTAGTATCATCCTACAAGGCCTCAGTCCGTCTACCATTGGGATGTCACAACAAGTTACATCTGGCCTGGCTGCTGGGGTTTATGTAGCGCCAAAGCATCTCTGAGCTGTCTGTCTGCCATCGGAAGCGCAATGTGAGGAGACATGTTAACAGGCAGACCCCAACCCCACTGCTAAAAGCCATGCAATATGTAGGAAAACAGCCTCTTTTGTCAGCAGGCTGGTCAGATGCAGACCACGACTCTCCTCTTCTGTACCACCCAATAAAAGTTTTATCTGCATTTTAAAGCTAATCCATAATTTAAAGCAGGAAGAAAGAGATTTTAACACAAACCAGTCAACAAAAAACGCAACACATGCATTTGATTTTAGGTCCAGCTGTGTAAAAATTCTTCAAAGGTTGTCAGGTTTATATAATATCTTTAGCATTTACAATGATTTGAAGTAATTCTGAAGTCTTGTAGATGTTTCAAAACTGCTATAGACAGCATAGGAAAGAAAAAAAAAGCATATTTCTGGGGATGAAATAGAAGAGGCATAAAGTGGAGAGGATGCTTCAGACTACCCACAGCTCAGCTAAAGATCAAAACAATGGACCCTCTGTTAGGATTCTTGTGGTGTTTGGGCAAGATGAGGCACCCCACTCTCAGGGTAGCCCCTCCAATTCTTGGCACAAATCCCCGCTGCAAATATAAGACAAAATAGCTTCAATATATGCTACTCAATTGTTGCATTTTTTAAATTAATTTTCCATCATATCCTGACTTAAGAAATAGGTAATTAAGCAGTGAGATATAATGCTTCAATGTCCAAACAATGTGTTGCAAGCTCAGATATCCTTGACCTGATAACCTCAAGCTGCTTTATCTGGAAGTTTTTCTTTCCTTTCTCTTATTGTGTGTGTGCCTCTTCCTCTTTCTGCCTGTCATATCTATGCCAGTGATTTATTGTGACATCACCTAATGTGTCTTGTCGGTTACCTGTAAAAGGTGGCTCCATCATGGACACAGCCAAAGGTTTATAAAATTGGTGCGGATTGTATCAATTTTACAGAAAAGCCATTCACGACAAGCGTAGTCTGGTGAATACGAAGTAAATTCAAGGCTTGGAAACAGCACACAAGCCCAATGAATGGGTGCTTTTAGGTCCCTTTTTTTCGTTATAAATGGAGAATTGCAGCTCTCTTCTGTTGCGGCAGGCAGCAGAGGCAGAGAGGGGCAAACTGAGGTTTAGACAAGTCTGCCAGTAAATTGCCCTGAATGGGTTCTGGAGGTTGACAGGCCCTATTAAGACAAACGGCTTTCCTCATCGGAGAGATAAAATAAATCAGGTGTTTAGTCAAATTAAAATAGTTCGAGTGGAGAGGGCCCCTGGGAGCTCTCGGAGAAACTCAAGACAGATGTGGTCAGAGAAGAGAGGAAGACACCCAAGAAAGAATTTTGCTCCTTGCTGGCCCAAGGCCAGACCTTGCTGGACTGTTATCCGGATCTCGATGCTGTTATCCTTGTCGCTCTATGACCATCTCTCTTCGTCACTGTCACTTTTCCTTTTGTTTTTTTTTTTTGCGTGTTTCCGAAGATCAGCTTGTCACATAGCAGTGCAGAAGGAAGAGAGTGAGTTACTGTCTAGCCTCTCACTGGCAATTATGTTTGCTGTGTTTCTCAATGGTAGGATCACTTAGCATTGATTAGGTGGCGAGAGAGAGAAAGAGAGAGAGAGAGCAGCACAGTCACTTTCTTCTATGCACACAGTGCTCATGATACTATATAAAGATATAGATATATAAGACATTTGGTCATTTATTTATTTATTTTTTTTGAATCAGCCATACAAAGTGTTGGTGTGTTGATCAAAATCGTTCTTATATTTTTGTTAGATTCCATTTGGTTCACCAAATACAGGATATAGTCATGCTGTTTTGACAAGTTTGTGCTATCCAACCACTACTCCACTCTGCTGGTGTGATTGCCGGCACGTCTAAAACCTGTGTGGTTTGGAGGCCATTGCAAACAGTGACTCTTAACACCTTCTCTATAATAACCCTTGGAAGTCTGACACAAGTGCCACCCCCGTTTTGACAGCTCCCTGCAGCTCTTTGTCTGTGTGCTGGTAACAATTCCTTCTCTTTTGCTTTTGAAAGCTGTGAAAACAAGCCACAGCAAACTCGTCAACTCCAGGCTGTGTGTGACCTTAACAGTTTCTAGTGAATTCGCTGTAGTTGGTTCCTTCCTGTGTGGTTTTCTTTGTATTAAATATTGTGTACACTACAATGACACAATGTGATGATTGGCTTGTCCAGCATGGCTCTTCTAAATTTAGCAGTAAACAACTCAGGACGCCTCTGCAGCCTTTCTTCAAAAAGTCTACACCTGGTTTCTAAGTTATAACCTGAGCTTGCCCAAGATTAAATGGGGCCCAAAGTAGAGACTTATTTGGGGACCCTTCCAACTTCTATCGCTTACCACAGCTCAACTAATATCTCTATTAAATCATCCATATTCAAGCTGTTGTGCATGATGTAGGTAACCTTCAGATGATGTATATGTGAGAGATGGGTATCTCGGCCTTTCAGCCAATACGATAGGCATGAAAAATAAACTCCGATTTGGATTTCAGTAACTCAGCAGTGTGCAGAAAAAAAAATACTTTCTAGATTATGAATATTAAAAAATAACAATTTTATACAGATCAGTTGTTAAAATGATCATAAATAGGAAAATGTAAACATAGTAACAGTCACATAATGCAAAAATTAGTATAATTGTCAAAGTAATATTTACATAACTTTGAAATAGCTCAGCTGTGGTGAGAACAAGGCAAAGTGCCTTGTGGCAATGCTACATGTTTCAAAAAGTTGTTTCTTGAGGCAAATTAGTCAAACCATACAATCAGGGGGAAATAAACTGAGCCAGACTGATTCGATTCTGAAAGCACTTTTAGTATTATTTTTGGCTCACCCGCTGCTGTGCTGTTCCCAAACAGTAGGAGTCGCCACTGCCAAAATAAAACTGGTGCACCTCAGAAATGGCAGCAGAAGAAGGGTACATTAGCTGTGTCCAAATTAAGTGGCATTATTCGAAGGCCGGGTCCTTTGGGGGACGAAAAGGCCGGAAGTGAGCATCTGTGAAATTGGACGGTCCAGGCTTCACCAGCTGTTCCCACCTTTACCTCAGCGAAACGTCTGTCCCCTAGCAACCATGACAGCGTGAAGCACAGAGCTGTGAAGCCATAAAAATGGAGCCCAGACTTTCGCTCTGTTTTTTTTTTTTTGGTTTATTTATTCCTTGAGGTACTCCAGCAGTTGTACCATCTTACCATCTTGTTTTGTTTAACAGTTTCTTGTTTTAATATGTTTTTCATTTTATTCTTGTTTACTAATCAGCTATTTAAAATGTTCAAATAATTTTTATGTTCACAGATTAAAAAAAATATATAACCCTGTAAATAAAATACATTAATGACATATACCAGTTTTTGTATTTATTAGTAAAACTTATAACTGTTTAAAGACCAATATAATACCATTCGAAACAAAGTTTAAATCTATTTATTTATAGAGCAACTTATTTAGGTCCTCAGTATTTTCCTCAGTAACATTCGCTTCGACCCGCAGTGAAACATGGGATAGGGTGAGCCACAAAGGATACACCAGAGCCATCCTTTAAGTCTGGGGAAAAGAAGGGCACATTTGTCTGCGCATATGGAGGATCCTTCGAATTAGGACAGCCTTCCTTGCCTCGCTGTGACGTAATTGGCCTACAAATGTGGCTTTTGAAGGATTCAGCCCTTGAATTTGGACACAGCTAACCACAACATCACTCTCCTCTCTCTGCAGATTAGCTGTAATTTTCATGATGCAAACATTTATGAACCGATGCATCTAGATTCAATAAAAAAAAGTGCAGCTCATCACACCTGCTCTACTTATGTGTTTGTCCATGAATTCGTATAATGTGGGTAATTATGTTCCTGGTATGTACTGGTGGCATTTGGAATAACATGTTTTTTAACATTTAATTAAGAGTCTGTTGCTCACAGGTTGGCTAAGCCAAGAATGAAAGTCCTTTGGCAGAAAGCTCCTTTTATAGAAGTAACACTTAAGTGCTACAGTCACATTTGTAAACCTAACTTCTCTGACAGTTTTGATGCTGTTGGGGGCCTCTTACTGGTGTAAAGGCCTTAAGCAGCTTCTTAGTTTGTTTATGGTTTTGGCCACCTCTGGTTAAAGCCTCCTTCTTTCAGGTTCTGAAATTGTTTTGCAGGGATGCCTCACAAATGTCTTGCGTTTATTCATTGCCCATCTGACCTTGCCCTCTCCTGCTTTTCACAGGTACCCCAGAGGGTCTGGCAGAAAAGGAACACCAGCTCTCCACAATGATCACCCAGCTGATCAGCCTGCGAGAGCAGCTCCTGGCTGCCCACGATGAGCAGAAGAAGCTCGCTGCTTCACAGATGGAGAAACAGAGGCAGCAAATGGAGTTGGCTCGACATCAGCAGGAGCAGGTAAATGCGTCCTGTCTTCCTTTTTAGCACGTTTGGGGATGTAATCATTCTCTCCTCTCAACTGCATCTCAGTTAACAGCTTGTTTACTGTCAACATTTTATCCTTGTTATTTACAACATACACTGTCATTCCTCCTCCAATATTGTTTATTCTATTACCCTCTGTTGCTTCTGTAATAAACCTCATTAAATCCATTTGTAACCAATTGTCACTTAGATCTTGTTTTTCATGCCTGAGGTGTGCCAATAAAATCTCGGAATGCCGAATGATAAGACGTTTAAGAGATGCTACACTCAATATTTCCTCGGATATTTCAGTCATGCTCTCTCACCCACGTTTGTGCTGTGGCAGGAAAAAACGTTATTATGACTTGTGCTAACAAATGCGTGGCAATGTGTGAATTAAACATTATATTAAACATGGAAATCCTCCATATCTTATAAATTGTCTCCTATTATAACAAGCCGGGCACTGGATTTGCAGCACAAATCTGGCCAATGAGCCATATTGTACAAATCAGCAAATTAGCACAGGCCATGAAGTGTCTTAATGTCTGGGAAGAAATAAGGACGATAACTATCCACACGGGCGACACTTTTATTATCACCAGCCACTCTAATGGCTGTGAGTCAATTATCAGCAAGGAGTTCACTCAGAGTTTCCTTAGCACACTCTCAAACGGAGAGATTTACCATATACCTTGGAATGATACATTTGGTCAAAGTACACTAATAATACATTAACAGTATTGATTTACTTTTTTAATCAATGATGTTCATCTGCAAACTCTACAAGATCCAAAGCTTTGTAGACACAGCAGCATGACTAAGCCGTACTATGAGACATTTGATTTTATTTTAAAATGGAGGAAAATTAATAAATTTGGGACGTGAGGGAGTTGACGGAGAGCCCGCTGAGAACTAGAATGTCATCAAACCATCAAGATACAACACAGTAATTAACTGTTGACACTGTTGAGGAAGCCAGCACAAATTAATCTTGACACATTTGCAGACGGCAAATATCTTGCAGGGAACACTTTGTAATTATATATAAAATTGAAAATTAAATGACACTTAAAACCCAGTTGTCATGCTCAATGAACTGAGCGTGTAGATGGAGGTGGGCGCTCAGATGAGAAAGATTGCGGTGAGGCCTCGCTTCGCACAGGGGCAGCAGGGACCTCCGTCAGTCACACTCCACCTGCACCAGGGATCTCCATCATAACCATGGTTGTCTGTCCTGTAAATCATTCATAACACTCATACACAAATGCACACTCTGCTTTTATGCGCAGGCCATTTTATATTCATTCAGAAGCAAACCAAATAGCATAGTCTTCCAATACTAATGTGCTTCTTTCTTCTCAACAGCATGCCTGTTTTGGTGTCCATCATCCATTCTGGTATCTCAGCACATACAGTGCATTTCAACTATTTACACCCCTTGAACTTTTTTACATTTCGTCACATTTCAACCTTAAACTTCAATGCATTTTATCATAGTTTTACAAGAGAGACCAACACAAAGTTTTGCGATAGAGTGAAAGGGAATTAAAGCTATAACCATTATAGGGTATGTCTCTTTGCATACCTACAGGCTGAAATTTATGCCCATTCTTCTTTGCAAAACAAATTAAGATCAGTCAGACTGCATGGAGAGGATATGTAAACAGCAACTTTCAAATTTTGCCACAGATTCCTAATTGGATTCATGTCTGGGCCACCTAAAATGAATATTATGTAGTATGTTTAGGGTTGTTGTCCTATTGGAAGGGGATCATCTGACCCAGTCTCAAGTCTTATCCAGCTTCTAGCAGGTTTTATTTTAAAACTGCCCTATATTAGCTCCTTATTTTTTTACCATCAACTCTCTTATCCCTGCCAAAGAAATGTTTCCCCACAGTATGATACAGCCACCACCATGTTTCTCCTTGAGGATTGTGTGTGTTCAGGAGGATTTGCAGGGTTGGTTTACTGCACACACAGCACTTTGCATGCAGGCTAAAAAGTAAAATTTTGGTCTCATCTGACCAGAGCACCTTGTTCTACTATGTGTTTAGTTTGTCCCCTATGTTGCATAAAATGGGACGTTTTGTGGGTTTCTTTCAAAGATAAAATTCCAAGAAGTAAAAATTCAGATCCTTCCATGTGCCAGTCTTCCATACAGGCCAGTTGGTATAGTGCAGAAATAATAGCCGTCATGTCAACAGATTCATCCAATTGGGCTGTAAATATTCAAACTGGGACCTTTGGCTGCTGATTTGTGTGCTCTTCCTGTCCAGATATTTGCCAGTTTAGGTGGACAGAATTTTCTTGGTGAGTTTGCTGTTGTGACGTGCTGTTTCCATTTTCAGATGAAGAACTGTGTTCCATGAGAATGGTTCTCAAGGCAGTTGAGGAGCATCACATTAAAAAAGACTGAATAGCAATGAACAGACTTTTACATTTATTTTTTGTGAAAAAATAAAAAATAAAAACCGTGCTGTCTTTTTCTTCCAGAAGCCCAGCCCTTTTTTTCCCTTCCTTCCCAGTTATTTGATGCTTTCTGTCAATCTGTAACATAGAGTTCCATTGGATAAGGTTTGCTGCTGTAATGTCGCAAAACATGAAAAAGGGCTATGAATACTTTTGAAAGGAATCATGATTTACTGTACAGAAATGTGCCTGAGTTACATTTTACCTTATAATGTTATCAAGAGCAGTACACAAGTATTCAGCCATACGTTCCTTTTCGCATTTATCTCAGTTTGAGAGATTATTTAATTTTCTCCTGTGCTTCTGTTTTCAACCAGATTGCACGACAACAACAGCAGCTTATGCAGCAGCAGCACAAAATCAACCTCCTTCAGCAGCAGATCCAGGTCAGTGCATGCATTTCTGTTGGTCCTTTAACATGCAGCAGCTTACACCTCCTACTTTCTGATTACTTCAACATTTCTGTCTCTTCAGGGCAATTAGCCCAACAATGCTGCCCTGGTGACTCAAAAGACTAGTAGCACACATGAGTAAAATCAGTCATTAAAGTTACCTTATATGCCTATTTTTTTCCTGTTTTTGTATTTCTTTTGCTTTTATCTTTAATATTTGTGTCACACTAACAGTCATCATTCTCATCAAATGTTAATTGCCTGTTGGTAATCAGGAGGGTTTTTTTAAAAATGGAGGTGAATAATTAGCACATCTTAATGAACAAAAAAGAGGGGGGAAAAGCAACAACAGCTAATGAGTGCTGCTGATAGAAGAGAGCCTGGAGGTGGGGGACATGAAAGAGGCTGGTAAATGCCTCTGAAATTAGCAAGCCCCAGAAGGGCAATGGTACATGCTTTCACACAGCACAAGGACTGTGGAAACTTACATTGTCTTTATGATGTGTGTATGTCCTCATGGTTTACCTAACCTGATGCAGGCATTTTAAAATTACTCATTTCATGCTCATTTTGATGCTACCATACTACCCGTGTTTGTTTGTGCGCACTCTTTACCACAGAGTTGCAGTGAAAGACCACCCAGTCATCTTGTAGGTTGATCTGTTCAAACTGCACAGAAAAATCTGTGGTTGGTCACTCACACTGGTCAAGGCTGTGAACTTGGCTACCTTTGTGGAGCTAATGTTATCCTGCTGGGTTTGTTTGGTGTCAGGCACATCCTTCTACATTCACTTCCTCCCGTGCTTGTCTGTTGAAGATTCAACTCTCCCTATTCTCTCCTTTCATTAAAATTAACTTGGAGGCAAATTCCTCATACAAGAGCAACGTCAAAGTTTCACATTTGAACATTTTTGAAAGATTTTCTTCACATTGCATTTTGCTCAACAGCTTCTTTATAGAAGCATTGGACTGCTGCAAAACAGTCTGGACAGTAAAATGCCTTTTTGAAAAGAGGCATTGTACATTGTGAAATCTTGAGATTCCAACAACCTCAACCTTTTACTTTAATAGTCGACAGACTAGGAAAGACGTTTCAACACTAATTTCCACTAAAAACTACCGAAGAGCATGACATGGGGGGGGGGGGGGGCACTCTGAAATTCTAAAATTAAGTGTCATATCCACCACTGAGAGGCTAGACCTACTCATATCATTGAGGACCCTTTGCTAATTATCACTGAGCATGAGGGTGCTGCTTTAAGAAAAATCTCACTTTTAGAGCCTCTTGATTTTATCACAAAGTTACAGAGAAATGACACCTGAAAATTCCACTCGATGCATAATTTTAAAAGAGCTTGGAGATTTAAGAATGCATGGGAATGCTCTTCTGAATATCCATTTCAAACACTTGAACAGAGATATAACCCCCCCCAGACCCCCCCCCCCCCCACACACATACCCACACCCCCACACACACCACACACACACATACACACATAGACACTTATCCACAATTAATAAAAGAATCCCATGCTCAGGCTGTCTCCTGAACTATCCACCAGCTTCCCCTCCTGGGAACAGCCAAACAGGCATGTACCCCCTGGTGTACATACCACCCAAGTTTCACCATGTGCAGCATTGTTTATCCAACAACAAGTTGTTTAAACCAGAACATATGCTTTCTTCCTAACCCATCTTCTCCAGTTATCCGCAGTTGTGATTGAGCATCAAGGCGAGTAGATAAGAGAGTCAGGGCTTATCTTTGTAGAGTATTTTCTGTGTTTCTGTTTCCATTAATGCTGCCTCTCCAAAAGTGCCTCAGTTATTTTAATATATAACAGCTTTGGTTAATTAGGTATGTATACAAGCTTCTAGTCTGCACAGTGATTTGCAGTATTAAGGAATTCGGTTACTCTGCTTGTAGCATTGACAACGCTAAACTTTGGTGACCGCACTGCTATCAAAGTCCTTCTGTTTAGCTTCAGGGAGGAAGCCAAGGGAGAACGTCTTGCTTAGGTCCATGGAGATTGCAAACTGGAGGCTGTTGTTGGCACTATATTTATATAAGACTTTATAGCATGAAGGCCGAATCTCTCAGAAGTGTAGAGGTTTAGTCTGGGTCCACTTTGGAGCAAGCCAGCATGGAAATCAATAAAGTTTCCTTCTTGAATAGCCATCTTTTTATCCTTTCTCATCATGCCTAAAAGAGAAGGGGAGAGATTTAGTCTTTGTCCCACAGGATTACAATGTCACTTGTTTTAAGATAGCAGATTGAAGTGTTAGGGGCTTATCAAAAATTAAAGCTCATGGCTTTGTGTGTTTCCTTGTCAGGTCTGTTTTTTTTTCCTTTAGCCCTCATTGTTGAAATAATCTCGACACTAATTCAATCCTAGGATTAGATCAACTGCTTTAGTTGGAAATTAGTTGGAAATAAGGCACAACCTAACAAATATATTAATAGATAACTAGTTTGTCTACACAGGTACTTATCTGTTTTGCTGCTGTGTAGGGATTGTGAGGTGAAGTACACGCATTAAAATGTATATTTCTTAATTTGATTCAGCTCAGTTTTATTTAGGAAGTGAGACATGTTTTTCTAATTGTATTAAATACACAAACTAATAAATGGAAGACTATGTGAAAACAACCCTAGATTGGGTATTTATCAAGTATGCTGACACACATTTTTGCACTGTAGTACAGAGGCATGCAGATAGGCATATACATCCAGAGAGGTGATTATGTGCTGTACCCAGCAATGGGACATGCACACTGATACACACATCAAGAGGATAAATACAGGCTGAAAGGTCAGGGTGAACTTTATCTTCATAAACAGACAGGAGAAAGCAGTGCTCCCCAGATGAAACAGAGGGGCACTTTTAATCCAGAACATTTAATTTAAATGTGAAACATCATTAAACACAATGAAAGAAACACAATATCATGACATTGTTACTTGCAATTAACTGTGGCATTTATGTGCCAACTCTGAGAAGACAGCCGGATACAAGATCTGAGAGACAAGAATTTCCAAGGATGCCATTGTCAATAAGGTTGTGCTTATTTTCAAAACCTTTCACGATAATGTGTTGGGTCTGGTTCTGTTTATTTCCCTTTGACCCCTTGTTCTCTTCCTACTCATGGTCTGGCCTTGTAACTCTAACCCCACTGCATGTCCACACACATTATCTGTGCCTGTACATCCTACCTTTAACCTTGTTTCCAAAAGGATACATAAACGCAGCGTGTGTCTATCTTCCCAGTTTATAAAGGGAAACATGAGATTAAAAGAGAAAAGGCCACTTTATTGTTGTTTGCAGCACACTTCAAAGTCTCAGAGGCTTTTTCACATGTCTTTAATGGTGTAGAGAGAGAGTGGGGGGGCTAAAGGTTTCAAGAAATGTAAGAGGAAAATTAAGTACACTAACATTCTCCAACAAATTATAAAATGTATACTATACTACAGTTAGAACTTGAGAAGTAAGCACAACACAACAGAAATGAAACCAGGAATGAAGTTTAACATTTAACAACACATTTCTGTATATTATTTACGTAACTCAGATTGAAGCTATAGAACCTAAATGTTATACCTCTTTAATTTTCTGTCCTTTGTTTTCAGTGACGTAGGAAGACACAATGCCACAGTGAAAAGATGCTCTACACCCTTGATCCTGATACACAGGCATTATTCTTAACAGGACTACATAAAAGCAACACACGTACTTCAACAACATGAGAGAAATAAATATTTCACAAAATCTCCTTTTTTAGCCTCATGTTTAGACCCACACCAGATTTTGTCCAATTAGGGTTTACATGAGCTCAGTTGATGTGCAGTTCATTATCAAGCCTAATTTTTACACACTTACACATTATAATGCGGCACATTACTTCTTTCCTACTACCAGTTTTCAAGCGCTTTCAGAAATTTAAAGGGACCTCAGACAATTCATATGTTTACGTAACACACAGGTCCAGGTAAATGGTTTTTCTGATCTTATTTCGTATGTCCTTTGTTTTAATGCAGTTAGGACTGAGCATGTATGTTGCCATTTATTTTAAATATTTTGTTATGAGTAACATTTACATTTATAACACCAGGGCAACTAAATACTTCACAATGAGAGAAAATCTAACTTCTGTCTTGGTGGCCTTTAAAGTTACCATTTAAACAATATTTTTTTCTCCCATCATGATTAATGCAACAATGACTTTTATATTAGGTTTTACCAAAAGAAGTGACTACATTAATTTAATTAGGGAACACAGGTCCTAATGACTTAAAATTAAAATGTATTTTAAGAATAGATTACAGTCTTTTAATGTCATGGTAACATTTTCATTATTCTGGTAAACATACATGTTAGGTTTTTTAAATTTTATATTTTCTGCAGATATGGGAAGACAGCTGTGTTTCATTATACAGACAACATTTTTTCATCAAGTAGTTGCTAAAATATTTAGTAAAATCCAATTGCCACTTTGGCTTTACTTGTGAAAGCATTTTACAGTTCTAAATCATAGTCTTGCCATATCCTAAACCATAAAACAAGTGAAGGGTCATAATCAGGCTGTTTTCCACTTCAAGCATTTCGGCCTATTTAATGAGCTGTTTAACCTGAACAAAAATGCCACATCATTAGACTAACCATTTAATAATGTCCTTTTGATACAAAGCTTTGAAATTTTTTTTTTATAGTCCTCATAAATTTTTTTTTTCACGTTATAAACTGTTATCCAGTCATTTAATTTTCTAATTCTGTTTACTCACAATTTATTTAGGCAAAAAAAAAAAAACTCCTAATCTGAACCATTGTAGTAACTATTGTACATCAACCAAATGAGTTTAAATAAACATGGATCTGTTTGGTAATAATATAAAGACATTACAGCACTAATTTGTGTATTCTCAGATGCTTTTGTTGTCTCCCGAGCAAAAATGACTTTCTCTGTGTGAGGCTCTGAATAATGTACTGACAAAGGGGGAAAAAACTCCAAAAAGAACATTGTTAAAGAGAATGCATAAGTCCCTCAATTAGCGCAGCCAGACTGCAACTGTTAATAATAGCATTGTAATAAGAGAATAGAGCAGGGAAATGATAATGTGTTCATTGAAAGTAGGAAGCTGTGTGCTGTTGTGCACACAGGCCATCAAGTCTGTTCTTCCAGTTCCTACTCTTATGTTTGCTGATGAACGCTGTGTTAGCCTCCTAGTACGATTATGTTAAGGCATTAACAGCCTCGTAAGACACACTTGGCTCTCTCCCAGTGAGACTCAGTTCAGCATGTTCATCCTCCATTTAAGAAGACTGTTAGCTGATGAAGATGTGCATAAGCTAGACTGAAGATAAAGAAAGCAGTGGCCTGACTCATTAGTCTGTGTTGTTTGATATATTGAAACTTGGCAACAAATAACTCCATTTAAGGGACTCCATTTGTGGGGCGGGTAGCACCAATTTAATTAGTTATGATTCGTGACTCCTTGTCAGGAATTAAAAGAAATGCTGATGTTAAAAAAGTCATGTCCACACGAATAAAGCCATCACAGCTCTGTTGAAATTCAGTAATGAACAAAACGGGATAAGAGTTAAAATGTAAGCAATGTTAGTGATGGTTTGCAAACAAAGTAGTTACAAAGTAGTTAAAATGTTGTTAAAGATAATGCATTTAATTGCACAGAATTTGCTTTCTGCTGGAGCACCTGCCCCCAAAAACAACCTACCGTTTGGTGGTTAAAAGAAAAGCGAATTCACAATATCTTTTTTTTTTAAACAAAAGCTGGTACGCGTTAATTAATGAGGACAAATATCACCCAGCTAAAGAAAAATCTCCTGTTGCTGTTTATGTTCATGTTCAAGCTTCAACATTAGCAGTGCAGCACAGCCAGTCAGTACTGGAAGTTAGAAAAGTTTAAAGCCCAATAAAAATATTTATTTTTTGATAATCCCAGAATTGTTTCTGATCTGTTAATTTAATTTTACATTGAGAAACCTTTTATCTTTTAACCTTTTAACCTTTTATTTATTTGGTTGTTGATTTTGAGTTATAGTTGGGGACTAAATGCCACTACAAAGTTCCCCAAGTAAAATGCCATAGGGTGCCCCCATTGTTAAACCATGAATTTACTTTAACAAATCACTTTTTCTGGTTTAATTTCACTAGCCACACTCAGGCCCAATTTATGCCTGACCTAAGGAATAAGGAAATCATATCAGAAAACAAACATTGTGCCAAAAATGGTTGAGGAAGTGTGATGGTCTTGGGCTGCTTTGCTTCTTCAGAACTTGGATGACTTGTCATAATTAAAGAAACTGAATTCTGCTCCCTTCTAGAAAATCTTAAAGGATGATATATCTTCGTCACCTTAAGCTTAGCTTGACCGGGGTTATTCAGCGAGATCATGATTATGTTGGAAAATGAGAAAATGTATGGTGCATTACCCCTCCCCTGCTCCTTCCAACATGTCATTTGCCTCACAGAACCAAAAACAAATATATATGGATTAAATACACACAAACTGATGTTTTTATGTCTTTATTTTTGTTAATTATGATGATTTTCCACTTAGAGCTAATGAAAAAAAACAGCATTTGAGATAAGAATTCTACGTCAGACTAGTAAAAAAAATGTATTTCAGAAATGTGGGGTTATAATAAAAAGTATGTTTAATACCTGCTTAGAGGTTGATACTTTCAAAAGATACGTTTGAAAGTAACTCTTTGGAACGCATGTTCTAATGTATAATATTACTGTATATGCCAGACTTACTCACAGTCATGTTTCAGTGGGCCATGTACCATTTGTCTGTAAAAGAAAACAAAGCCTCAGTTCAAGGCAAGGCTTAAGGATATACTTGGTCGCATGTTTTTTTGCCAGTGAGGCAAAAATTTAGACAAACACAGATTACTTGTTGCAGTAAATCACATAATAAAGCCATGTATTTGTGTAATATGATGTTGTATGCAGACACCTCAACAGTTTAAGCAGCGATAATTAAAAAGCTCCACATGAGAGGTGCCAAATAAATGGCTGTAATATGCAAAATCACACTTGAGGGTCTATTTAAAATTTGTCACCTGAAAGGTTTCTAGAGCAGCTTTGGGATAAATTAATTTATCTCTCAAATTTCAGCTCTCACAAGTGAAAACACAAGACAGTAGATTGTCTGCCAAAGCTACACAGTGCTAATTACTCCAGATAACTGAGCAAATACCTTAAATTTTACAATGCTGCACCTGTTTAGAGCTTTTCAAGCCCACACTGGCAAGAGGAAAAGCTGTTACACTTAGCGCCCATTATACTGCAACGCTAGCAGGGAAAAATATCAGGAGAGGGAGAACACATCCTCCACTGTGTTGTTGATTTAGTTTCCTCTCCCCCACTGCATTAACTGTGTTTTCTCAGCTAACGTTGTGCAAACTGTTTTGTCTTTGCATTGGGTCGTCATCCTCAGCAGTGGGCACACTCACAGGGAGTGAAGGAGCTACATTAATAGGCTCGACTGTGTACAGGCAACGAGAAACAGGCGTGTGTTTTCTTAGGGCAGGGGTGGCAAAGGAAAGCATTTAGCCTATGACTAATGCAAAAAAAGGAGCTTTTTGTTTTTGGGGGAAGAGGAGAGTCCAAGCATTCCCCAGCAGAACATAATGAGCTATTTTGTCCTGCTCAGTATGTAGCAGAAAAATATTTTTGTTTGTTTTATTTGACTCAGTTCTGCAAATATGATCTTTTTTAACGTTCCCTTGAATTCCATTGGAAAATATAAAGTGGTCTTGCTTGTGTTGTTTGATCTTGCACAAATTCAGTGGTTTCTCTGAGCCGACGTTATGGTGATATCTGAGCGTGTTTGAAAGTCTGAGCAAACTTGTGTCTAATAAAGTCGCCCCTCCTGACAGGCGTTTTTCTGCTGAACAACAGAAGGGGCTCTGTTATGTTATACAGCCCAAGCAGCTGGGAGCCAATAATCGAGACAGAGCCTGAGTTTGTTAAAAGAGAACTGACAAAAGGGCGAAATCAGCCATCATGTGGACAATCAAATCATGTGAATTTGGGTTGGTTTCATATTTTGGTCTTGTTAACTAAATATTTTTCCCTCCAAATAATTTTCCCTCCAATTATGAAATACCTTCAAGAAATAATTTTTGCAAACATACTGATTATATATTACATGTGTAATGCGAAGTCTGCAGAGAGCAGATTATGTAGCAATTATTTTGTAAAATAAAAAATCTAAAGTTATTCCAAACCTAAAGCTGACTGTATTTCAAAAACTTTATACATTTAAATCCCACTCTTTTCCTCTTCCCAAACCCTGTTTAAATCACACTAAAATACCTGCTTATCTGACTCTCCCATGTTCTTAACAAACTGACTGAAGCCACCGCAAAATGGATCTGGGGGAATTTACTTCTTCCCATTGCTGAGAACCAGACCCTTGATCCCCATTTTTCCTTGTTGATTTCGAATCAGGCAACATATTCTGTTTGAAATATTCTGTATTTAGATATCTTCGTCCCTCAATAAATATTATTATGATACTATTGAAAATTTATTTATTTCAGTACCCCAATTCACTAAGTGAAACACATTATGTAAATTAATAACACATAGACTGATGTTTTCAGGCCTTTATTTCTAGTAATTTTGATGATTTTTCACTTACAGCTAATGAAAACACAGCATTTAAGATTATATTACATTAGACAAATAAATTAAATACATTTTAATGCAAAAATGTGGGCTCAATGAAATACCTGCTTAAATGCTATTTTCAAAAGGTACTTTTAATCTGACAAACTAGCCTCATACACATACTCTAATTGACTGAATATGACTTTTGGGTTCTCACCGGGTACTCCGGCTTCCTCCCACAGTCCAAAGACATGCCTGTTAGGTTAATTGGTCACTCTAAAATTGCCCTTAGGTGTATGAATGAGTGTGTGCATGGTTGTTTGTGTGTTGTCCTGCGATGGACTGGCGACCTGTCCAGGGTGTACCCCGCCTCTCGCCCATAGACTGCTGGAGTTAGGCACCAGCTTCCCCGCAACCCACTATGGAATAAGCGGTAGAAAATGACTGACTGACTGACTGACTGACTTTTTATTTCATTTTCCACCTCTTGTAGAGCAAGTTCCTACTAACACTACAAGGCAACCAGACCCAGCATACTTCCTGCCTAGGCCTACATAGAAGACACGAACACACACAAAGTACATGAAAATAATTAGGTATAATAACTATCTTTTTACATAATTTTTATTTTTATATCCTGCTTCATGTCAGATGTCTTTAATTCATCCTTTAAATATAAATATTTAGGCACAACTTAGTTAGTAGTTTTATGCAGGATTTCAAAAGACTCAGGAGGCATCAGATGGAGTTGAGGGATTTGGGGCGGGGTGTGTCAAAGGGTTGCACAACCCTGTTTTCAAGCCTCTGTCTACATAATGTAGACATATTGGACTGGCGGTTGTCCAAAATGGGTTGTTGTACTGTAGAAGGAATTAGTGACCAGTGGCGTTTCCCTCTGGATAGCCTAACTTCCTTTGAGCATTTCAGTTTGTTGCATTTCATCCCAAACAGCACTTAGCACTAGAGTTAAGAGTTAATGTGTCGTTAGACTCTAGTCAAAGCAAACTGTGCCTACTTTATAGGCGTCTGTGCTCAACCCCAACAGTTTGCAGGAAAAAAACTTTAAATTCAGAATCAGAATCAGCTTTATTGCCAAGTTCGTACATACAACAAACAAGGAATTTGACGCCAGTACACTTTGCTCTCCGGGTTTCTTTTTTTTCTTTTTGCATTATAAGATATATTCTGCATATATCTTTATGTCCTTAAATATAAATTGTTTTTAATGGTAGGTAATCGTTGGCCTTTGAACAAAATGCTGCCACATAAGATTTTCTTGTATCTTGTTTTTTCCTGATGATGAAAGGTTAGAGACTACATCAAGACAAGGGCCCTTTGTTGGTGACCTGAGGCTCTTCAGTGCCTTTGCCCTCCCTGTTCTAATTTCCAGAGTAGACAAGCAGGAATAATGTGCTTCAGTTGAGTGGGTGGTAATATGAAGACCTTCATTCAGAAGCAGGAGTCTGGAGCATCAAAGTCTGCTTCAGATCTATTGATTTATTTCTCTGATTACCATTAGTTACAGACAAACCCAAACATCATCACATATGTGATCAATGTATGTGTCTGCCGTGCGATCCAAGTGTTCTGCAATGAGCGAGCAGTAGCAAAGCAGCAATGCATGCTGAAAAAACTGCTGATTATTTTATTGGATGGAAGAAAAATCTTTAGGCGAAGTATTTAGCAGAAATGCTTCCACTGTGGATTTTTTTTCCTATTAAGGCTTCTGTACAGTGTATACTCAGCGGGCTATCTACACAGTGGAAAATGTTAAACATATCCTGCTGCTTAGTGTCAGTTTTGGTGTGTGAGATGGTGATGGGGTGCATCCAGACTTGCCATGGAGCTCAAGATCATTTTTGTTTCAAATTGATCACAAAAGGTGATTTCTCCTCACCTCCAGTTGGTGTACAGCTCTGTGGGGGCGCAGGGTAGGAAAGGGGAAATGGTGGGGGAGGGGCAAAGTTGTGAACCATCAGCTCTTACACCAACAGCTGGAGTCTGCCCTCCATAGGTGAAATCCCTTAACTCCTGAAGAAAAACAAAAGTAACAAGGGATCTAACAGTTTCTAAAGACTTTTTTTATTCAAATCAGATTTAAGTGAAATTCCAATATTGCTAAATATAAAGGAAATCTGTCATTATCTAAATCTTAAAACAGAATTAGGACATATTTTCAGCCATTTCGTTAATATTTTTTCTAAAATTCTTTAAGAGACTTTACTTTTTACAAGTCTTATCAGGGCAAATGGATGCAAATCATATAGGTCTGTGTAAGGGGTGTGTTAAAAGGTGTCAAGTAGTACATAACCAGTATTAGAAGGATCTCTCACTGCTACTTAAAAGCTAATGACCATCTTGATAACAAGGGAAATTACAGGTTTGTTGATACTAAGAAGTGTTGATGGTAAGAACCAAAATCCCCACAGCTGCTTTTAGATTGATCTTAGTATCCTACAGTGGCTAGACAACATGAGAGCAGATCTGTACATGTAAGTGCAAAGTGGTTTAGATGGCAAGGCCTCCTGTGTTCTTTGTAGAGGCTGTTATAGACAGTGAGGAGCATGGGTGTTGACAGAGTTCCAAGCGAGTGCTGTATGCTGTACATCTCGATTTGCACTGAGCATTAGGTAGCTGCCGGGATTCATGATGTAGGTGGGTCTTGTGTAAAAAACTAATTAAATAATTATTATTTATATTTTATAATATATATATATATATTAAATATATTTTAAAATTATATATATATGTATAATAATATATATTATATGTATAAACCTTATATGTTTTATGAACATTTCAATAAATACATAAAATTTTGTGGCACTACTGGCCTTTATTTTACAGTATATGCAAAAGAATTGGGCAGATAGAGAGAGAGAGAGAGGGGTAAGACATGCAGTTAAGGTCCCAGGATCGGGAATCGAACCCCTGACTGCTGCATGGAGGACTAATAGCCACTGTATATAGCACGCACGCTCTAGCTATACACAGTTCAGCATGCCCTGAAACATTTTCTTTTCAAATAACCTATTAGTAATATGACTAAATGTTTTATTTGTAATACAGCAGGGAAAAAAGTATTAAACATGTCAATGCTTTCATCAGAAAATATTTTACTCATGGCGATATTGATATAATAATAATAATAATAATGAATTTTATTTTCAATACACTTCACATTTACAGAAATCTCAACGTGCTACAATAAACTAAACAATCAACGAACACGAAATTCATACCAGATGTTGGTAACAATCTAAGTTATTAGCATAGTTAGAAATCTACACATATCAGTCCATAAATGGAATTATGTGTAATAAAGTGAAAAACCATAGGGAACAAGTATGAAACACATGAAAAATGGGAGGTTCGCCAGCTGCGTTCTCTCAGTATTTTGAAAGCATTTATTATTAGTGAAAAAATTATCAGCTGTTATAGTCCTTATTGATGGCCTATAAAAGGTTTGCCTTTACAAAGGTATTGCACAAGAGGCATGACCTTCCCAACCTTATTGTTGCAAAACATACCGATGGCATTGACTGCAGATTTATTTCTAAACATCTGAATGTTCCCTTGAGCGTTGTTGGGACCAATCCAGAAGTGGAAAGAACCTAATTTCACCATAAACTGGCCATGACCAGGTGCTCCACACCATATCGGTGACCAAGGATACAAAAAAATAATCACAAGAGCTGTTCAAGAACCACTTGTAGATGGCTTCAGAAAGATCTGGAATAAGAAGATACAGTTTTTCTGTGAAAACAATAAATAATGCACCGAACTGTAAGGGCCTCAAGTAAACTACAATAGATTTCAATGCTGAAGAGAAAGCATGTGAAAACCTGTTCGAAGATTGCTGCATAACATTTTGACAGGCAAATATGAAGGAATATAGTCTGGTGGGACTTGATAAGAATCTGAATATGAAATGAGCGTGGATTTTTCAGCAAGACAATACTCCTAAACACACAGACTATCAGTTGATTGTAGTGAAAGGAAATACAGCTGCTAGAATTGCCCAGTCTGTCACCAGTCTTTAACTGAAGTCAATAGAAAATGGATGCAAAGAACTAAAGGTCTTAGTTCCTTGAAGGGACTGTAAGATCCTTCAAGATTTAAGCACACTGTGTGGAAGAATGGGTCAAAATCCAACCTGAGCAATGCAATCAGCTTATTTCTCCGTGCAGCAGAGGTCTTGAGCTTGTCATCACCAACAAAGGCAAAGTACTCATACTCGTACTCGTCGTCCTCCGCTTTATCCAGGACCGGGTCGCTGGGGCAGCAGACTTAGTAGAGACTTCCCTCTCTGGAGCCAAAGGCATTCCTAGGCCAACGGAGAGACATAGTCCCTTCAGTGTGTCCTGGGCCGTCCCCTGGGCCTCCTCCCTGTGGGACATGCCTGGAACACCTCACGGTGGGAGGCGTCCAGGAGGCATCCTCACCCTATCTCTAAGGGAGTTCCGCCCTGCGGAGGAACCTCATTTCAGCCGCTTGTATCCGGGACCTCATTCTTTTCGTCATGACCCAGTTCATGGCCATATGTGAGGATAGGAACGTAGACCGACCGGTAAATCGCAAGCTTGGCATTTCGGCTCAGATCTCTCTTCACCACAACAAACCGGCACAGCGTCCTCATTATTGCGGTGGCCGCACCCATCCGTCTGTTGTTCTCCTGCTCCATTCTCCCTTCACTTATGAACAAGACCCTGAGATACCTGAACTCCTCCACTTCAGGCAGGAGCTCCCCTCCAACCTGAAGAGGGCAAGCCACCCTTTTCCGGTTGAGAACCATGGCCTTAGACTTGAGCTAATCCTCATCTCAGCCGCTTCATACTCAGCTGTAACCCACCAAAGACAAAGTATTTTATACATTTCTTTGTGTATTTAATATGTATTCTCTTTGTCATTTCAATTTACTGCACAAAATAAAAAAAAATCATAAATCAGTATTTTGAAAAGTGCATAAATTTAGTTCTTGTATAAATTATAAGATGTTTGCTATGTTAAGCTATATATAGTCCGGCTGTAGAGAGAACTGCTCTGGACTTGTTTTGGGGTTGTACTATAATAGAATGGACTGAATACAAGAGATTTGTCTTCAATTAAACTGTATGTATGATAATTCGATATGGATTGGACTTATTTGTAATATTTTACATAATATAATACATAATATAATATTTTTGTAAATTGTTGATATAAAAATAAAAAATGAAAGGGAGAAGAAAAGAGAATTTTTCATGTTTTACCTAATGCAATTCATGTTGTGTCATTAGTTGCAATGGCAATCTGTTTTTGCACAAATATTAAAAATGAAGCTAAGATATTGAGCTATACACAAATCAGAAACAAAGAACAATTTGTGCATTTTTTTCATCTTATAAAAAACAGGGTTAGGGGTTTTGGTTTCTATTTGGTTTCTATATAGTATCCTTACTTAAACTAGACGGCTAAGCTGACTCTATTTATCAGAAAGCAGCATCTCCTCGAGAGGGAAACAGATTGCACGCTGGCCTGCTACAGACTTCATCAGGTCATCAGAATTGATGATACATGTTGCAAGGGGGCTGAGTTCCCCCGGAAACCTCTGTTGGAGAGCGTGCTGGCGAAGACGGGAGCTTCAGCCAAGTCTGTCTGACTGATCACTACAGATGCTCCTCTTCAAGTATTCCGAGTCAGATCCTTAGTGCTGGGTCTTGAGGGACAAACAATAGCACCTGTTCCTCATAAGATAGCCCATTCATGTATCTTTAATGAAGCCTGGGGGCAGATGGTGTGAAATGACATTATCCAGTGCTTAGCAGTGCTAAGACAAAGGAAGAGCAGTGCCAGCAAAACAATGCTCCTGTATTTTACGAGGAGAAGAGAGGACGCTGCCCAAGTGCCCACCCTCTGCCCCCCTCACATCTGCTCCACTTCACTCTCCAACTCTTCAAGATCATCTTGGCAATAGAAATGTCCTGGGCATTCAGCCCACATGAAGATGAACTTGAGGGTAACTCTTAAAGGCGAAGGAGGTTTGGGGTTGTAGAAACCCAGACGGAGTAGAGGCCACACACCTATGCACTCCTTCCTTCTACCTGTGTTTTAAAATATTGTCTTTTTCTACTTTTAAAGTCAGAATAACCCAAAAAATTGCTTCATTAAAAAATTTGAATCTTCTCTAAAACCTCTTAATTGACAGCTTAAGTAACCTCTAGTATTTGTTGACACCCTGGAGCTCCTCAAAAATCTGATTTGCTTTTTTTTCTGACATTAGCAGCTGTAAATTAAACTTTAATGCCCAAAGCTCATTACTGCAAATCACAGCCATTCACAGTCAATGTATTTATTTCCCCTTCAGCGCGCATTTCCTCTGTATCTTCGCCTCGGCGAATGTTGTACGTTCGCCTCCGTATTTTAAAATAATAACAGTAATAAAAACTGATATCCCAGAAGAAATTGTATCACTTAAAGTTTATCATTTAGTGTTGCTGAAGAAAAATCTATCTATGCATCAGATGCTTTCAGCAGAAATCCTTCAGTATACATAAGTATGACTTTGTACAGATTTGTTGTATTTCTTTATGTGGTCACATTTGACTTTTCATATAACTGTAATCATGGCAGTGTATCTTTAATGTTTTGTGCATATGTGTGTCATATTAAATATATGCAAACATGCTTAGTAAGTGTCTTAATTTATTGTAAAATCGTTTTGGCTAATTCCTAAAAAATTATGGACTGCCATGTCACTTTTTTAAGCAAAATTTAAGGATAGAGACAAGGGAGCTCTTTTCGGCCCGATTACTAGTGTATGTACTGCTGCATACTCTGTTGAAATTGTTCAAACATACAGAGCTGAGCCCCCCCCCCGAACCCCCAGAATCCCTCCTGGCCTGCCCTGCCTCATGTTGTGACATTAATTATTGTGTTTTTCCATATGTTCCAAGCATGCAAGGCCAAGCTCCATCTTTCATTCATCCATCCTGGAAGCACTAATCCCTGTGAAGATTTTTGTTTGTAGGATATTTGTCGCTGTCTCCTTATGCCATTTATTTTTCTTTATCGACAGCAAATTTTGTAGAATTACTTTGGGAAGTATTGCATACTCTTTTTTTTAATACTTCTTTCTTGCAACTTCTGCACTTGCACTTCTGTAAATGCTTAGTAGACATAAAATGGTTATGTTTATTTAGTTATATATTTAGTTTTCAGTCTAGCTTTGCAACTCTGGACAAATCAATAAAGTTGTCTTTAGTGGGTTTGGCTTGTTGCGAGATAAACTGGGTGCAAGTGCTCCCACAAGAAAGGGTCCACAGGGGGGAAGCGGCACTGGCTGAAAAAGTGGAGTTCATAGAGCACTTCAGCCAGAACGTGGGACAGGTTGATTTCATGCCCCAATGCAGCGGCAGTAATTGCACCCAGACTGGTTTTATTGCGAGTTGATTTTAAGGGGGATGATTGGGGAAACATTCTGTAAAGTGTTTATTTTGGGGGATGACCTTTATTAACCTATTTCCCAGGCTGGTTACCCTGAGGTGATCTGGCTAGCTGCTCGATTAACCCTTGCAAGCCAGGGTAGCCAGTCTGCTCCCTGTCACAATGCTCCAGGAAGCTGAAAATGACAGAAAAATTGGACTCGCAACATGTTGGCCGCACACACACCACTTAGGGAACATGAGCTACTCAACTATCCTTGACACACAAATGAGGAAGGTTTGTGTTGATATTATATTGCTAGTTGATTTGTTGGCAAAAGTGATGATGGAGAATGACAATGAAATAAAAGACAGCATTTGGTGTTTGTTTTTTTGTTTCTTTTCAGTCTTAAAAACTAAATCTTTATTTAGGTGCGTCATACATACAAATGAAAAGTTTAAGTTACAGTAAACACACATGCTTTAAAGAGAATATCGAAATACAGAGAACTGAAAAAAAACAAGACAAATAAAAATGCCCATATCACAAAATATACCAAGAAAGTACACAATATACTTAAAAAATAATTGTATGAAATCAATATCACTTAACAACCAGAGTAAAAAATTGTTCTTAAGCTTTTTATCTTTATCTTTTCTTAAGCTTTTTTATTTTACATTAATAGGCTCTAAAGCTTTGGAGCTTAATTAACATATGCAAAATTGCCACTGTATGAATATTATGAGGAATCTTTAGTAAGCTGACCTAAAATGAATCCAATGTTCTTGTTGGTGCGTAACTGTGATTGGAGTCTGACATGTAGCTTGGTCGTTGGCCATAAAGAGCTTTCTATGTAAAGAGTACTACCTGAGAGCACTGACACAATTTATTTGATTTTCTCATTACTTTGCCTTCTCATTAATTTATCATTTAGGGTTATATCATTATTTGAGGTTCCATTGAGTGTGCGTTTGAGCCAGTAGAGTTCTTTCTCTGCAGTGGTGTAACAATCCTCTTAATAACTGTTGATATGTTTTGTAACGGCTCACACAAGACTATGGTACTTTTTTGCCCTCCGTTCTTCATTCCACTTCCGCCTAACAATGTGACTTTTTGGGTATTTTGATGTACCAAGGTGAAATTGTGACCTGGATTAAGAACAGGCGTAGCTTGGCCAGGTATTGTGCAAGCACACGAGCGTCGTCACTGCCACAGAGCCCCTTGTCAGCACGCGTTAGGAAAAGCTGTGATCTAGCCTCCCTCTCAGTAATCTCCATGTTCCTGTGTGCCATGCCAATGCTTGGGCCCCTCTCTGATCTCTGCTCCCTATCTGTTCAGCAGGTCCAGGGTCACATGCCTCCGCTCATGATCCCCATCTTTCCACACGACCAGCGCACTCTAGCAGCAGCAGCTGCCGCCCAGCAAGGCTTTCTCTTCCCTCCTGGAATGTCCTATAAGCCAGGTATGCTTGCTAATTAAGTCTTTCCTTTATCTTTTTCTCTTATCCATTTTTACCAGATTATTAATTTTAGTCTTAAACTTTATAACTAATTTACATTGGAGTGCAAAAGTATTCATACTTCATATTTTCATGGATTTTGTCTTCTAATAGACCAACACAAAGCATTGCATAATTGTGAAATGGAAAATTTATATATGATTTTGATCATATTTTACAAAGAAAAATCTAAAAAAATGTGGCATCCATAATAGCCCCCCTAGGTCAGTTTGTTTTAGATCCCACTTTCAGCGCAGTTGAAGCATCAACTGTTTTAGGGTATGTCTCTACCAGTCTTGCACCCCTAGAAACATTTTTTTTTGCTTATTCTTCTTTGCCAAACAGCTCAAGCTCTGTTAGATTGGATGGACACATTCTGACTATTCATTTTCACTTAAAACCCCAATAAGGCATTATACATTAAAGTCTGTGATTTGTTTATACTTTTGCAATGCACTGTACAACATGACTTGACCCACATTACATTTCCTTTATCTGTGGCTTAAAACAACGGCAGTGTTGTAGTATAATACAACAATAGATATGGGAACAGAAGCTAAAGAATGCAAACATGTCGCCAACTTGGGAGTATCTTTCAGTTGTTTATTGTGGTTTCTATTAACACAGGAAAGAAACCCTGCCTTTAAAGCCATCCAGTCACCCTGAGCATTAATTAAAGACCCAGCATTTTGTCATTGTTAAATTCAGTAATTAGTGCTAAAATATAATGTTGATACTTTGTAGATGAAATAAGACCAGATTACCTTTCATGTGAAACTGTGCTCCTGGCATGTAAAGGCATGTCTAGTTATTTCCTTTCTTCTTTTGAATCAGGTAAAAAAAGAAGCTGCACACCTAGTAAAAAAATTATTGTTGGTACATGTTGATTGATCCATTGTCAAAACATTTTCAACACATGCAAGTTTTACACTACAAGTTTGTACTATCAGTTGTATTATGCAAAAACTAAATTACTTCTTACCAATCCGAAACTCAGATTCTACTGACGAAATAAACTACATTTTCCTTGGAAAAAGTGTTCTTGTGTTCACTTCTATATATACATATATATGTAAAATACCAAAAGGAAAAAACAACCAGTCAGAAGTTAACAGGTTCAGAACAGAGCATTAAAAGGTGTGGTAGAGCAGGTAATGAATTAACTATAGCACCAATGCATGAAAAAGAAAGTCAGCGATTTTGGAACTATGGAGCCATGACAGCTGAAAACAAAGTGCCTGAGGGGGAGTCTTTCACCACTTTGCTTTTTCGCAATAGATTTGACAAGGAAAATGTTTTAGTTCAAATAACAAGAGCTATTATGGAATCATGGTCAGGGGTCACGATGTGTAAGGTTACTGCATAATTCATGAGTTCATGATGAAATACCAAAGAGGGTCAGAAAACAACGTTTTTGTCAGCCTTTTCTTTCACGACTATTCCACATGCCAAACAATGTTATCACCAACCATCTGCAGGGTGTACAAGGTGCTGCTGTGCTCATTCTCCATGAAGTGGACTATAAGGCGCTCTAATCTAATGTTATCATTATGAGACAGCTCACAGGGGCAGCCCGTCATGGCCCCCCCAACCCTGTGGTGCTCTTATGGCGAAAGAGTCATTCTGGCATCATGGAGGTAGGTCATCACCTCCTGCTCTGGCTGTGCTCAATGACCGGGAGTTGCATAGTGGACAAGCACAGTCATACAGGCACAAAGTTATCTTTTAAACAAATAGATGCTAGTTGGACTTTTTCAGTCTGTTTGCACTGACATGACAGCACTTGGTCTCTAGAGGACCTGCATAATAGGCCCCAAATTGTTTCTCATTCCCAATAAGTTTTGCCTTGCTGTTTTATTTTACAACTTGTCTTATTAAAATTGGCTCTTCGCCCAGGGTGTCACTTTATTAGATGGCAACCTATGTGCTCAAAAACAAACCATAACAAAAAGTTATTTGCATCCCAAACAACTTTTCTATTGCTTTTTGGCATGTCAGTCAAAGAGGAGTGGGGCACTACTCTGTTGTTTGGTCAGTGTAAGAGTTGAAAGGAACTATGTCTGAATTAGTGCTAGATTAGAGGGCCATTTGACCGTTTTTTAAAACTCTGGACTGAATTTCATCAATAAAGGTTCAAAAGGCATCACTGGAAAGAGATTCTTTAAAATCCAGTTTGAGATTCAATCAATCTTTATTCTTTCTGTGAAATGAAATAAAAACAAAACATTTTCTGGTTTTAAATTAACAAGACAAGCTTAGACTGAGACAAGCATGACAACGGCAATGCACAGAGAGGTGAAACTAGAAGCAAATTTTTCTATAACGATTACAGATTCTTTAAAACATCTTCTGGGTTTTGCAAGACCTTTGGACAACACCCCAGGAAAAAAGTAAAAGTTCCCTGCAAAAAATTAAATAAATTAAATAAAAAGACATCGGAGAAATGTTCTTTCCCAGTTCATGCTTGAACTGCCGCTACATTGCAGTATAGCTTTCCTTTCTTAACAGCCTACATTATAAACTTAGTTACATAAGGTTAAGTTGTCAGATCATGAGAAAAAAAAACTTTTACCTTAAATATGGAAAGCTTAATGTTATTTTTACAAATATAATCAAGTTTCAGCTTCGAGTCCTATAGCCTATACTTTATGACTTATTTGACCCTAAGAAGGGCCTCAGCATCATCTGTCAACCCTCAGCAGGTCTATGACTTATGTTTTATGGTACCATTTGAACCTAGAAATATAGCAATGCCGTCACCTGAGCTACCTCCCGCCTGACCGTTGAATTTATAACCCAGACTCTGGGCATGAAATTTGAGAGAAAAAAAAAGTTTTTAATTAAATTTTTTTTTTTTAGCAGTCAGTGATGCCAAGCTAGAGTCTAGTTCCTCCACACAGACATTGCATGCCCAAAACCCCAGACCTTGCAATGCCAGACCCCCCTGGCAGTTGAAAAGTGGCACATGACCCTTCTCAGGTTTCACATGACATCTAGAGAAACCCAGCCATTTATTATCCCCAAATCCTACGTCACAGTCTGCAGAGAGCAAATGAGACAGGGAGAAAGCAATAGTAAAAAGAGGAGGTGTAGAAATAACCACAGTCCACCCCCCTGTACATCTAACCTTGCACCATTTGAAACCCCTTCTGCTGAGTGATTTTATTTGGCACTAAATGGGGATTGAATTTCCATGGCCTGTATCACATTGTGCAGTGCTGTACAAGATTGCAGAGTGAGGCAGGCGGACGAGGGCAAAGTGAAAGAGAAGGTACATACATTTACCTTGTCTGTGGCTTAATGGCTCCATATGTTTGTGAGGAGAAGTGACAGGCAGAAGTGGGGTTTGAGCGAAGGCCAACAACCCCCTCCCCACTCCCACAGCACACCCCAGCTCCTCTCCTACCTCAGACACATGCCTCAAACCAACCTCTCCTGTATGATTGCTGTGCTGTGTCAAAAGACATGCTCTGCCCACTTCAACATGCTAGATTGAGTGTGTAAAAGTCTCAATATTGTTAACGATATCACTTCTACTGAAGCTGTTTTCTAAATAGTTGTCTGA
This sequence comes from Crenichthys baileyi, assembly GCA_036173005.1. Lineage (NCBI taxonomy): Eukaryota > Metazoa > Chordata > Actinopteri > Cyprinodontiformes > Goodeidae > Crenichthys > Crenichthys baileyi. The sequence goes on along the minus strand of JAHHUM010000708.1, from coordinate 91,907 downwards.
CAAATGTTCTTGTAGCAGGCTAATGGTAATAAAAGGAAGCACAGTTTTCATTGTTACTTGATTACAGTGATAAGTGAGATAAGAACGTGTTTTAGTATTTTTTTTTTCTTCATCCTTGTTGTTGGGACTCCACACACTTGTTCCAACCTGTTTTCACACAAATGCTTTCACTGTGCTGCCAAAGCTATCAGTCAGAAACAAACAATGTGTTGAACAATAGCTAGACAAGTCTACAGCTGTGAGAGCTGCCTGAGAGAACATGCCTTATGTCTTTACAAACTCACTAACTGATATCAAGAAAAGATATGTTACAGTGCCTGCAGAAGTGTTGATATTCATTGAACCTTTCCACAGTGTGTCACGTTACAACCTCAAACCGCTGTGTTTTTTTATGATTTTATGTAGAAGTGGAAGTAAAAGTATCTTTGTTCTTTAAATGGAAATCTAAGTGTGGCATGCATTTGTTTAAACCACCCTTTATTCTTTTACCCCTAAATAAAATCCGTTGCAAACAATTGCCCTAAGAAGTCAACAGATTAGAAAACAAACTCCAATAGTGTGTAATTCAATCTCAGTATAAGTTCTGTGAAGCCTTCGGAGCTTTGTTAGACAACATTAGTGAGCACACGGCACTTTGAAGACCAAGGAACACACAAGACAGGTCAGGTCGAAAATATACATGACAGCTGCAACCCTACCAAGACATGGATGTACATCAAAACTGTGAGGCTTGGGAAGGAGAGCATTCTTTAAAGAAGCATCCTTGAGGCCCATGGTAACTCTTGAAGAGCTGCAGAGATCCACTGCTCAGGTGGGAGAATGTTCCAAAAGAACAACAGAAAACATGCGGAAGAGGGTGCTCTGGTCAGATGAGACCAAAACTGACCCCCCTGGGCTCTATGTGTGGTGTAAAACTAATATGGCACATTCTGAATAATTCATCCTCTGAGGTGAAACATGCTGATGGCAGCATGATGCTATGGGGAGGCTCTTCTTCAGCCGGGACATGGAAGCTGGTCTGAAATGATATGGAGATGGACAAAGCCTAATTTAGGGCAATCCAGGAAGAAAAAGTTGGCTCAAATTAATGGTTTAGATCACAGCATATTTATGTTAGAATGGCCCAAACTCTGTATATTATTTAAAATGCACGTCGGATGAACTTCCATTGATGAGATGATATTTTCCAAACAGCTGTGCATGCTGCATTCGGGTACAGGGGGGGACGCTAGGTTGTTGAAATAACAAAACGACTCCAAAGTGATTTAAACATAGTTTATTCCAAATATAGGTACAGTCTTTTTTATTAAAACACTTCCAAACATCAACATTGACATTTCAATATTGTTGTATTATCTATCTATCCACACATTATACTACTTTCGAATTTTTTAGATTTTAAAATAGAACATAAAATCAAATTAGTTTCACAAATTTAAAAAAAGATTCTTTATTTACTGCTGAGAGAAGTAACATATATATATATATATATTGATTGTAGTCTCTGGATGTTGAAGGCAGGTAGACACAGACCCCAAAGTTCAGCTGTAATTGCAAGGAAAGTACTGACTTTGCTGGGCTAAGTGCAAACACATGTATTCAGAAAAGTTACAATTATCACTACTTTATAAGAGTCTATAACAAAACAAAATCCAGCCTGGAATGTCCCAAAATGTGGAAAAGGTTTATGAGTGTTTAAATACTTTTGCATGGCACTGTACATGTTACCATGATACAAACTCACTGATAACAAACCTCAAAATACTTCAAACCTGTTTATCTATGCAGTTTTCTCATGTTTTTTTTTCACAATGAATAGTGTGCAGGTGGAGTAAGGAAGGGAATGGTGTGTAACGTTCCTCAATAATTCTACTCTAGTCAAACCAACCTTAGACTTTTGTTAATGCAGATGTTTAGGCTTGAAGCCGAGGGCGCGTTGCAATGTGCCACGTTACTGTGGCAAGAGCAGCAAAGTGTCCACAATCCCTGTTGGCACTTGCCTGGATGCTGTGGGCCCAGTTCATTGTCTGAACCTGCATGCATTGTTGTCTCTCTCTCCCTCTCTGACAGGTGATAACTACCCAGTGCAGTTCATTCCATCAACAATGGCAGCTGCAGCAGCGTCAGGACTCAGCCCCCTCCAGCTTCAGGTATGTACAGTCCTATGACAAAGAATGCTTGGGACGCTGCCAAGCTCAGGGCAAAAAGGATGGCTAAGCAGCTGTGAGCCAAGTAATGAGCTGCACACTAAATAGTCCTGGATACCCCCCTGGCTCACACCCGCTTATCACCTTACATATGTAATTTATCCCCATTTTAAAGAAGATTTATACCCACTTGTTCTGCCAGACAGAAGAGCTAGAAAAATAATAGTTATTAGAGAGAATGAGAATCACTTTGGTTACTTTAATCCTCTGCCAGTGAATTTATCACAGGACAATTTCCTGTGGAAAAAAAGGCTTCTTATTGCTTTTGTCTAACAAAGTCAGTGCAATTTTCGATTAGGCTGTGTGAAGAGAAGAGTTAAAAGGAAAGCATAGATAAAAATCAATTTGAATACGAGTGTGACAGAGAAATAACTTCTATCCTGAGAGGGGCTGAGCCAAGGTTTGAGCCTCAGAAAAATATTGAGATCGGCCCCAAACCCCCTACGGGCTGCTCCAGGAAGCTTCTCACGCAATATTTAAAAGAGCTAAACCCAGGTCAGGACTTAACCCCAGGCTGTAATGCTTAATGTAGATAATAATCTGCATTCTCTCATTTACAGTTAACATTATTACAATATAAGCACATAACGTTAGCTTCCTTCAACCCGCATGTCAAGTTTGTTTTGTGATTTTTGTTTTATATGGATTTATTGTTCTGGTTTAACATTTATGATTTAATGATAGGTTATTGTTTAGATAATGCGGTTTTATCTTTACTGCTGTTGTTTCATGTTGCGCATTCCTGTTTTAGGTCCTTAGGTGGTTCCCTTAATTGTTTTCTTATATGCTCTTCTCGCCAAGCACCTGTCTGTTTACTAAAGATCACACTTCCCTGGGTCAGCGGGTATTCCTGTAGGATATAGTTTTCCATTAATTTACCCATTAATTTACCCAGTCAACAATTGTTTTATTTTTTTTATTTTTAAGTAGCATATCATTTTTTGTTTTTTTGAAAGACTTATTTCCTGAACATTTCCTGAATCCACTTTGATATACCAAATCCAATCTTAGTTTCTGGATCGGTGATAATAATTTTCTTCCTAAGATTTTTTTTAGCTTTTATTTGCATAAAAATACAAGAGAAGAAATGAGGATCTGATTGACAAACTATATATTTGAGTGTTTTTTTTGGGATCCTTAATTGTTGGGTTCTGTTGCAGATCTGAGTAATTGTAGATCTTATTTCTGTTTGAATCTAGACTTCAGTAATGCTCTCTGAAAACAAAAGAAGGGAGTGAGAAATTAAAGAGCATCTCTGCTCAGATGTGGTTAAGTGGCCACTGAGGCTGAGTTGAAATGGAGATTTTCACTGCTGTGACCTGTGATGCTCAACGCCAATGAGAAACATGTAAAGAGAGCCTAACAATAAAAGGCGAAACTCTACGTGGTGTTTGTCCTTCTGAGGCTTCCATCAATAATAGTAACGAGCCTTGGCAAGTTCTAACAATGCATGCAGCCTGCGCTGAAGAGCCGTGCCTCATTATGCAGCCACAAGGAGAGCTGTCAGAAGCATGGAAGGTGTTGAATGATTCTGCTCATGGAAAAAGTAAAAGTTAGCCTGATCTGGAGAGTGTTTCTGGAGTGAATGGGTTGGTGTAGCGTGGTGAAGTTTACAGGAAGGGAGTGTCAGTTTAGATAGACAAATACAAGACTATTTATAGGGGCGTGTGAGGTCAGATGAGACAGACATATATCTGAGGTCGGGCTGAGAAGGGCAGACGGGTCTAGAGAGTCATTAATTCTGATTATGTGTTTAACCCTGGGAATGGGCAAAAACAGTGCCTCTAAGACCATGATTTGGCTGACCTTTACAGAACACAGTAAACAAAAAAGAGGTGCATTTTTCATTAATTGAACTCTGTCAGCCCGTCACATATTCTGCCCCACTGTCTGCTATTTACTCTGCACAGAGATTCCTCCTCAAAACAGTGAGGCAAGTCAAACATGCCCTTTAATACATAGCTGGGATCAACAAACCACGTGACTGCCACCACTTCCTCCACAAAGCGCAGGGGGGCCTGCCATGATTAAAAACACCATATCAATTCAGACATGAAATTAAGTGAGTTTTTACCTCCATGTTAGACCAGTAATAGTAACGTTTCTTTTATTTTTTTTAGAAACAAACTTGTTTAAAGTTTTCTAAAACAGGAAGACAAAGTTAATATTTTTTAAATAGAAACTAAGTAAGGTAAAAATGAACCCGAAGAACAACAAAAAAGCACCTGTTTGAATAAATTCAATATGTCCCATGCTTCAAAGCAGGTTATTAATACTGAATATTTTAGGAAACGGCACAAAACTATGATTAGATGTACTGATTTAATTCTCGGTATTAAGGTCATCCCATTTTATACATAAGAAACTTTTCCCATTAACCACTGGAGCAAAGCTGTACTTCATTTTCAACTCCAAAGCCATTGTTTGTCTTCCCTATATTCTTACACACTAACAGAAACAATATGTTTCTCGCATATGGCTGAATAAGCAGCTCCCACTAATTAAAATATCTTCTCCTGTCAGCTGCCAAGCAAGGTATAATTTTCACCAATTTACTCAGTTTAGATTGCGCAATATATGAACCTTTAAAAATTATCTTATTGGTAGAATTAATTCCCACAATGTTACAGAGGTAATGCGATCAGCCATCCGGCCAGACAAGGTTGACCGCTCCGTCAGTCTTAATGTTTGCTGCGCAGCCTCTTCACAATCTCCTCTGTCATAACAGTCTGGGTTCCTCCCTCGGTTCCCTGCCTTTTTCTCTCTAAGAAAAGAGGAAAAAAAAACGACAAGGTAACAAAGGCTTATAGCTGATGGATGTAAATGAATCTTCCAGGGCGCGTTTGAGTGTTGGGAGGCTGTAATTTGCTTGTCAATACAAGGTGGTAGCATCACTCCGGCAGCTGACAGTCGGCGAGTGGCTGTCACCGGGCGCTGCTGTACCACGGGGCAATTTCACTCAATGTTTTCCTGACAGATTGGCTCTGGTCCGCAACTCACAGGAGAGGAGGCGGGTAAACTATCCCAGCGCGACATGCCCCTCTTCATTAGTGCCCACACAGAGCCGGGATGAGCCCAGGACCAGCAGGAAACAATAGCTCCTCGCCTGCCTGTCCTTCACTGATTACAGCTGACACGTCTCACCTAAAAGAGGAAATTGTGCTTGGATTGTGCCCCACCAATCTGTCGGGACACCTACTATATTCAATTGACCAAGGAGACAAGAAGGGGATTTTCCTAACTCCACAAAAGAATTTTCTGTCTGGGACAGCATTTAATTTGCTGTTTGTACACTATCCCTCGCATCAGTTGCCAAGTGAAAAACTATTTACTCTCGGAGAATGTGAATTTAATACATCACCCGTCTTTTTAACAGAACAAATGAACAGTGGGACAACCTTCAATGCAGCTCTGTTTTATATCACAGAAAGCAGACATTTGAGTCCAAGCCATTTACAAGTTAAAGTATCATTGGATAAAGCAGAACATCTGGGTTCCCTGTATGTAGTATCACTCTTGGACTAAATAAATAGAGAGAAAGCTTCTGCTTTCACTCAGTCTGGCTCCAATTTTCCCTCTCTTGCTTTCTTAGTTTCTGTATTGCTTTTCCAGTTTCCAATCCACAGCTGAAGCTACCTCTAAGTGTTTTAGTTTGTGGATTTCTCTCTGTCAATTACCATCACCCTTTCTTTTCTCGTTCTTCTGCTTTTCCTCTTCTGAATTGTCCATGCCTGTGACATCCTCCTGCTTTACAGTACTTGAAATTGAGCTGCTTGAGATTAGACGTAAAGTAACATTTGCTGTGGCACCCCTCTTACAGGCTTGTGATAAAGCTGAGCCTATCCTAGCCCGGTGCTGCCACTGTAAAGATGAAAAGCAGCCCATGCGCTTAACAACAAACCAGGACCACATCTCAAGCAGACAGACACATCTGAAGGAGTACTCACGGGTTTAGACGACTGCAGCGATAAGCAACAGTGTTACACAGTCAGGGACAAACAGGAAGAAAGTGGGAGAGCAGCAAACTGCACATTATCTTTTGTTTGGATGTAAATGCCTGTGTGGTACAGATGTGGAGAAATGCTTCTATCATTAACAAGTGAAGCACTTTTGACTTTGAGAGAGAGGAAGAGAGGAGGAGGAGGAGGAGGGAAGAAAAGAGAGGCATACTGTAGAGAGCAGCTGTTTCTGTGTTTATGAGCAAAGGAGTCAGGTCTTTGAAGGTAACCCAGAGCAGAGCAGCAAAGCTAGAATGAGTGGAAGGCTGGCTAATAGGACGGCAAGGTGAGCAGCTGGATTGAGGCAGGGGTGAACAGGGGGACAGATGGACAGACAGAGTCAGTAATGCAGTGAGCAGCAGTGAATGGGAGGGCTGGCTCCGGGGGCCACAGGCCTTGAAGTACCCACATTCATAAAATGTGATTGTGTGTCTTTGTGTGTGTGTGTGTATGCTGATGAGAAACTCACAGAAAAGTGTAAGAGAGACAGAGGAAGGCCATAAGAAGGGAGGAGGGTCAGAGTAGAGCAGTTTGGGCGCCAGCAGATGAAACAGATGTTGAGCCATACTGGAAAGCATCGGCACAGTGCACCAGGACGCCTTCCTCCACTCCTGACATCTGGGCTTAGCCTGGGTCAGCCTGCGTGGTCGCCCAGGGCAATGAGCCTGTACAAGCCTTGTGGCAAACGGAGCTGGCGCAGTGCTGCCTTTTAAATGGTTTGGTGCACTGAAGCACAGTTAATGCCCTCATATTCAGTCTAGTGCTCAGTGCCCAGGCTAAACAGAAGTGATTGAGACACACGCAGACAGTCACACAAAGACGTTAGAGTCTCTTTAAGATTGTGCTGCTAATAAATTATGCTTAATCTACCTTAAGGAAGGTATGTACAATGTATAACTTTCCTGCCAGCATGCAACTACATTTTCTGCACACTGCACTATGTAGTGACTCTGTCCTAATAAAAAGCCATTTGTTTGTTTTAGAGAAGCATAAAGATATTTGCATTTTATTGTACCACACATTTACCACACATTTCAACATATTAAAAATATCTCCTAAAGTTAATTACATATTATGCATCTAATATGTTTAACATCATCAGCAGAGTGCACAATCTGAGTTTAATGTCACAAGCAGATAAACCTCACCGTTTAACCTCTGTTGCCTACAGAGGGCATGTTTTTAATTACCCAAGGCTAACTGACTGACCTTGGGTGTGTTTGCACACACTTTAAATCTATGCTCACTGAAATCTGCAACATTTTGCAGGAAAATGGGGAATGATGGGGTCAAAACAAAGTGCTTAGGTGCTGTGTTCGTTTACATTTTCTACTAAAACTACTTTTCACACAGTTTTTCACAGTAACAATATGTATCCACACTTTTATTGATGACAATTCATATTAAACTACCTTTTACTACTAATAAAAATATATGTGTATTGACAGAAAAGTAGACAAAAAAATTGAATGAGAAGCGTTATGAGGCTCTCACGTTCCCCCCTATGACCCCACAGTCAGAACATCAACTCTCAGCTTGAACTTTAATACCTTCAACCTTTTTTTGCCCCAAATGGTCAGTAAATATCAAGAGGGGAAACATTAGATCAGAGAAAGTAAGTCTTGGGAGGCATTTAGCCTCGCTTAACAACTGTTTCTAGTTTTTACTTGAGTTCAGTCTTCATATAATTTCTTATCTTGTGTATAAAATATGATAAGCATAAAAAAACACACTTTATAAATGCAAGTTATCTTTATCCTATCAAGAACATGAGCACGTTTCTATGGAAACTGACAATAAAGTATCTAGCTTGCAAGATTTTAGAATATAGAGGTCCCTGAAAAGGTTTTCATTCACATGTACCATTTCACATTTTGTCACATAAAAAAAAGTGTTAATGTATTTTAATGAGATTATATTTAACATTTTTGGTGGGATTGTATGTGATAGATCAAGTCAATGTTATGTATAATTGTGAAGTGAAACAGAAATGATTCAAAGTTTTCAATTTTATTTTCAATTAAAAATGTTTACTTTTGTTAATAAGTCGTGCCTCATATTCTCCATTGGATTAAGGTCTGACCCACTCTAACACATGGATATACTTTGATATAAACCTTTCAGAGTAACTGGCTGTATATCTAGGGACACCGTCCTACTGAAAGATAAACCTCTGCCTCAATCTTTAGTCTTATCTTTCTTCAACTGTCCCTATTGAAAAAATCATCCCCCCAGTATAATGCTGCTATAGCTTTTTGGTTGTAATGTGGTAATAATTCAAATATTTTAATAGTCTTACAAGGCACTGTAAAAGCAGGGCGGATTAGAAATTTGAAAATGATGATAATGGACCAAAACAGTAGAGCTAACCTTTTGCATTTTAATATAGAACCAAAATATTTAATGGAATAAGCAGAATGTTATATATAACTATAATGTCATGTATTTTTAGCTTCAGCAGCATATTATTTTTTTCCTAATTAAATGTATTGTTCTTTGATGTTCAGAGCATTCCTAGTCACAAGGAAAGCCCCTGCCTCTCACACCGGGACACTGACCTGCTAATCAATGGCAGAATCCTGACTGTGGGGTATTCGAGGCAGTGTCTAATTAAGCTCTCTTTCCGGCACAATCAAGTTCTTCCCACTCAAGGTCGGATTATGCCCAACATAAGGCCCATTGGCAAACATCTGTCCAGCAGATATCTTCTAAGACGTCCTCTAAGACTGTTACTTTATCCTAAAGTAACAGTCACTGAATAGAAACCGGAAGTTTACTTTCTTTTCAAAACAAATTCTTCAATTCTTACCTCTCTTTAACATGCAAAATACCTCTATCTATCGACAAGTCTCACCTGGATGGGAAGAAAGTGGAGTTAGGTCGACTTCTGTGTCTGCCATCCGGGACAAAAGGCTGCTTGTATCAGAGGTGGAAGCACCACCATCATTGTGAGAACATAATCAGTCTGTCATTTCCGCTGCCCGTGTGCTGTTGTTATCCCTAGGTCCCCTGGAAGAATGGACCTTTTGTGCCTGAGTCAGACCGATAAAGTTTCTTAGAAGAGCACATATGGGTTTATACCATGAGAGATTTACATTGACTTCATGCTTTATGTCGTTTTCCTCTTGAGTTAAACCACCAGAGGTGAAGACAGTGGGGGCCAGGTGGCATTTTTACAACTGCAGTCGGTATGTGGCCGGTCGAAACAGAAAATGAGATAAGGTTTGTTAACTGGCCAGTTGAAGCAGAATTAGATTATCCATGACAGCGCAATCTGACTGAACAAGCTGAACAGTTTACCTTGTCGGACTCAAGCCATTTCCCTCCAAATACAATCCTCGATCTCAAGAAATACCTCACTCTAATCATTAAAGGCATCGTGACGGAAATTCTAAGCATTGCCGTAGCATAGCGTTGTTTTTGCACAAGAAATTATGTAGCCAGGTTTTGTAGTGTTGCAGGAATGTGTTTTCTATTTTTCTACAACAACTTAATTACAAGACTCTAGATGGTGCAGTAACTACAGATTGCACAGTCACATGATCAATGCTGTATGTGGATTGCGTTTTGAGGGTTAAATCTTTTTCCCAACGGATGTGGATGTTAGTAATGTAATTCTGATTATATCTGTACTCTTTGTGCAGGTTCCAGATACTTACAATGTGTCTGTTTAATATATTCTGTGATGGCAACAGCTGAAGGTGCTTGCGGGATGAGGGGGTTTGTCCCTGATGGCCGGGCAGAGACAAATCACAAGCCAGAAAGTTCAATAGTAAGCTGTGTAGATCTCTGTGCGAACACACTTGCATCCAGGCTGCAAACTTTTCTCTGTGATGAGTGGAAAATAGAGGCTCCGAGTGTTTTGAGTGAAAGCCATCTCTGTATGGTTTTTAAGACTGCTGTCTCTCCCTGGGTTCAGCCTTTGAAATACAGTTAAGACCTTTGAAGGAGGTTCATTGCCAGCCTCATGGAAAGAGAGGAAAGACGTAGAAGAAAGAGAAGTGGGGTGGGGAGATGAAGGCAGACACAGAGGCAGAGAGGGAGAGGAAAAGATAGAATATAAAACTTTGAATGTCTGCTGGATTTGGATGTTAACGCCTTGCTGGTTTCTCCACCTCCCTCCCCGTTCCAACAGCAACTGTACGCCGCCCAGCTTGCCAGCATGCAGGTGTCTCCTGGAGCCAAGATGCCTCCACTACCACAACCCCTCAATGCAAGTGGGCCCATCTCTCCCTCATCTCTGAAGAATGACAAGAGTTCTTCAAGCCCCATCACTCAAGTAAAGGTACAGCCCTCAGTTTCTTTAACCGACCCACCAAACAGCCCAAACCTTAAGTGGTACTCGACCTAGACTGACCCAGATGTTGTTGGCTTAATAAACTAGCTACAACACTAGTCAGTACTTGAGCATTGAGCCTACTGGTGGCGAGCCCAGCCTTGTTCGGGAACATCAATCTGAGGAGCTTTAACAAGGCTCCCTCTCTCTAAACCAGAACTTTGTGGATGCAGTTGCTATAGCAGTGGCAACTCCAAGTCAGTAATTCCTGGAACACATGTCTCTTTTTTTCCACAAAGTCAGGTCCTTTTTTTTACTAAAATGGAATAAACCCATTTCACAAGTGACTAACGGCTGTAGACAAAAGTGAAGCAGTCAGATCAGCAGCCTTTGTATTTTTCTTATCCCTGTGAAGAAACCAAATGCAGGTTTTGTGTTCTGCTGCTGTATGGCATGACTCCACTCAGCCTTCATGCAAAGAAAAAGACACATTCATCATTCTTGCTTGCTAAGACCATGATTAGAAACATATGCCCATTTGAAGTAGTTTAGCTTAATAATATCACAATGGAGAAACACCATAAATCATGGTGGGAAACCACTTGACCTTTTCTTCGCTTATTTGCACTCAAAGACACACGGACACACACCCATTCAGGTCCTCTCCCCCCTGGAGATGCCATCTAACTTTATCCATCTGTAGTTTGTTTACTTCTCATTCCATCAGACTGGATTCATGTTTATCTGTCCAGTTTTAACACAACTACAATCAACAGTTTGATTTGAGGTTTTTATGGGTAATGTTTATATTGAGGATTTTAAAATGAATTAAATAATTGGTGAACATGTTTTGGCATTATTCCCCTTCTCTCCACACTGCAGTGGAATCACATTGCCTTCAGTTTTGTTTGTATATTTTCAGCTCCACTGCTTTATAAACTGTTGTTGACACTGTAATAAAAGAACATCAGGACACTCAGCCATATGTTTTAACAAGGAGACACTAGGGCTCTTAAAAAAAACAGAATATGACAGCTTAAGCCTTCATTTCATTTTATACTGTGCTGTGTATGAAGAAGGATTTATACTACACAATCCACCGGTACGTTATCATTTTGGATTGAAAACTCATGAATTCAATTTATTTAAACTAAGATTATGTCTTTATTCACCCTTGCTGGTCCTAATTTTAGCTGTTTCAACTTTTAAAACTATTGCTCTGAATGTAAAAATGGGCAAGTTTGTGCAAGTCAGTATTTTTTGTATCCCTTTCTGGGCATTTGAGCAGAACACACATCTACCTTATTTAAACAGCATGTTTTCTTGTCTTTCCCATTTTGAAGGGCGTCTAAACGAAATCGACCTTTATTTATGCCATATTTATACTTATACTGACAGCAAGTATTGGATTACTAATAGAAACCTTGTCGACACTCTGATCAACTTAAAAAAACTAATATACATTAATAAAAAAACAGGAATTTTTATGGGTGCTATTAAGTGTGTTACTAGGATTTTTCAGAGTAAAATCATTTTAGCCTATATTCCTGTTTTCTGTCTAAATAATTCAAACTATAGGCTCACATATAACACGTTTTATAATTAAGCTGTATTGGTCGGCTCCCCTTGGTAAATAAGTTTCAGTTGACGGCTGGTTAAAATTTTCTACATGGAAGGTAATGCTCTTCATATTGCATCTGTAACAGGTCTAAAAAGCCAGAACCAGCCAAGCAGTACAAAACAAATGCATCCTTCTTTAACTTGAGCTAAAAGCCAGACTGCACTTTATATTTTTTTTAGAAATGGGCATATCAAAGTATACTATAAAAACCAAGTATGCACAAATAAGGACTGAAATTAGAAAACAAGCTAATGAAGTAGATAATGCAAGTCGACATCTGATGAATGGAACAGCTGTCTTTGATCATTGGCACCGCTGTTATCTGGTCATTATTTATTCTTCGAACCAGAGTGCAGACACAGAGAGCGAGGAGGAGAGGCAGAACAGATGAAGATGTACAGAGAGACAGAATCTGCTTTAATTAGTATGAACAAAGGCACCGGACGACTGTGAGAAAGATCGCAGAGGAGAAGAGAGGAGAGGAGAGGGATGGGGGGTGGACACAAAAAGATGGAAGAATCAGGAAGGAGTTTTTGGTCAGGATAGAGGTTCTGTAATTAACCAGAAACAGAGGAGAAGAACAGTGCAGTCTGGGAATCCAGAGCTCCTCCAAGAAAAGGAGGGGGGAGCCCATTCACATCTGTGTTCTTTCATGCTTCTATCTCTGCTGCCCTAGGAGGAGGGAACACAGCCGCTCAACCTGTCTGCTCGGCCAAAGACGACAGAAATGGTCAAATCTCCCACATCCCCAACATCAAACCTGTTCCCAGGCAGTAAAAGCAGCCCAAACAGTCTCATCGGCAAAGGCGGCATCCCCAGCCCACTTGGAGGAGGCCTTGGCCGGGGTTTGTCTCTCAAAATCTTTCCACAGTTGGTCACGTTCAATTACTCAAACTGCAATTTTTGTGTTGCTGTGTACTAATTTTGCTGTCCCTTCACATAGACATTCTGTCCACCCTAAACTCCACCGCGTTGTTCGGGGACCAGGACACGGTGATGAAGGCGATCCAGGAGGCTCGTAAGATGAGGGAGCAGATCCAGAGGGAGCAGCTCCAACATCACCAGCAGGGCATAGATGCAAAACTGTCTGCCCTCAGTTCAGTGGGCCTCAACCACTGTAGAGTTGATAAGGTCAGAACCAGCATCACTTTTTTATCTCTGGTTTAGCCCTTATCCACGACAGCTTTTCATTATAATGCAAGAAAAAAGCACCTCTCTTTGGCAAAAAGAAGAGAAGGAAAGAAAGTATTGAAGAAACTGAAACATTTTTAGACAGCAGTAATTCTTAAGTCTAATGATTTCCTTTAATCAACATCCAGGGTGGTCATATTGATAAGAGCTGGCAGAGGCTGGCTGCATATGTGTATTTATCCAAATTAGCATGAATGTGTTACTGTGTGCATACTCAGAGGCTTCTGCGTTGTGGATGTTGGTGTGAGGGCCATGACAGGCCATGGCAGTGCCCGGAGTGGGTTAAGAAAACTCTGAAGTCTTTGCCCAATTAAAGCCAACTTGCAGCCCTCTCTGTCCCCTGACACGGGATGGGGCTGCTTTGTACCAGGAGCACACACTCCCAGGGATTCCCTTTAAAAATATCTTCAATCGATGAGTCAATCAAGTAAAGAAAAAAGCTGTCCTCTTCTCTTCAGCTTGATGCCATGTTGCCAGTTGGCTGTGAGGAGCAGGCAGAAACTGGGAGCAATGCTCATTAATATTTTAGCACCTGACACTTTCAACCAACACCCTCAACTAGGTCAATGTATATGTAAAAAAGTCTATGAATATCTATTTTGATTTCCTCCTTATTTGGTGTTTGGAAGAGATTACTGCCTTTGCAGGTGGCAATCAACTATGCTCTTACTCAAGTGAAGCAGATAAATTGATGCAGCCCAGAGAGAGGACATGGTTGAGGACATCTCTCTCTCTCTCTCTCGTACTTACTCCATGACCACCCAAATAAAAAGGAGTTTACAATAAGAAATCAATCAAACTCACTTTTGCAACAGCCCTGAATAACTAGGAGGACATTTTATAATCCATGTAAACTTTAGCAAAAAATCTCATTCCTGTTATTTTTTACTGGGAAATCTTTGTTTGATTAACACATGATGCAGAAAGCCTTTCGTATTATGTTGAAAGTCCCCTTTTTTTCATAATTAGCCCCGGGAGTTGGTACAGCTGCCTTCCTTTCTCAAAACTAAGGTGTGCCTGTGGTCAACAAAGCAGTGAAATATGTCATGACATGAAAGCATTAACTAAACAATGGCTTTTTTCAAAAGCAACACACTGACAGCTTCATTGTCCCTAGTAAGTAGAGCTTAACGGGCTTTAAAAGGAAAAAAAACTTCTTCTGAGAATGCTTCTCAGGTGTTTTATCTGAATTCTGGACTCAACCTGTCTTAAAGACCTTGTTAAGGTAGTTGTCTTAGACGAGAAGAATTCCTGTCTGTTTTTCTTTTCTAAAGGAATCTTGTGCTTGAATGAGTCAGTTGCTCATCACCAGTAATCCCCTTTTTTTCTTTTTATGCCACTTAAGCAGATAGTGTGTGAGAGTATGTGTTTGCAGACCATTAAGGATAAATACTTACAGCACAAACATCTACAAATAATTAGCAAATTGAAAGTGTTTTTGATGCTTCAAACATTTGTTTGCAGAGACCCATTTAAGACCTTGACATTTAGTTTAGAGTCAACAAATGCGAAGCAATAGAGGCAATGTGCATGGGTTTGAAATTCTAAAAAAACTGAAGGGTCTGTCATGTCACAGCATTACTCAGGTGCAGCAGGTTCACATGCACCTATCATGCCTGATAGTTGGCGATAATGCGATAACTTCTTTATTCAAAGCAGAAGAGTACAAAAGAAATGAATGGAGCTTTTCTATACTTGTTATCCACAAATAGCAATTTAAAGTAAGTAAAATTAATCATCTTATTTTTGTTTTTTACCTTCACATCTTGAGATTAGGGAAATTTGTGGTCTTTCTCACTTTAGCACAGCTTATTATGAATTGTATCGGCCAGAAGAGTGATCACAAAATCTTTGCTTACATGCTCTCGACCTGACAGACTTTTGCAAGCTTTGGCACAGCATGAAATTTACGTAACAACAACTTCGTAAATGATCAGTCAGGAAATAGGAAAACAGTATCTGACTTAAAATATAAACTCATTTGCCCTTTTATTAGGTACACTTTATTACGTTTGTCATGAGGACTGCCATAATTATTTATGGAATTGGTAAAATAAGGTATCGGAAGCATTTTTTAGAGATTTTAACCAAGATTGATGGAATCACTTAGTTGCTGCAGATTTGTCATTCTCCCATACCACCACATCCAAAGTTGCTTTACTGGAATGACATCTGGTGACTGAGGAGGCAAATGGAGTACAATGAGCTCACTGTTATATTTAAGAAACCAGTTTGAGATGAATTGAGCTTTTTGACATAGTGCATTATCATCTTAGTCATTAGAAGATGGGTATTTTGGGGTCACAAAAGGATATACATGGTCAACAAAAATAGTCAAGCAGGCTGTGGAACAAGGCTCAACCGGAACTATGGGGGGTCCAAGAGTGTATTAATACAATACTTCCCACACAGTTATGCCACCACTGCCAGCCTGAACCGTTGATACTGGTTGGATCCATGGTTTCATATTGTTTATGCTAAACTTTGGGCCAACCAGCTGAAATCAAGATTTGTTACACCAGGGAACATTATTCCGTTCTATTGTTGTCCAGTTTTGTGGCTTTTTAAACCCAAGAGATGGTTGTGCGTAAAGACAGCAACAACAACAATGCCGACTTAAGCAAATTGTTTTCACCATGTCCAGATGTCTAATTGTGTTGAGTTGCTGTTTGTGTTACAAAGCAATTAAACAGGTGTAACTAATAAAGTGGCCATTAATTTTAAAATTAGTTGTATCAACAAACTCTATGTTGTGGACTAGTACCCTACACCTACGTTTATGAAAGCTTTCTTGATGGTCCAAACCTTAGTGAGGCAATTTCATAAATTAGTTTTAACGACACTGTTTTTGCCAGGACAGTCTGATGGAGATAAGCTCTATTAAGTCAGCTAAAAGAATTGCCCCCATCATCTTCATCCTCTGGCTGCAAATAAAGGACAGTAAATTCTAATTCAGCTGTAAAATGAGAGCGGCGAGAGAGTCTTTTGCTGATACAACAAGGCAACAGAGTAGAAAGAATCGGATGGTTCAGATAAAAGCTTTCACTTTGGTCAGTTTCAGAATATTAATATTTTAAGGAAGCGCCTCACCTGGCATAAATATGGTGTGGTCTTTAATAGCTCCCCTTCCAGTCTCTTGTTTGGAAGTTTATCATAGTGAGAGCTTACATGAAGAAGATTCTGGAAGGTAACATAAATGGGATTAAGGAGAGGTTAAGATCATTCAGTGTGGCTGTTAGAGGGGGATATTAAATATTGATTTATCCCGCTGTAATGACCAGGCACAGGAGTGGTTCTAAGTGCTGCTTACAGATGGATCAATTCATCTTTTCAATCAAAGTGTATTTGAACAGTACAATGCATTCCTCCCGGCCTTTATCTCCTCTTCCCTCCCTTCCTGCCCCACTGACCTAGGAGAACATGGGATAGATCGGACCTCGTTTATCAGTATATAAGCCTTTAACCTGAGGACAAGTAAAATATTCATGCTTTTACAAAAGCGGGTTTACTTGGTTGTCTTTTTATTTGTCTGTTTTTACTATATCCCCTCAGTACAATAAAACCTTTTACAAGCCTTCTGCAATTTGCCTTTTTGAAATATTTATTTAAAGGTATTATTGTCTGCAGAGGGCAATTACTTTGTTCCATTATTCACCATCTCCTCCTCACTCACTGGAAGCTTTTACCTAGAATGCACCAGCAGATCTACAGTCACACACAGCCAGTGCGAGGCCATTTGCAACCGATTGAATTGTTTCGTTCTCTGCTGGACAGATATCAAGCATCTGTGTTGCTAAATTCTTATTTAGATGGTTACAGCCTCTGAAGTTTATAGTGAATAAGACACAGATTTCTCAGCAAATTTCATTTAACTGTCACAATTGATGCTGATGGGGTGTATAACATGGCAGAATTTGAACAGAAAAATTGACAAAACTGGCCAATTTTGCTAATGAACTCTTATTTTTCAGGTAAAACTTATTTTTTACGGTGACACATACATTTTTCTGGCATTAACATGGATTAAAAGCAGTGTATTTGATGTCCGGAAGGTAGTCTGAGATAAAATATATTCTTCTGCTGACAAGTCCCTAACTGGAATCAAAAGGGGAAAGGTCAGTGTATTAACCTATTGAGCTGCCCTTTTTGCCCTACAACACCACCTTTCCTCAGTATTGATGGCTCCAATTGTCCATTTTGTGTATCCTAAAGCTCAGCATGTAAATATTCAAGTGGAGATTACACCTGTGCTTCACAGAATCCACACTCCTAACCTATTGGTTGTAGCTGCTACACTGCCCCCCTATGTGTGTGTGTGTGTGTGTTTGTATGTGTGTATGCATATAACCACATGTAAGTGTGTGTATGCATGTGATGCCAGGGCTCTATTCAGGCAAAGCCCTCACAAAGACTTTGAATATAATCTTGTCTGCTTTGCAGCCCTGGAAGCAATTTTCTGCTCCTTTTCGACTGCTGTCTTGGAAATTGCAAACCAAGGCATTTTGGCTGCAGTGTAAATCCTTGGCATACAAGAGTTTGCCCATCCAAATTAGATTATGCTCAGCTTGCAGGCACTGGCTGCAGCCAGCAAGTGCTATTGTGAAGATTGCTTACATTAATGCTTTGTCCAATTGTTCACCTTTGCCAGAAGAATAAAAAATAATGTAAAAGTGTGTCTGCGCAGATGTGGGACTGTCCCGGGTCAAGCCTTTCGCTCCCCATCAAAGCATCAAGGCTGCATCTTTGTGAGTTGATTTGGCAGTATTTTGCCCAGTCTCCCTTTAACAAGATTAATTTCTTGCTCTCTACAGCCATACAGAAATACCACTGGCCTGAGTGGCTAAAAGCTATGATGCCCTTCACCAGAAGGTGCACACAAGAAAGAATGGAGGAAATAACATACTACAAAGAACTATTTACAGTCTATGGTATTGCTAAAGTTGGGCTGTAGTCACCCCATTATACTTGGGGTTTTGTGGATGTGTGAATCTGTTAATGTCCAATATCTTGATGTAAGCAACCCATAGGGTTTGAAAAGGCGAAAAGCTGAGGTCCATCTTATATTTGGTGGAACTGTTCTGGATGATTAAGGATTCAAGACATCTTACAGCAGTGGGATTGACAAAAACTCATTCTGGCTTAGAGGTGTTTTCAGCATTTTTTAGTTTATTTAGCAGAACTCACAACTATGTTTCAGTTTATTTAGTTACCTACAAAGTTCAGTTACCACAAAATGGAGCATATTCTGCTTTGAAGCAAATGAGGTGATGGCCTGACTAAACAAATGGAACCAGAATAGCTTTCTGTCTACACTCTGTGATATGTTAGAACATATGCCAGCCTTTTGTGGCTGCTAATGTTGATTCTGTTACTGCGTGCATTAGCCTTAGCAAACGGACAACTTCTCGGGAAAATAGAGCACAGCCTCCATGAAAGGACCTGCGGGTTTACCGCATGCCTGGATGTACTTAACATTTAAACTTCTCAAAACTTGCAAAACTACTGGAAAGCTGCAGACTTATAAATAGCATGGTTACAATAAAGATTCAAACCAGATGAGGGGGTGAACTGTGAGAAGCTGTTACATGGCGAGGTGCCGTCTTTGTTTCTGTCGGGACTGGGACAGATTGTTGAGGGCTTTAAGTCTGGGACCCTTGGTCTTCACTTAATAGCTTTAGAACATAGTGTTGACAGATACACAAAGCATTGCATTGTCGTCTTACCCACTGCCTTCAATGTACCACGTACCACATGTGTAATATAACAAGGGCCAGTAATGCACATTATCAAATATAAGGGGCTATTTAGGGTTTTGCAGCTGTTAGAAACTCCAATTATGAAAACTTTAAACTTAGTCAATCATATACTTTCCAATGTGACAGAAAAAGAAGACAAATTAATAAAGAATCTCAATGTGCAGCAGTAGCTCCTGTCAGAATTCAAGGAGTTACCTGACATTTAATGTAATCGATGAACAGATTTCACAGCCCCCGCGTCAGTTGTTGCATTTGAATCATTTCAATTTTTTAACTTTAGACTAAGAGAACCTAAGTGAATACAAAATACAGTCTTCAAAATAATAAACTTCATTTATAAAAAAAAAAAAACATCCAAACCAATCTGGCCTGCTTAAAAAAAACTGAGTTCAGTTAAAGTACCACACCCAGCCCTGACTTGTAGAATCACCAAATCTCTTTAATAGAACCTGTCTGACAGCACGAAGAAGGCAGACAGATCTCAAACAGCACCACTTAATGCCCCAAATGAAAAAAACAAAAACAAATAAGAGACAAAGTCAGTGACATCTATCAGTCTAGAAAGGGTCAAAACCAATTTCAAAGTCAAATGAAGAAAACGTGGAACAATTCCCAGTAGTGGGGCAGACTACCAAACTTACTCCAAAATAGCATCAATGACTCATCCAGGAGTTCACAAAATTTAAACATCATCTGAAGAACTACAGGCCCTATTTCCTCATATGAGATCTGTTGTCCTGATTCAACATTAAGCAAGAGACTGGGCAGAAACTGTTTCAATGGGAGAGTTTCAAGGCCAAAAACACCGCTGACCTAAAAGAACATCATTCATTCAGTCAGTCACATATGTTGGTGGTAAAGTGATAAACTGGGGTTCTTTCACCTTAAAAACTTACTGTAATTGAAGGATTCAGGATTCAAAGGTTTTTTTTTCTCTCCACTAAAACATTTTGAAGAAGACTGTCTGTCCATCAGTTTTTGACCTTAGGCTCTAGCACACTCAAGTTGTGTAGCAGTGAAATGATTTAAAAAGAACACCAACAAGTCCAACTCTGAGGGGTTAAAAAACAAAATGAAGGTTTCTGAGTGACTTAGTCAAAGTCTAGAACTAAATATTATTGTGGTGCTGAGGCATGACCTTACACAGCTGTCCACGCTCCTAAACCGCCAATAAGTCTGAAATAAAATAATCTGCAAAGAAGAGTGGGCCAGAATTCCTTTTATTGCAAATAACTGATAGCAGTGGTTTCAATAGATGGTTTGGATGTTTCTTTGTTATCTTCTTCCCCTTTTATTACTCTGGATAGTGTTTTTTTTCTCTAATAATTGAAACCATGATATGAATATTAAATTCTGAATTTACTCATACTATATCTGTTTGTCTCTAATATAGTATACGTCTGTATGTGTGTGTATGTGTGTTTTCGCCCCAAATTTTAAATGTGAACCGAAGATTGGTCTGCATATTAAAAAAAACAAATCATTTTTAGATTTATAACACTTGGTAGAAATATGTTTTTTCATGAGTGCTTAGTTAGATTTTCATTGACAAATTGCAGAGAAACTTTGATGGTATAAGGGTTTCATCAGGTACTTTTAAGATGTTATGGGAGAAATTGTACAAATGAAGACAGGATCAACATGAAAAGAAAAAAACTTTCAGAATATTCACGGCACCTACCTTACTGCTCAGTGTAGAAATCTT
Organism: Crenichthys baileyi; assembly: GCA_036173005.1. Lineage (NCBI taxonomy): Eukaryota > Metazoa > Chordata > Actinopteri > Cyprinodontiformes > Goodeidae > Crenichthys > Crenichthys baileyi. The sequence goes on along the minus strand of JAHHUM010000708.1, from coordinate 71,153 downwards.
TCAGATCTATTTGAACAATCTCAGGCCTATTGCTCTCCCATAGCCTCAGGTTATTTACAGACGTGAGAGAAAATGAGTGTCGTGATTGGCAGCGCATTGCTGAAATCCAGTGCAGGAGGAGGCACAATACACAGGGCCGCCCGCCACCCGCTTCTGCCCAGAAAACGCCCTGTGGGCAGAGCAAAAGGCCTGGAGCACATGTTCTGTGGCCAGCCAGATTAAAGCTTTTCTTTGCAACATTGACACGAGCCCTTTTGGGTTCCCTTGCCCAAGAAGTTCCACAGATTCTGCTATCTATCCCTCTTTCTACTCGTCTCCCTTCCTCTGTGCCTCACAACCTATCTGGGTCTCCTCACCGACTTCACTTGCCAGCAGAAGTCATACGCAGCTGAAGAAGTCCTACATCTGTTTCTAAACTTTACAGACAAAAGGCTGCACAGGCAGGGCAGAGGAGATTATTGTGGGTGGCAGTCCTCAGCTGCGGCTCGGAGTGCACTGCTGTAATTTTACTTGCGGTATGGGGAGCTGCATGCTGAAGTCATTTAGAGGAGAGACTGGTGGCTTGTCAGCTGTTTATGGTCAAAAGGGAGGGGTATAATGTGCACTGTTACATCTTTTGTTTCCTGATTTTTTATCTTTATCTGTTTTTACCAACATTTTATGTTCTCTTTGGGTTAAGTGACAGCTCTTTCACATATATTTTCTTTCAGCATTAATTTTCAGCATGTCTTCCTCTCACTCTGCATTATAAAAATCCTTTTTATATTAGCCATACGCTGATGGGTCCAGATTTCCCTGCCTCCTTGTCTCTTCCCGTGGCAAAAAAGCCCACTTCCCCCAGATACTGCATGTCCTTTGCTACTCTGCTGTATCAGAGTGATCAGTAAAAATTTAATGACACTATAAAATAATAAAACTGCCATTAATTTATCACAGCACTTGATGTGTGGCAGTAAAGAAGCATTAGTTCACTGAATATTTTCCAGCCCTAAAACAAAACCCCAGGGTTGTGCAGATAACTTATGGCCCTAATTTCAACTATATTTCTAACTCACAGATATAAATTACCAAACTTATAACCAATAAGTATATTAACTCAGTATATAAAATTTTATGAAAATTTGTGACGCTGCATTGGACTGATAGGCCTGTATTAATTAGCATAGCAGCAGAGCAATACTTACTTTAATTAAACCATAATATTATAGCATGCAAAGTGCTGGCCTATATGAAAAATATATTGACTTAAAGTGGAACAACCTCAAAACAACCCTTGAACAAGAGTTTCATTCAGTGTTGTTTGGAGCTGTCTAACATGCTGATCTCCACCAATCATCTGACTCAGTGCGGTGGAGGAAGACGCTCAAAGCTGCACTAGTTATTAATAAAAATCATTGACGGATAGCCCCCGTCCTCTCTTCTCCCCAGCCCAACATGATGTTTAATGATCATGAGTTTATAAAAGGACTTGATTGATCAGGAGGGGCCAGCGAAGCACAGAAGAGGGATGAGACGGCTACTTTATTACAGGCATCCAGCACCAGCGAACACTGTGTCTTCCTACTGGACTGTCCAAGAGGAAGCATGTGGAGCACCACTATCCTCCAGCTAATTGCACTTCAGTCACTTTGTCATCAGGCTGCTGACTTCCTTCATTAAGAGCAATAATGTAGATGGGTGATAGATAGGGCTCTGTACACATGCGGCGTGCATGTCCACGCACAGAACGTGACACCGTGAAAGGGCCTCATACTTCGTCTTCTCTTTACAAAGTGTCCTCTCGCCCAGCAGGAACCATCGCATATGTCATAATTAGAAAACACTTAAGAAAGCAAAGGGCCGTCAGATAGACAGCCTCTAATCACAGGCCATAAGCAGGTAGTGGTTAATTGTATATCAGAATGACTCAGCTGGTCATAAATAATGAGTGCTCCTTCAAGTATAATGGTAAATTGCAGTGCTCTTTCCGCCTCTCACACATTCCTTTCTTTTGAGGAATAGTTCTTAAATAAATAAAAGCAAGAAGAAAATCAAAATGCTGTGAAAGAGCTCAAATGCACTTGAACTATCTTCATCCTTCATCTTGTCATATTTTTTTTTTAATATGCAAGGATAAAAGCTCACACAAAATAGGAAGGAAATATTTAAGATGTTTAGGTTTTTTTTTTCAAATGCACTATAATTTCATCTGGCTATTCTGACCAATATGGTTTTTATTCTTTCAGAAAAAAGATGATATTTAGCAACCACAGTTAGATCAGTTAATTTTTAATCTATCTTTATTTGTGGCAGAAGTTCTCTGTCGGGGGAATGAAACACAATGAGCTACAAAGGAAGATTAATGTGTCTGCAGGTCTTAGTGTTCACAGCTGGGGACCTGTTAGTATAAGGACTCTACCTGAGGGTCTGTTTATATTGTACTTCGTAGGGTTGATCACAAAAAGAAGACTGAACAAATGCACTCTGCAAATAAAACAAATGCGTTTTTTTCCCCCTTATGCCTGCTTTTACTCTCATCAGGGCAAAAGCATAAATAAGGGTGGGTGGTATTATTTGTATCATGCAGAGTCAAAGTGTCCATCTCCTAGTTGAGTCTTTAGAGAGCAGGACAGCCCTTTGCTAATGCTCTGTGTATTCACTGAGGAAGTAGGTCATTCAACAATGGAGCCGGCAGCAGTCGGCACTCTCTTCCCTTGCATAATACATTAAGTGTAATGTGCAGCAACTATTCACAGGCCCCCCGAAAGCTGTTATTTTATTCTGTAAATGCACACGGACATGACATTTAATATTGTCACGGAGTGCTGAATGACAGGGTTTCATTGTGCTCAAGTACAACATGATGCCAAGTTTAATCTGAGCACAAAGCGACATGACAAACGGGAAAACACGGTTCACCCAAACATGTACCCTGAATAAATGATGGGCGCCAAGCTCTCAGTGCCGTAGACTGGGGAAATAGAGGCTGAGGGAAATGGCAGCAGAGGAAGAAAAATCTGAGCACTGCAAAGAGGGCCGAGGCCTCATTGTGTGCTCAGGATCACAAAGTATGCTTCTGTAAATCTATTTACATCACCCCTGGGCCCTTACTGTCTCTCTGCCTCCTGTCATCTTAAGCTGAATAGAGCGAAGAGAGGGAAAAAACACACTACATCTACTTCTTGTCAAAAGAGCAGCTCCACAAAACAACCTGCATCGATCACAAATCCCTTGCGCTTCGCAAATATTTCGATTAAATAAATTAATAAAGGTGTTATATATTTACAGCCTAATTTTATTGTCAAAATTATCACACATGCTTGTTTGTAAACCTGACTTCTTGTTTTGTGTCTGCAGGAAAGGGTGCATTTTGACAGCCTCGGGCACCACCTTGGCAAATTGGGAGACGAAGGAAAGATCGGACACAGAGTGATCGACCTCACCAGGCCTGAGGATCTAGATGGTAAGACTTGAAGTGAATATGCAGTTACACATCTCAGATTATGCACTTTTAAGAAAACCTTGTGAAAAATGCTTGCTAGTCTTAATTCTGATAGCAAAATGATAATTTTAGGATGCATAGTGATTGCTGGGAAGCCGTGCAGAGGCTGTGTCAGAGATTTTTGGGGGTTAGGGTTTGGTGTTTGAAATGAGACATGGCTCTGAGGTTTTCACAGGTAAGTGAGTGGAGGACAAGGGTGCACGAGGACAAAGCTGGCTAATTTCCAAGCTTGGCTCCTGTTGCTCTTGTGCTTGTTTGAGGTCCCAGGCAGTACGGTGCGAACTCTAATTGCACCAACGTGACAAAGCGTCATCCACTTTTGCAGTACTAGCGCTTACACAGGAGCTTGGAATACTTCAGTGCACCAGTGTTTGTTTGACGAAATATTTGTGGCAGTTTCTATGGCATTTTAGTCTGCAAGTGCTTCTGAGTAAACTTTGATGCAGCAAAGAGTGAAAAACAATTTCTCAGGACATTATCCATCAGCATTTTGCATAACTTGTAAAGATTTTGTTTGAAGACTTTGTGGTTTTAGAAGAAAAGTAAAAGCATGTTTGCTTTACACTGAGCTTTTACTTAAAATGAAAAAGGAAAACAGATCATAACATGTTTGTTTACCAACTCTAAAGCTTTTTTATTGCACCCTGTTTAGTTTCACATCACACCCAATCCTGAAGATGAGAATTAGAGGTGAATTTTGCGGCTTCATTGATATGTTTCCCATGTGAGCCACAGCAGAGGCTCGAATCCCAACCGTCTGACTCCTCGGACAGATGTGTTTTCATCACTCCCTCTCCCGGTGGGAACCCTGCTTCTGTGGCTACCGTGGAGTCAGGACAGAAACAGAGCGTGCACCAGGGCATTTGTGTCCTTTTAAGTCCTTCTCAGGGCCAAGGGAAAGGCTAGCGCCAGACGCCTCACATCAGTGTTCCCAGTGGGCTATGGATTAGGAGCAGACAGAGGTTAGAAGAGGGGATAGGTCCTCTTCCCAGGGGGGAGGGGTGGTTAAAGACTTTGAGACAGGGCAGCACTCATAACTCAAAACACAGTTTGCATTTCTTCTTTTGCACCACAAATATATATCAATCTCTCTGTGTGCCTAATAGTGACGAGAAGGCACATACAGCTTAAAGATGAAAAAGTGGATATGGCTTTTCCACAAAATTCTGACCAATTTATTTTTCCCAGACATCTAAAATGAGTAATGCAATTAGTTTTTTGGATGCATTTTCACCCCAGACTTAAAGGAAATTACTTTGGAAACATCTGCATTTTAACACACTTTTTCCCAAGTAGATCAGAACACAGCACATATACTTTGGTGTTTTCTCAAAGGGAAAATTACTGGGTGTACCTTCCGATGCACATACAGGGTGTGAAAGCCCCATGGTGTGAGCAGCCGAAGCAGAGGCAGAGTGCAGCCAGTGCCTGTTATTGAAGCTTTTGGTTCCTTCTGGATGGCAAGAAATATAAAGAATTTGATTTAAATTATTTTATAAAGTCACACACAGCTCATGTGATTCAACTGCTAATATCCTTAGCCAGCCAGATCCTTAATTCATTCATAAGTGGCAGCACACAGTTGTCCTATTGAATGGGCTGCCTGTTTAAAGTTGATCTACAGAGATGCTACAGTGATGTGTGGAGGCAGGAAACAAGAGTCTTTATAAATGTTAAATTAGGTAAAATAGCCTTTAACAAAGTCCTCATGGGATCCAGTGAGAAGAATGACATTGTTGTGAAAAATACTGTAGATTGGAAAAGTATTAATTCCCCTTAAACGTTTTCAAATTTTGTCACATTACAACCTCAAAATTTAATGTGTTTTATTAGGATTTTGTATGATAGACCAAAACAAAGTACAGGATAATTGTGAATGGAAGGAAAAATAAACATGGTTTTCAAGCATCTTTGCAAATAATAACCTGAAAGGTGTGATGTGCATTTTAAGTCATCCCCTTCTACTCATCGAGACGACTAATAGCCTTCAAAAGGCACCTGGTTAGTAAATAGAGTGTGTAATTTTATCTCAGTATCAAGAAGTGTTGTTAGAAAACACACTTGAAGAAACAGAATGAGGATAGGAACAGACCTAATGTCTGGGGTAAAGCCATTGAGAACTTTAAAGCAGGGTTATTTTTTAAAACAATATCCCAAGCATTGGAGATCTTATGAAGCACCATTGATGCATCCTCTCAAAATGGAAAGAGTATGGCACATCTACACATACACCAAGATATGGCCATGGCTTTGCCAGAAACCATGTAGAGGCCACAGCAAACCAATGAAAGAAGGTGCTCTTGTCAGATGAGACTAATATTGAACAAAATTAGAACAGGTGTGAAACTCCAATCCTTTAGAGGTATTGTTCTGCGACTTTTAGATGTGTCTCTGCTTTAACACACCTTAATCAAATTATTATGTCATTAGAAGGACTCTGTGGAATTTGCCTGCATGCTAAGGAGGTTATTTGGTCATTTGATTCAGATGTGTTGGTCCAGAGAAACATTGTAGGATGCCAGCCATCAAGGACTGGAGTTTGACACCACTGAAATTGCATGCAGGCAAAAATATTTCTGGAGATGACCGCAAATACCCTGAACACACCATTCTAAACATGAAAAGCAGTGGTGGTAGTATCATGGTTTGGGGATGTGAAGCTGGTCACACTTGATGGGAAAATGGATATAGGTAAGAACAGGCCAATACTGTTAGGAAACCTATTACAGGTGAAAAAGAAACTGTGACAGAAGTTCAGCAACTAGCAAGACAACATCCCTAAAAATATACTGCCAGAGCTACAATGAAATGGTTTGATTTAATGCACAGAGCTGGTAGAAAAAACCTACCCAAAAGACCGGAAGCTGTAATTCATCCTGCAGGCTATTAAACCAGAGGGATAATTAAATTTGTACATCACACTATTCAGATTTTTATTTATGAAAACTTTGAAAATTATATATTATTTTCCTTCAATGTCAATTGTTTTTTGGTCTGTCACATAAAATATCAATAAAGTATATCAATGTTTATGGTTATATTGTGGGAAAATGTGAAAATGCTAAAGGTTACCAATACTTTTGAGTGTTTAGAGAAGCATTTTTTTTCCTATTCAGAGGTAAGATCCTGTGAAGCTCTTTTATTTATGGAAGATAAGTTGGAGTTACCTTTAAAGTAGCATAAAATAATTAGGTTAAAAAATGTTTTCTAAAGTGAACAATGTTTACAGCTAAGTAAATCAAGAAGGATAAATTTAGTTTTAATGTAAGCAAAGTTTGAGTGTGTTAAGTTGTCAAGCTTAAAAAAATTGCCTTTGATTTTCTGCTCTTCTGTCAAGCTGACAAAAGTAAAATTTGCCACCTGCAAGTTTTACCAAGATGGCAGTTTTTTCCCATGGCCCTGCATGGAGTCATACACATGCATAATCTGGGAAACTAAAAATAATCCAAAAACAGAAAAAAAATCATGTTTATATCACTTGTAATTTGTAATGTTTAAATTAGCATACCATGAGCTCAGGCTATAGCAGAGCCACTAAGCTCTGTGTTCTGTCTGACTAAACCCATTAATCTTGCCTGATCCTGCTCTGAGGGAAAGGCTCCATTGTCAGGGTTAAATGCCTTCACTTGGAGGTGTTAGATTTGATCCCAGCAGGGAGGGCTTGGCAGGTACGTGTAATTGTTGCGTGCTCACTGAGGCTCATCCTCTTGAGCGGATTCCTGGGTGACAGCATGTGTATGACGACAGAACAAAGATGAGTAAGGAGGAGAAAAGGCGGAGGATAGGGGGCAGTCGGGGCAGCGATACCCTCTGGCTTGGTACACAGTCGAGTCTGAGCCTGCAGCTCACAGGTGCGATTGGTTTTGGGACTGTGCTGCATTCTCCCCCTAATTCTTTGTATTTTTTTTCTGCTTCCTCATTATTTGCTTTCTCTTTTCATAATTTTTTCCTCCCCACACACACATGCACGCGATTGCGCTTTCACACTCTAATTCATCCTTCTCGTCCCGCAGTGTTTCCAGGAGAGAAAAATTAAAAGGGGATTCTCATATCATTCTGTCACACTTGAGCTACGGGCCTCATGAATCACAATAAATTCTATTAAGCAGCTCTCCCTCTGTTTCGCTCCCTTACTAGTTACCACCCAGGGGGCCTGGCCCTGTCACTGCTAAACATCTGTGTTTATTTACACAATCAAACACCTAACTAACTGATTCCTAAATGTCCCGCCCGATATGGGAGAAAATATAGTAAATGCTCATTTTCAAAATGCCAGAGGAGTATCACAGTTTTCAATAAAACAAAAACAATGTTGCAGTAAATTGCATGTTGCAGTTCCCACCAATTTCCTCTAAAACAAATAAACGGGATGTGCTTTATTAAGTCATATATACTAGATGGACTGACTGAGGGACAAGAGCAACAGTAGTTCTCCCAGTAATGGTGCCCTTGGCAACACAATACAGCAGGTGCCCATTCCCTATTTAATGAGCGATAGATAAATGATAGATAACTTTCTTTAAGTGCTTGTGACGCCCCTAAGCCTTTGATGCCCTGGGCGGTGACCCATATCACCCTTATCAATAACTGGACTGCTTTGGACTGACATACATTAATCCGAAACTCAACTATTATATCAGGTCAAAGATCTAAAGAGGATGCCTTGGTTTACAGGAGGCAGATTCACTTTGAATACTTTCCTCTTTAATGAAAATCTGACAGTCACACCTGCCCTAGCATACCACCAACTGATTGAACACTTGCTTTGTTGCTCACTTATACAGCATTCTGTAACATCTGACAAGCACTTTTCCGAGTGAGCAACTATGTGAGGCAAAAGACCCATGGCTCATCTGGATTCCCTCCAGTGAACCGAGTCACGTGGCTGGTTTCCTGGCTAACTACGGATGTGGCACTATGGCAGGCAGTTGTTTTGCACCCCTCCCCATAAGAAGATCACCTCTGCCCGTATGCATGCACGCCAGTATATAAATTGCTGAATCAGTGTCAGTGATAGAGTAATGGCACGGGGGGGATCGTAAATTACAGCAAGCGATCCCGGGGTGCAGACACTGGCTGTCGTGTCTGAGTGAGCGCTGCGCTCCTGAGCTAATGAATACCTTCATCTGGTCCTGGCAGTCAGCAGATTGCCGCGCATTGATGGATACTGTCAGCCCTCCGCCACACCACATTTCATTGCACAATAAACATGGTTGTCAAAAGCAAACAAAGTGAAATCAATTCATCCTGTACAGTGAGTGCATGCTAAATGAAATTAACGTACTGTGGGGTTTGGTGGCAGCAAAGGCAGTGTATTATTCTTGAATCCATGATGGCTTTAAGGCCTGTAGCATTCCAGAAGGCAAAAGCAAACACAGACATGGTGCTTTCAGAGTTTGGGAGTAGCTCTTAAATGTCCTGATGTACGGCACTTTCGATGTGTACTAAAACGCTTATTTATGGGTATGCATTAGTTTGAGAGCAGACAATTTAAAATGTTTTACAAGCTTAGGTGAAAAAAACGTCACAATTTGGTTTGAGAAATACATTTTTTGTGAAAGAAAGAAAGTTTTTGTGGGCGTCTGTAATCACATGCAAGCAAATTGACAACTATTACTTCAGACTAAAGAACCCATTCAGAATTAGGTGAATAAGCATAACGTTTTATAAAAAATGACAATTTTTTTTTTTTTTAACAGAAGTTAGTATTTAGGCAAAGGACCTAATTATTGAAGAAATATGTGCAGTGTCACTGTGTAAACACTTTTCATTGGCTTTCACCAGAAGGATGGAAACCATAGATGCGACCTGCTTTTGTTTTATGTAAGTCTACTGAAGTAGCTCTTTTATTACAGAAAACGCAGTTTACTGCTCATCATTCCTGTTATTGTTCTGCAGCTACTTGGTAGAAAAGCATCTGTTTTAATAGAAAATCTATGTTTTTTGAGAAGACAAACTCTAGAGGCATAAAATGGTGGAGTAACATCTTCAGTGATTAACAGAGAGTGAGGTTTCTGTGGATTTCAAATTAATGTCTTCGCACAACCCTCGATTACTCATTAAGAGTTTGATTTGTTTATAAACTGAAATAATAATAGAAATCAAACCCCAGGTAATGTGTGCCAAGGCTGCTGGTGAAATGGTTTAATGAGAAGGCTTCACATGTGGATGATGAAATATGCATGAGTCATCCCAAGCTTTCTTTTCCAGATCTGAGATCATTAAAGATGTATCGTAGCATATGGAAGGCTCTTTTTTGTCTTATTTTTCAAGCCTTGTTTATCAACATGTTTTTGTTTTTTTAAATATTCATGCTGCTTTTATTTAATTCTTTCACATCTTACATATAAAAGGAAGCAAATGCGCATGCAAACAGAAATCATTATCAGCCTGATGTACAGTTTAATACTGAGAGAAACTCTCTTATGCTGATTGTGAATGCCCTGATTGAGAAACAGCACTTTGTGGAATCGGCACACTCTCTCTCCACACTAATGTGGTTCTGGTTTGTTTGTTTGTGTGTGTGTGTAAATGAATTTCTATTTGTATGCTTGAAGGGCAGAGGAAGAGTCTGAGAAACAACAGGAAAAAAGGACTGAGAAAAATAATTTGTGGATATATGTGAAATGTACTTTGGAAGAATGCTTTATTAAGATTTGGCAAAGTTTGGCAAACTTTCCTCTTTGAATTTTTATTTTAAAGACTGCCTCAAGTCTCTTTATTATTTATTTTGGCACTTTTTATGGACAGTTTGAATGCCAAACTGAAAAGTGTGTACTTCGGAACAGCAAACACTTAAACACAAAACATTTGAAGTCAAATGGTTTCATCCTCTGGATTCAGATGGAGTTCAGAAAGAGTGGAGGAGCACAGCTCTGTGTATTCAGTTTGTAGCTCTTAATCCTTTCAAGTCAAATTTTCCACTCAAAAGAAAACACCGTCCCTCTGGGAGGGTTTGTTTTCCCAGCGCTCATTTAGAACAATGTTCTTTATGATGAGGATAGAGGCGTTGATTGTAGATGAAGGAGAGTTTAAACCTGGCTCGTCATTTAATCAATGCCTTGCCTCGCTCTCTCTTCTTGTTCCTGCTCTGGCTTTTCCAGGGTCCAAGGCAGTCAATGGCTCTACAGATAAATCCCAACCCTATTATTGTTGGCCAACAGGAGGTGCTGGATCTACCGAGGCAAGGGTCTTCAGGGAGGCCCGTGGACGCAACAACAACGAGCCCCACATTAAAAGGCCTATGAACGCATTCATGGTGTGGGCCAAAGATGAGCGGCGCAAGATCCTCCAGGCTTTCCCTGATATGCACAACTCCAACATAAGCAAGATTTTGGGTAAGGCCCTTTAAATTTAAAATAAGAGCTGTAATTTAAACAAAGAATGCAGAATAGACTTTTTTTACACTTAGCTGGATTTTAGAGACATCTTCTAAAAGCTGTAAAGTAAATCAGTGCAAATGCTTTTCATTAAAATTTCTTGTATGATGAAGGGCTGGAAAAATCATTTAATTCTGTTAATTAACCTGAAATCGTTTACCATCTTCAGATGGATTTTCAGTTTTATACATTTAGCTCTCTGTTATAGTGATACACAGCATTTTTGTTAGTTTTTTTAGGGAGGCAGTGTGTGTTACATGCAGCGTAGGCTACTGTGCATCAGTTCACCTCAGCATACAGATGGATTTATGGCCCATCACTACCATAAGTGTTTGTCATGAAAAATGACAGAGACTAAATGGGTCTTGTCCCCTCAGCACTGGAGTCCATACATCAGAGCTGTTAAAAGTGCTGTCATCCATAGCGGTGTAGTGCACTTCATGGAGCTGTAGTATTTACTGAACAGGCTTGTTGTTCCTTAGCTTTTGACAGTAAGGGGCAAGCATGTCTCTCTTTTAGTATAATGTGCAGGCACACCTATCAAGGTGTTGTTGTAAAATGGTCAGTAAGTTTCAGTGCATGATTTTCTTAAATAAGACAATATAAAACCGCTACATTACATAAGTGTTATATTATGCCTTCTGGCCAAGTATTACTAACTTGCAATACATCATCCTCCACTATCACTGGTAAAGATGTTTAAAGAGCCTTAAAATAAATTAAGAAATGGACACATCACTAACCATCCCGCTCACTGTTTTGTAGCAAGATAATCCAGGTCCCAGTCCAGCCCTGTTTGTCGCAGTTCCGGGGGTTGTAAATCTGTTTTGTCATTTCCTAAATTGTAAGATAAAGATACTTCTATCACACTTGAATTACATGTTCCTAAATTGAGGAGTTAACCTATGTGGTGCCTTATATTGAACGGGTTGAGAAAATAATTATGTTGATATTAAATATGATTAAAAACCTTTTTTTTACTAATGACATACATGTACCAAAAAGTACATTAATTACTAAAAATATAGATTTTTGGAAATGTTCAAGTATGACATTATGTTACTACATAATACTGCTTTTTTGGAGATATTTATCAGTTATGACAATAAGTGCAGAAAAGGCTGCATGCGAACAGAATTAAAATTTCAGTTGTAATAATCATCATTATTCTTTACATTAATAATTTTTATACGATGCACTGTCCCAGTTTCTTTGTTTGTGATGCTAAACTAAAATATTTGAATCCTTCATGAATAAAAAATGTGTCTGAATTACTTTCTTTGAGATGCCGTTAAAAAAACACAAAACATTTGGCCTGCTTCCCTGCTATCTAGACGCTTCCCTGTATATCTGATTATTGTGTTTGTGTAAGACAGGGCTCAGACTCCTCCTCCTTTTCTCGATCCACTTAGTCAAATTTCAATAACGGTTTCAACTTTTCCAAATGCTGAAAAGTTCATCTTTTTGTGCCATAGGTTCTCGGTGGAAGTCTATGTCTAACCAGGACAAGCAGCCATACTACGAAGAGCAGGCCCGTCTGAGTAAGCTCCATCTAGAGAAGTATCCAAACTACAAGTACAAGCCACGACCTAAGAGGACCTGCATTATTGACGGCAAAAAGCTCCGCATTGGAGAGTACAAGCAGATGATGCGCTCTAGGCGGCAAGAGATGAGACAGTTCTTCACTGTGGGGTACGTGCACACAAATAAAAATTAGACAATAGCCATTAGCCACACTAAGGCTCTATTGAATACATAAAAACACTTCTTAAACACTGCAGGCACATTTCCAAATTGGGTGTCGCTGTATTGGTTTTAAAACCTGGCATGCACTTTAAAATCAAACGTTTTTCATTACCTGCGATTTAATAATTTTACACAATACGAGTGTTTAAATGAAGCATGGAGTGCAGAGATGATTATGGGATATAAGCTGGAAGTATACACTTAGAGAAACCTGGAAGGCAGCCGAGGCTTAACAATTTAATTTACTGTGTGTGGTTAGCAGGAGAACCCTTATCCAGGTGTCCCCATGTCAGTCATAACTTTCAGCAGCATGGGGAATCAATCACGCAGCTCAACAGCAGACAAGAGCAGCACCGAGAGCGTATTGGTTTTATGTCACCAATAAACTGGGTTCTCTGTCTGAACGGCGCAGAGCAGGAGCTGTCAGGAGAATCTCTCTTCTCCCAAATTATTTTCACAGAAGTTACTGGCTTGACGCAGCCTGCTGGTGGAAACCCAGAGTCCAACCATCATATCTTAGTGCTGCGAAAGAAAGCGAGGACTTCCTTTTTTTTAATGGATTGGGAATAGGATTTGCAATAATTTTTCCCCTGTTTCTTGTTTGTCCAGCCAACCACCTCAGATTCCCATCACCACCAGCGCCAGTATGGTCTATCCAGGGGGCCTAACCATGGCAAACACCACACCTTCACCTCAGATGACGTCGGAGTGCTCCAGTGCCTCGGTGAGTCCTGAGCCGTCCATACCCGTCATTCAGAGTACGTACAACATGAAGCTGGAGCCCAACGCCATGGTGAACAACGAGCCGGTCAACGGCGAGGACGAAATGGACATGTACGAGGACTTCGAGGACGAGCCCAAATCAGACTATAGCAGTGAGAATGACACACAGGAGCCAGTCAGCGCCAACTGAGACCTGTTTTACTCATGCAGAGACAGCATTCACACAGGAGGAGGCCCAGAGGGCTGTTCTGATTCGTGGAAGGAAGGAGCAAAAAGAACAACAACAACTTTACCACATGGGTTGGAGAAACCTTTCAAAAGAAAAATAATAATGTGGAATCATATGGAAGCCTGCATGCAGCTTCATCAGTCGAAAGCTATTTGGTCTTAATTATTTCTTCAAGTTTGTGAAATAGTTTGTTTTGTGGTAATTTATATTTTTTTTTATTTCATTATTTGTTTGTTTTTTTCATTAAAGATCATAGACGGATACACAGTTTGTTGCCTAAAGCAAAAGATAGAACTTGAAGGTAAACATGGTATGAACCTATAATACTTAAAGTCACATTGTTTTCATTTATTACTATATGATTTTGCTATGTCACCTAACTGTTCAAGATGGGAAAAATATTCTCACTCAGGTATAGTGTGCCAGCCAACAGCTTGTGAATGTTTTTAACCAAGAGAAAAAATAATATCAAAACACAAATATGGAGAGATTCTAGTTTAGACACATTATTATTATTATTATTATTATTATTATTATTATTATTATTATTATTATTATTATTAGTATGAGTATTATCCATAGTATTATTCATTTGTTTTTGCTGCATAATTCAGTGTGGAAGTGCCAAACATTTCATGTTTTTCATTGAGAGGCTTTGAAGACAATCTCTTCATCTCTTAATGCAGCTTCATTATACAGTCTTTCTTTGCTCTACCAGAAAAGGACAAATGAAACTCAGAAACTTGGAGGCAGCAAGTTCTACAGAAAGTAACAAGTTGTACCCGTGAGAGGAAGTTATGTTAGCTGTAATCCATAGAGATCAATGCAGTGGGCAGTAGTGGCACGAGACACCCCTTTTATTTCCCTCATCCCAGTCCAAATACAGCCATGTGGAATCCCTCACTCATTTCCCGCTCTGCAACCCTGTATGAATCACCAGGATCTTAATCAGCGATTGTAATCAGGCCAGAATGCTAAAGGGCCAAAGGCCCCCAATCTCCAGGATTGGAACAGAAGTGAAAGGCAGCTTTGGAGGCATTACAATCTTAAATTGATGTTGTACAATGTGTGGCTGCAAATCTACAGTACATTCTGTTAAACACTTTAGCCCCATTTGGATGGCATGTTTAAAGTCTTAGGTCTTAAAATGTAATTTTTTTCAGACATTGTAAATCTTAAACGGACACTAAGAAGTCTTAAGGGGGGGCGGTTATCTTGTTGATGCAGTGGAATGATTACTAAAGTCGTATTGAAAGGAGTGACAGATTGCCAGGAAGTCCCTCAACAAAGAGAAGAGCCTGCCATCATGTTTGTTTTCCCACTTCTGTGCATCTCACGAAGGTGACTTTATTTCTTGGGGAGTTTTTATGCACTTCCATATAACCTCTGCCATCATCGAGCATTGTTGAAAAAATTCTTCTAATCTTAAACATAACATAGGATGCATTACCATCTACAACAACTCTTTGAAGAAACTTGTATGAGTTCTACTGAAAATAAATTCAGGCAACCTGCCGCCTGCCCTATGTAGAAGACATTTAGGGTTCTGGGGCTTGATGCTAAGGATCCGTCTGTAGAGCAGAAGGTCTAGGTGGCTCTCCTCTCAGCCACATGCGTTTCTGACCCCAGTCTTCAGCATTCTCAACACTCAGGGGGCGCCATCTGGCTTGGAGAAGGAGAAAGCAGCAGGAAGGAGTGGGGAAACAATAAAAAATGGGTGTGTGTCCCTCATTGTGCTCTCAATCAAAGTGCTGGAAGTAAGGCCTCAACAGGGCTTCCACCCCGGCCCAATCACCAGGTACTGGTGAGCAGATGGAACAAGTACATCAAGCTGTGGGGGATTATTAAAATGACTGACGAGTGGGTATCGTCTGAAATGCAGCATTATTAATGCATGAGTCCAGTTATTCCCCTGCCTTGCCCTTGAACCTTTCCATTTCAGTGAGAGCACGGAGCATTGTAAAGGAGCTGAATAGCTGGTCACTGGCTTTAAGTGGTCAAGATCCCCACTGCTGGTCACTGCATTTTTCTCCAGCCTCTAATTGGTACAGATGGCTCTGCCGTGCTCTGTAGCACTTCTTAATTGCATTATCTAAATGTTTGCAAACATTCAGACATAATTCATGTGTGTTTTATGAATCACTTTTTTTAGTTAGTTTCTATTTTATTATTTTTCCATTACATTTTTTTTTTCTTACTTTTCTAATTTGCAAACATCAAAGCAATCAATGGATGCTCTCCTACAAGTCGAACCTTCTCCTTCCAAGTCAACCAGTTTGGTATTTTTAAGGTGTTTCCTCCTGTTTGCTGGCAGTTAGATTGATTTGTATGTGATTGTAAATAATTTTATGACCATGCCAAGCTGCTTCAATTGGCTGGCATTTGGACTCTTCGAGAAATTGACACTTGACTGTGCTTATACAGCAAAAACACTCACAAAAAAGACAAAAAAGAAGAAAAAACAAGGACAACACGGGCTCACAAAGAGACAATGTGTTATAAGCACTGGATATAAATCATATTTTTTAGCAATTCTGATTAATGTGAAGTTGTTTGACGAAGAACACCATGGATGAACAGGATTCCCCGGCCTGACTCAAGTGGGTTAGTTGTCACACTTGCCAGATTTGGGTCCTTTTTGTGTTAAGCTTTTTCGTCTACTTATTTTGTGTATTCTTGCAAAGACACATACAATAAATTAACGCTTTGTTCAGGCTTCAGGGCTTGTCTTGGTGAATGACTCAGCACAAGAAATGTGAGCAGAAGATTTAACAGCAGGCTCAGAGAGCTGTGAAACAACAGATGTCAGTGCAAAGTATATTGTGTTTGATACAGTAGTGTATCAACATACTGTATTTATTATTAGCCTCAGCTGGCTCTAAAATTGACAGTAAAACAGCAAAACCAAGGACAATCACAAAATTGGAGATAAAAATAAGTTTTAGTGAATTCACCATCTCGTTAAGATTTTATTGCAAATATGAGCAATGGATATATTTTTGTTCTTTAGTATAAGTTATGTATTTGGCTGTTTAATTTCCTCTTTTATGCTATTTGTCCTAATAGCTGACAAATGGCTGTACCTCATGTGAATGCTGAACTTTTCTGCTAATTAGAAGTTTGGTCCCAACAGAGAGAGAACGATAGGGATATTCTTAACTACTCAAAGCACCAATACAAGCTTACCTTTTCAGAATTATAAAACAAAAGGTACTGAGTCAAAAAAGCACTTAATGTATATTAATTATTCATCTATTTGTTTCCAATCATAAAAATGTCTGGTACGATGTCATTTTGATGCTGTAAATCCTCACTTGTTTTTGGTTTATTTTGGCAATTAGCTATTTGTTTCAGCAGGAAGCTCCGATCATCTGAAAATACCTGCATGCATTCGACTTGCATTGACATTAATATAAAAATGATGTACCTTTTCATTGTTTCAAAAAGTAATTTTAAACACAAAGGATATTCTTTTTGTTTGTTTCAAATGTGGGAGTGCACAAGTTTTTTTTTTTCATTTAATGTTGTAAAATGCACAGATTACGTGCATCGCCAAATTTACGTATGCTGCCGATTTTCAACAAACATGTCGCCGACTATCCAGGATCTGTAAACGTAGGTTTCACAGTTGGTCTCAATTTTTCCTCCTGTAAGACATGCAAAAATGGTTTGGATGAACTGAAGACAAAGGATTCTATGCTGTTTGAACATTACTGTAATTTGACTTATGTTTTTTTTGTTTGTCTAAACCTTGTGATGTAAATGGTGGGAATGTTCTCTGTGTTAATTTAATCAGCACAATTCACTGACATGCTGGACTGACATGCTAGCTGCTGTTCAGAAAGTGTAAAAAAAATGTGCCATTTGGGGCAACATTTTAAGCTGCCCTCGGTACTCTGCTTTTAAGAGTTGTCTTTTCAAGCAACACTGTGTGGGGCTCTTCTATGACTGAAGCCGCTATTTCGAAAAATTGCTGGCAGCCTGAAACATTTTTCTGCATAGAATCCTTTTCATTATTTCCTCTCCCTGCAGGTACCTATAAGCCCATGGCAAGTATTGTTTGGGTGTCATTAGAAAACAGGAAATACATTGTGTCTGTTGCTGCTTTGAAAAAAAAAGTTTATGTCTGAATATGTAAATAGTTTATCATAATATCTTGTACAGTCCAATGTAAAGTTTTTAATTCTACTTAAAAACAACATTGCCATCACATTTGTGTTCACATTCTTCTTTATACAGAACAAAAAAAAAAGGTCAATTACTTGCAAAGGTGTATTATTGCTTGAAAAAAAGAAGAAAATGTTATTATTTTTTATGTTCTGTTTCGCTTGGCTTCAAATTGTACACCAGCATTCTTTGGTTTTTAATGTGCAGTATTGACGTGAGGTAAACTTAAGGTGAATAATTTTTCATTGGTGGTGTGTGTGTGTGGTGTGTGTGTGTGTGTGTGTGTGTGTGTGTGTGTGTGTGTGTGCGTGTGTGGAGGGCTGCGTCCTCAGCTTTGGTAGTATTAATACACCATAACAAGTAAAAACGTACCAATGATTGACACGTCCCGGTGCATCTTGGCACCATGCAAGTGTGTTTACTGTAAATTATTAAATTATGCCCACAGGATCAATTCAGATATAATATGAAACAGCATTTTCCGTATGTGTTGGTCCATTGTATGAATGCAGCAGTGGGCTAAAGGAACTGTCGGTTTAAGCTTATTTACCTCAAGAATTTCCTTGTTTTCTGTAAAAGAGACAGACATTGTGTTGCAGAGGGGTTCACACATCACTCCATCTTTTGTACTGCTGTTGACACTTACCGATTAAAGAGACATTTTGTTTTAAAGACCTGAGTTATTATTTTGATTGCACTGTTTACTGTCTGCAGAAGAATAAAGCGCATGCAGGTCTTTGGGGAAAATGTAACACTGCTGGCTGAGTTCATACCATAAATCCCACTTCAAGAAAAAACACACTTCTTTATTTTTGGTCATTTCTTATTTTACAACAGTCTTTAGTTTTCATATTGAATTTATTTAACAAGTTAAGTGATGTTTTGTAATATTAAATATCAAAAGTAAGTTTAAGGACAGGACATTTGCAACTTTATCTGAATTACCTTTTTTCAAGTTTTAAAAATTGTAATAGGATGTACGTACATTGCAGGCAAAATACACACATGAATACATCCATGCATCTATCCATTTTCTATACCCGCTTCTTTTGTACAGGTTTGAGGGGGAGCTGGTGAGAGGCAGGGTAGACCCTGGACAGGTCGCCAGTCCACCGCAGGGCAACACAGAGACAGAGACACAGGATAAACAACCATGTACACACCCAACGGTAATTTAGAAAGACCAATTAACCTAACAGTCAGTCTTTTTTGGACTGTGGGAAGCCAGAGGACCTGGACAGAACCCACACATGCACGGAGAGAACATGCAAATTCCATGTAGAAAGAGTCCCGGCTGGGAGTCGAACCCCCCTTCTTACTGCAAGGCAACAGTTCTGCCTCCTGCGACACCGTGCAGCCCTATTCACATTATTCATTAAATAAAAAATATGAAAGCAGTATGAGTGATGCAACAATCTGAAACTTCAAGTTAGCTATTCATTTCAAAATCTAAAATGATCAGATTATTAAAAAATGTATATGTAACACAGTAATAAGGCCTGTTCTACTAGAACAATAACTCTGTATATGAAAAGTTTTTTCTGCAGTTACCATGTTGTGGCTTAATATTTCAGTTCAGTTTACCACACAGGAAGAGAAGGTCTCATTAGCCCGCCAGACTAAATGTACTGTAGATCTGGTTGGATTTCATCTCATTCCAGCATTATTGTCTCATTTTTATTAGTTGACACAAATTTAGGCGGCCCTACACAGCCTATTCACATGAAGGTTGGAGTTAAGCAAGGTGACCCAATGTCCCCACTGCTCTTCAACTTGGCTATGGACCCCCTTATCCATGCCCTAGAAGAGGCCGGACTTGGGCTACGATGGCACGATCACTCGATCGCCACGCTGGCCTTTGCTGACGATTTGATTCTGGTGAGTGACTCGACAGAGGGCATGAGGGGGACTCTCGGGATCTTGGAGAAATTCTCCCAGATGACTGGGCTTAGGGTTCAGCCCAAGAAGTGCCACGGGTTCTACATGGACAAGGGCGTGGTGAACGGCTGTGAAGCATGGGAGATTGGTGGATTGCGTATCCACATGATCCCTCCAGGTGAATCAGTGTGTTATTTGGGTGTCCAGGTGGGCCCAGGCCGCGGCATTATGACTCCAGATCTTATTCCGATGGTCCAGCAATGGATCGAAAGAATCTCGAAGGCCCCATTGAAACCCTTACAGCGTGTGAGGATTCTTAACTCATTTCCCATCCCGAGGGTCATTTATCTGGCCAATCTAGGCGGGGTAACGGTAACCAGAATGGCTCAGGTGGATGGAATGGTTCGGAAGGCTGTGAAGCAATGGTTGCATTTGCCATCATCCACAAGCAATGGACTGTTGTATTCACGAAGCCGCGACGGCGGGTTGGGCGTCATTAAGCTGGAAAAACTCATTCCATCAATACAGTTGCGGCGAATCTATCGGATGTCCAAGTCAACCGACTATTGGACTCGTACCCTAACAATGCACGCTGTGAAGCAACATGACTGGGAGGAGTTGTGGGCCAAGGCCGGAGGAGATGCGGGCAGGATGCCTATACTGGGTAATGGGGAACCTGTCCGTGACGATGCAGGAAGTTCGCCAGTGTTCCCCGACTGGCGGCGCGGTGAAAATCTGGCTTGGTCAGCCCTGCGGGTCCAGGGTGTGGGTGTAGACCAGTTCAGAGGTGACTTGATCAGTAATTTGTGGCTTGCTGACCCCATGGCTGTCGGATTTAGGCAAAGACATTGGATTGTTGGAATGGCACTGAGAGCGGGTGTGTACCCCACCAGGGAGTTCCTGGCTCGGGGAAAGGACATGTCAGGTGCAGCCTGCAGACGTTGTCAGGCCAGGTTGGAATCGTATTCACACATCTTGGGGCAATGTGCCTATGTACAGCGGAGTCGGATCAGGAGGCACAATAAGGTGTGTGATCTTCTGGCCACGGAGGCTGAGAGGTACGGCTGGACGGCAGCTAGGGAGTTCCAAGTGGTACACACTGAGGGCGGCCTCAGGATCCCCGACCTAGTGTGCAAGAAGGACAATGCCGTGCTCATCCTCGATGTGACCATTGATTATGAGCTGCATCGGAAAAAGTGGCCCACTACCAACCAGTGGCAGCTCAGATCGCACAGAAGGCAGGAGGGCGTTGTGTGAAAGGCATGGGTTTCCCCGTTGGGGCACGGGGGAAATGGCTGACATGCAACAACACAGTGCTGGCGGAGTTGGGCATACCTGTAGGCCGGAGAAGGGCGTTTGCTCGTCTGGTGAGCCGGAGGACCCTGCTTTACTCCTTGGATGTACTGCGGGGTTTTCTGTGTGAACCAGAAGAGTGAGGGTTGCGTACATCCCCCAGGGCTGTGGTAGACCTGGAATTGTGCGGGTCAGTGGGGGCTTGTGATGATTACAACGATCATGCGAAGCGTCCAGATGACCATCGTGACGTACACATCAATACGGAAAGCGGGTCTGGGCCTGCCTAATGCCAAATGCCTCGTCATCTAATTAGTGATGCGCATGAATGGATGAACGAGATTCCCACTGTCCCTAACTCCCATCCAGCGAAACCACAGCCAAGGGAACGGGCTTGGCAGAATCAGCGGGGAAAGAAGACCCTGTTGAGCTTGACTCTAGTCTGGCACCGTAAAGAGACATGGGAGGTGTAGAATAAGTGGGAGGCTTCGGCCGCCGGTGAAATACCACTACTCTTATCGTTTTTTCACTTACCCGGTGAGGCGACACATTTTCATCATTGCTCTTTTCTTTCAGGATAAGGTTTTATTTAGTTTTTATCAAAAAAAAAGGTTTTTGACAAAAACATTGACAAAATCTTTTCTGTATTGAAATATGAGCTTTCTAGTTATATAACAGATAAAATAAAATAAAATATACATTTTCTTAATATAGTAGTTTGTAAAAATCTAATAAAATATATCTATAGTGATCTATAAGTAAAATATCTTAGTTTTAAGAAATGTTAACATG
This sequence comes from Crenichthys baileyi, assembly GCA_036173005.1. Taxonomy (NCBI): domain Eukaryota; kingdom Metazoa; phylum Chordata; class Actinopteri; order Cyprinodontiformes; family Goodeidae; genus Crenichthys; species Crenichthys baileyi. The sequence goes on along the minus strand of JAHHUM010000708.1, from coordinate 49,465 downwards.
AATAAAACAATAACCCACATAACTAAAGGTAATTCAGGGGAAACTTCAGGAGAAAGCAGATTTATAGCATGTAAGCATGAGGTCTTGTAATATAAATAAAAAACAAAATTTGCTGGAGGTTTTGAACACTGAATTTGAAATTTGTGACAAGCTGTCACAAGTCAAAGGGGAATTCATTTGGCTTTCAACAATTCCACAGTCTTTTCACTCTTCCATAGAGGCCAGATTAGTTAAGTGCGCAACTAATAATTGTCATGTCACAGATTCCCCCACCTGAGTTGTGGATCTCTTCAATACTTTGCATTGCCCTTTCACAAAACATCCCACAAAATATCTTTAACTCTGTTTGTTATTTGACAAACTGCGAAAAAGCATCCAAAATTCAAAAAGTACTTCTGCAAAACAGTTGAGTGTTTTACTTTCAGCTCCACATCATCGTTCCTCCTGAGCTAAAATTTGCTTTAAAGATTATGCATGGCAAAATTGCATTGCAATTTAACAACAACAATTAAACAGCTATGACATAATGAAGTCCGATGTACAAGTAATAGTATGTGAGTGTCTACAAGGCACTTTGCATGTGAACCAGGGATAACATTTGCTTACAATGACAGGTTTTTAATGATTCACAATTGTTCCTGCAGGTTAACACTGTAAGAGTGCACACTTAATAGTTATGATTATAGTGAAAATGTGTATGGGAGCTGAAAAAAGTAAATGTTAAAGTACCCCTATTGTACTTAATTGGTAGATATTGTGTTGCTGTGCATTGTACAGCCAGTGGACACATTTGATGAGCAGGTATGTTAAAAGACAACATTGTGGAGCCTCACAGCAGCAGCTGTCAGTCTGAAAACTAATGCTCAGCCAATCTTCAGTCTTTATATGTGAAAAACAAAACAAAAATAACTAATAAGTTCTGCTTTGCTTTGACAAAAAATTTGCAGATCCACATTTTCTGAGGCTCCTTGACCAGACAGATTTGTTTATGAGTGTGCCTTTGTAAGCTTGGTGCATGTTTGTGGGCTAGACAGAGCCAGAGGTCATCCTGGGAGTAGAACAACCTCCATGGATCCCTGCCAGAGAAGGATCATTATCATCTTAATAATAATGAGGTCCACTGTACATGCTGCATCCTTCCTGATGGAAGGTGAAAAACACGTCAATTAACTTTTGGCTAAAATCAGCAGTTATTTTTCTAGTTTGCTGATTTTCTAATGTTTTTCAGAAAAAAGAAAAATCCACAAAACAAGCAAGGTTGATGATGTTTAATGTTATCTCAGGAAGCACTACCCACAAATCAGGAATTTTTTTTTTCCAATTTGCCATTTTTACCATTTTGCCCCGTACTTCTTTCTGCTTTTCGGAAATTAAAGTTTATGTAGCAGATGCTTTTGTTACAATTTCTAATGGAAAAGATACAAATCTTTGCACAATAAATGGTTTTGTAATTTTTCAGGCCTGTATGATATTTAATGACACAGAGAACACCTCTTTGCTTTGCATATTATTGCATTATTGCAAGACAGTGTGCAACATTTATTACTGTCTAATGTTCCATTTGAAATTTTTTTTGCACTTTGTTTTTCACTATATATGTGATTTTTAAATAAGTAGTTTGAGAAATAATCGGAGGCCTGGTGGTCTTGCTGTTTGCAAGTGGCCTCTTCGGATGAACTGTCACTACTGAACAAAGATGTGCATGTGTGAACTGCACAAAATAATTAATACAGCCATGCTGTTGTATAGCGGCAGGGCTGCTATTTCACAACCCTGATGACTAAACACCAGAGAGATAGGGGAGCCAAGAGGAGCGCTTGGAACAATATTTTACTCATTTGGATCTGCTCGACGCTACAGTCGTTGCACTCAGTAAATCTGTCAGGCAGCAGCATTTCCTGAAGAACAGCTGCTATTTATCTGATTTTCCCATTATAGTTGACTCATGACTTTATTGTACGGGCTTTGGCAAAGGTGCTGCATGCCTTGCTGTGTCTCTGTGAAACATCTGAGGGTTGGCTGCTTTGATGTTACTAGATGTCCAAACTTGTAACAATTGCTCTCTATTTTCCAAATGTTTAGCTTTATGTTAAAAATATAGTGAAAGAACTAAGTTTTAATACATCTTTCCTTATACTTACAATCTCATCTAGATGTCTTATGGTTTTTCTACTTTCTCTTAATTTCAAGCACGACTGACAGAATACACACTTTGGCTCATCTCAAGTCTCATCAAACATAAGTACAAGAACAGTATGTAAGAACACCCTTAGCAATGTTTTAATCCTTAGAGGTGAAGGACTTAGGAAATCTTGCTAATTTCACAGATGGTTTAAAATAGATTAGTGTGGAGTAGCTGCTCGCAGAGAAAGGCTGACCCACCAGGCTCCCTGTGCAGCTGCCAAAATGCTGTGCCTGATGCTCAGAAGTGTCTTCCAAAAGTACTGCAAGGTTAAAGTCAAACTTAGGTATCTTGAAGCACCATCCTTTTCAATAACCTTTATTGTATCTTTAAAAAGCATTTCAATAAATCTTCTGTTTGCTGCCTGAAAATCTTTCCGGTTACATTTTTTTCTGTTTTTAAATGTCAACATTTTGAATTTCCCATTTGGCTGTTAGTGTTTATAAACTTTTTTAACTGGAATCATGGGAAATATTCATTCTTCACTTCCAGTCCTGATGGAAACAATTCCCTGGAGGACAAAGATTTTTACTTGGAACTAAATGCACCATTTTGGCCAAGACACCCATTCTTGGTTGATTCTTTGAGGCTGCTCTTTTTAGATATTTAGTACAATGCATCCAAAAGCCATTTTCGTACAGGAATAAAGGAGTGAATCAGACTCTGCATGGTGTTTTAGACAGGCCAAGCCTGCTGTTAAACTTGGTCCATGTCCGAGTAAGCATGACACAACTCTGGCCTTCCTGAAAGGACCCAGCTTGGAGTTAATGCAAAAAGACAATTGCATAGGGTGAAAAACTCAACATGGTTTTGTTCTACTTGTCATTCTTTGGTGCATAGTTGGGAGCAAAGCCTAGGAACCATCTGAATGTTATTTGTGCTTTTTGACCCATATTCAGTACTGCTCTCACAAAGCCCTTGTGAGAGGGTTGAAACAATGGGGAGGCCCTCTTAGAAGAGGGACAGGCCTCAACATCAGCCAAGCCATCTTGGACCTGCTTCACTGAAATTTTTTGTCCCCCAAAAGGCTCACATCCTTGAATAGCTATTGGTCAACTTAAGCTATGCAGAAAAAAATAAAGATAAATTATCCCAGAAGTTATAGCATCAGTTAAACAAATAACTGACTATACTCACTAAGCTGAAAGCATAAATTCCAAGAATTTAAATGGATAAAATGTATTTAATACTTGTATAAAAAAATAAACAGTGTGTATTATTTTGTTTTATTGCTTAAAATGTATTTATTTTTGTACACATCAAATATTTTGGAAATCCACATATTTCAGAAAATTTATTTTTGCACAATGTTTCACCTCATTGCTTCTCTTCAGTGCATTTGTCTCCTGAAGCATTTGACTGTGTGGAAGAATAAATGTGTAATGGGTTTTTTCTTGCATCTCTGATCTCTGCTTTTTTGAGGAATTTATCCAAATAAAGGTTTCTTTTTGAAATATGTGTTATTCTCTCAAAGCCATCACTGAGCGCTCTCATGCATATGTGAATTACACACCTTTATGAATATGTAAATGTTGCGAGAATGCCTCATTAATTAGTAATTCATGCATTTTTCACAAGCCCGATACTTGCCAGAGCAGTTGATGATTTATCAACTAGAAGTTGAAAAAGGGGATTCATCATCACGTTTTCAGATTTTCTGGGCTACATCTGTAATTTTTGTAATTCATTGAAAATGATTTGTGTCTTTATGGTTGTATCTTTGCAGCTGTCTCATAATATCACATTTACAAAGTCAGATATGCTATTTGGAATGTTTGAGTGCACTTATATTTAATGGGGATATTTCACCATGTAGATGTTTGCTTACAGTTTTATGTTCTGGGTGAAAAATTTGAATGTAAATAGATATGCTTTTTTAAACAGGAATATTCAGAATTATTTAGTATTTTTGAGTTAAAGAGAGACAGATGGGAAAAATAGATATAATGCATTGATTTTAATGAAGTTCTTCTGGACAAGCCTTACTAATTCAAGAAGCTTTCCAGAAACCTTCTTTCACTGATTCTGCTGTATTCTGTTAGTTGAAAAATGTTTCAGCATTACAGTAGATCTGATAAAGTACATTTAGAATTAGGGCATGGACTTTAACGCATTAATTTTGATTGATTAATTTAAAAAAAAAAATCAACTCAAAAAATTTATTTGATCTTACCTTTCTCATTTACTTAATTTCTGGTCCACCTGTAACATTGGTGAACACATTTCAGCTCTGTAGTGGCGTTAAGGCACCTAAAGTTTGTTAGCCACCACGAAGAAGATGCACTGGATGGATCTTACCAAATTGTGCACAACCAGGGCCTTGGTTCAAACCAAAGGAAGTATAAGGGATTTGCATTTTGCATTAAAGATCATGCACTTAAGTCAGTGTCTTGTGTAACGCTGTTTTGCTGCTGTGCCTACCTAAGTGGTAAAATATTCAATATGGCTGCCACGCGATGTCAGCTGTGTGAATTTGACTGCAAATTTAATTAAATAGGTGTCGGTTTTGATAGGGATCTTTGTAAATTACAAAAGACTAGTCTAGGTTCTTAGCCAATTGGTACACTATGTTTTTTTCTATAGCTCATAGTTTAGTCACAGAGTTAAACATTTATTGCAGCTATTTAAATTTTCTACAGGTTTTATTTGAACATATAAAGATTATGATCTTTCTTTGTTTAATGCAAGCTAAATTCACTATCTGTCTAGTTTGTAGTTTACCTAAATTAGGCAAAATGACTTTTTTACTATAAAAACTAACATAATAAAACACAAACAAACGTTTTTTTGTTATTTTTTCAAGGATGCAGTTGTCTCTCTGACTTGCAGTACTTAATTTGGTCTCTTGTTGTTTTCTTTTTTTTTTTTTTCTAAGTTTGAAAAGAAGATTATAATGAACTTTTTCTGGATCTGTTTTCACAGCAGCTGTCATGTATTCTAGTCCCTGATTATAGTCGTCGGTCTTTCTGGCACTCGGTGTGACACCATCATTTCAATGCCAGACATAGGCAAAGACATCCTGTGTATGACCTCTTTACTACTTAAACAAATATATAACTACTACATGTTCTACAACAGTCACAATCATACATTTCAAAGTGTATTTGCTTTTATTTGTTTTCTGCAGTATATCCTGGAAGATGAAAAGGAATGTTGGGAAATCCTAGATTACAAACCTTATTCTGAAGAAATAAGTGGGGTTGGGGTTTGGATACCCAAGACAGAGCTTTTGCACAGATGCATGTAAGTACTGCATCAAAAAAACATCACCGAAAGCTGAAGTAGTGGACACAGACCAGTATACTATTGAACGTCCCGTACTTAAAATGAGAGAAACTTCCAAATGTAGCGAAAAATTAAAGAGCTAAGATTGAGATGTTGAATGGCTGCCCCCCCATATAGATCCTAACAAATTGGTGACAATGTCAGGATGAATGTCAGGATGAAAGTAACAGCCATAACACTGCTAGGATTCACAACAACCCAAAACTAGAAAAGTAGTTCTGCAAATCCCAGGATACTGACATGAGAAAGCTTTGTCCAGTACTGTTCAGTCCCAGCAACATCCAGTATACTATAGCTCTGTAACATCTGGTAGAAGACCCAAACCTGAAGCACAATTAGCCATATGAGTGACAACTAAAAGTGATGGTTTATTTTTTTTGACAAAAAAAAAAAAAAAAAAAAAAAACCCACAGAAACCTTGACCTGTGATTCCTGAACTGGATGCATGTCTGCAGTAAATTCCAGGGCTAATTTTAGCCCAGCATGTCATTATTCAGAAATTACCTCAATCAGGTCTTTTTTACTGCTTTTCCTCCTAAGTCAAACTTTGTATCATAACTTGGGTTAGGATATCAAGTATTCTTTAATAAAAATTATATGTGATAAAAAAACATTAACATCCAGACTACAAGCTAATGTAGCGTCCACAGCCTTCACATCACTGCAGATGTGAAGTCAGTTAGAAAAAAGGGTCACCCATTTGCAAAAAAAAATCCAAAGGGCAACGAATGAAATAAGTATTAAAAAATTCTATTTATTATGGATTTGGGTGAATCAGAGCTTCATTAAAATGGGTTTGATTTATAATCTTATAAAAGTCAAGAACAGTCTAATCTGTATTGAACAAAAAAGAAACAACTCACATTTTAGAGACAAGAGCAGAGGCCACACACTCACTTCTGATTACCTACAAGTGCTAGTCTTTGATACAGTTTAAAAATGTTGGCATATTCATGTCTGCCCATGCCTATTTGTTTTAGTTTAGTGCTGTGGCATGACTGTAACAATGTGGTTTTATAACACAATTTATTTCCACACAAATTTAGTTTGTTTGTTCATCTAGCATATGAAGTTATACAGATAAAACTATTCAATATTCAAGGGAAAATGCTGGGATTGTTTTCTTTCTGTGCTATTCTTTGTCTAAAGATATTAAATCTTTTAGAAAACAGCAAATGATGATACACTACACACATAAGAGTGCAATATGCTAGCCAATGGTTTTCTTAAAGATACTATGAAAATAAATCTGGAATTCTAAAGTAATTAAACATCATGAAGTAATTTTTTAAACCTAAGCTGTTAAACATTTGACTAAAATGACTGTCATTAAATAATTGTGATATAAAATATTAAATTACTCATTCCTAATAATGCCGAATAATACAGAGTAATAATGACAGTACTCTGCAGTAGGGATTTATTCATAATTTTTCTGTGACAGAACAGACACAGAAACTAGGATTTTTCGTGTGGCGGTTTGCTTATTACTGGATTTTAACCTAACAAGTTAAGTGTTATTCCATATATTTATGCAAAGCAGTTCTACAGTCCTGAACCCTCCCCTCATTCACACATTAGCTGAAGAGATTGACATAGTAATAAACTGATGTTAATTAGATGCACTTTGAAAATCTCCATTCTGCTCCTCTTCATGCCCTGGTGGAGCTGGTGGCTTATTAAATCATTTGCTGCTCCTGGGTGATCTTCTTTTGAATCTTGGACTTACCCTCCGGGCACAATTTATTTTTATTTCACAAAATTTTACCAGCAAATTTTACATTAGTTCAAGAGAATTATAAATCATTATTACACAGGCAGACACTTCAAACATTTTAAGAGCTTTCTGCTCGATGAGACATCTAAGGGGATGTTCACACTGATGACTGTTACGCTGGCAAATATCTGTTCATTAGCACACTGAGGATGGACTGATTATGTTCTGTATGTGGTCCACCAAACTGTATCTGTGGAACATATGTTTACAAGCTATTGTTCGAGCCAAGGTTTGTGTCTTTTTGAAGAAATGCAAGAGATCCTAACAATTAAATACATTTTTTGGTAATATCAAGTCTGTCCAGACACAGGAATATTTATGTGTCTCATCCACTAAACACACATTAAGCAATCGCTTAAAAGAAAAACTCATAGACCCGCATTAAATAATGGTACATGTATATATACATATATATACATATATATATATAGGCTACACTACTGGTCAAAAGTGAGTGTGTGTATATACTGTTAATATATATATATAATATATATATATAATATATATATAAAATATATATTTTATATATATATGCATTTTAAATTTTTTTTTTGACCAATAGTGTATATATATAAAAATATAAAGCGGATTGACTTAATTAAAGAATGATACAGCATGCGCGTCGTTTTCAAGTTAACATTGGCCAAACCTTTGCTAGTTACTTGTTTTTATTTTTATTCTTGGCTGGAAAAACTGTAAACCGGTGCCAAAAAACAGATTTGGTAGAAAACACATTAGTGTTAGTGTCAACACTTGTAACTAGGACTGTATAGTCACAAATTTACAAAGAGTCTCTTTTGGTCCAATAAGGAGTGCATTGTGGGACATCGACTAGCAGGATTATTTTCACAATGGTCTGATACATGATACCTAAGTGGCTGCTCCTATGTTTTCACTGAGAGAGAGTTGGACAATTTTTAGTAATTCTGTATGACAAGTCACCTAAAAATTGATTTGAAGGGCGCAGTGCTGGCGCAGCTCTATGCATAGGCTTTGGCCCTCGACGTGGCTGTCTCCTGGTTCACGTCCCGCCCATGACTACATGCGCAACATGTCTTCCCCTCTCTTTACTCCATTTGTCGTCTGCCTACTTTCAAGAAAAAGGCCACTTGTGCCACAAAACAAATTTTTAGAAAAAGAAATTATTTAAAGACTAAACTTTGAGCTAGCATTTAACAACTTTTTGCTCGTTATGTAAAGCATATTAAGGCTGGGCTGATAAAAAAAAAATCTATAGCTGAATATGTATTACAAAAATTGATTCCTCCATTAAAATAAAGAATACTCCCTCTGCAAGACATGCACAAGTAAAGTCAGGTCATTGAGTGACTGTAAACTGCGTTTATTAAATTGACTCAGCAAAGTAAAGAAGAACCTCGATTATAGTTCAATAAAATACTGTACAATTAGTTCTCTAAACAGCTGAGTAGCATTTTACTCCCAGAACTTAGTTCATGCTCTTTATTATTCTCCTCTAATTAGAAGGCATGTTCAACATTCGTTCAACCAGTGTGTATTTAAGATTCAAGAGAAGCATAATGCCATTGTTAAGGGATCATGCACTGCCCATGGCATGACCGATGAAACAGAAAGTAGTCCTAGTATCAATTACTGCAGCATGATTACTGTGGCTTTGTCTTGCAGTCTCCACAGAGCTACAGAATAAAGCCAGCTAGCTCAATTATCCTCCACCTAGAGGTGGCAAAGCCTTTTGATTCGCCCTGCCTTTTAAATATCTACTGTAATTGTAATATATCTCATTATGTGCTGCTACCTCGGTACTGGCAGGCAGATCTAAAACGATTCGAAGGATCACAGGAATATCCAGAATATGTAGACTTAATGCCCTGTGTGCAATCAAAATTAATTCAACTGCATCTGCCCTGAAACATAAATTAGTCTCAAAACCAAGAAAGTGATTACTTTTTGAAAAAAAAAAAAGTCTTACTAATTCAGCCAGTACATGCAGATTTTTAATAGCAGGAAAACAACTGTAAGATATAATATACATTTTATGGTTTATTGTGAATTTCCGTGGTTTTATTAAAAAAAAAAGTGTGTAAATGGAAATGATAATAAAGGTTTCTTTCTGGTGCTTAAATTTGTAGACATCAAAAGAGATGAATAGTAAAAAAACAGGGAAGTCAAACACAAAAGGAAATTGCAGATGGTTTTATGAAACATTTATTATGAACTTTGCATAGAACGTCTGGTTTATTGTGAAGTTTGGAAAGAGGTCACAGGCATCCAATGTTGGTTTTCGGCCTTGCTGCTTACACACAGAGATTTCTCCAGATTTTCTGAATCTTTTGATGATATTATGGACTGTAGATGATGAAACCCCTAAATTCCTTGCAATTGTACATTGAGAAACATTTGGACAAACTGTTGGACAATTTGCTTACGCAGTTGTTCACAAAGTGGTGAACCTCACCCCATGCTTGCTTGTGAACAAAGCCTTTCAAGGATGCTCCTTATATACCCAATCATGACCTTCACCTGTTTCCACTTAACCTATTTACCTGTGGAATGTTTTAAACACGTTTTTTTTAGCTCTGATACTCCTGCGTTAAGCGTTTGTGTTTTGAGTTTTGTGTCTGTTTCTCTCCACTTCCCTGCTCAGTTGCTGTTATTCTAGTTATTCTGGTAACTAGACCACATTAGGTTCATAGTTAATTCTGATGTTTTGATATTTCTGTTACTCCTCTGTGTTTCCACTCATCTGTGTTAATTGCCTTGCTCTTTCAGTTCATCTGCATTCTCCCTGCCATCAGCTGCTCCACATTTCTCCTGATTAGCCTGTCATTTCTCCACCCTGCCTCTGTATTTATTGAACGCTCAGTTTTTTATTGCTTGCCACTGGATCCTACTGTTTGTCATGCCCATACTGTTAACTACTTGCTCCATGTCCGTTGCCTTCATTTCTTTGTTCCCCAAGTTTTCCTGTAAGTTTGCCAGTTTTCATTATTAAAGAACTCTCTCCTATCTGCAAGTCGGTCCTACAAACCTCAAGCAGAAAATGACATCCTCAACTTTCCCAGTCTGATGTTGCCCCTATCCCAGCTTTTTTGGAGTGACTCTTTGCAAAAAAAAAACATTACAATTTATTAATTTGAAAATTAAATATCTTGCCTTTGTAGTGTATTCAATTGCATATAGGTTGAACGGGATTTGCCAAAATTGTATTCCGTTTTTATTTACTTTTTACACAATGTCACAATTTCATTGGACTTGAGGTTGTATCTTTATATCTATTTCCTCTCTTTGCAAATTAATCTCACTGAATATACTTTTTTAATCCTAACTGACTCCAAAAAATTGATTTCATTGCAATTTTTATTTATATGTCTCTGTTTTGTTTTGTTTGGCTCTTGGATCATTGCTTTTGTTTATAAAGTGCAGTGTCCTCTGTTTTAACTGTGTTAAACCATGCAGCCATGTTGTGATATTACCTGAATTGTTTTTTTTCCAAATTAGATATTTCCAGTTCATGCAATAGTTTGAAATGGACCAAACATTTGTTTATATATCGTATTGTTTGTGCTTTTTAAAGAAAGAGTAATACATCATCAGCATACAAGCTTATTTTGTGAGTAGCTGTTTTAATTTAATTGATATCATAGTTTTACTGAAATGCTGCCAGTGGTTTAGTTTAGATAAAGCAAATAGGGAGTGTGAAAAACCTTGTTTGGTTGATAAAATTTGATAATTGGTTTTTGACATAGACAGTGGGTGAGCTTTATAAAATATTAATCTAAAGTAACAAATTGTTGTTAGGTGTTGTTAGGTGTCGAACAAAATTTGAAGTTTACCTTGTCTATTTTTTCTGCTTTCAGTTCAGGCCATTATGGCCTCTTTCTGTTGATAATATAAGTTTAATAAATAAGTCAGCCTTTGTGTAATGTAGATAAAACAATTACTTTTAATGAATCCTGTCTCTTCCCGGGTGTCCACAACATGTAACATTGATTCTTCAATGCAACTGGCCAGGGCCTTGCATATAATTTAAGAATCTGTATTTAAAATGTATATTGGATCACAACTGGATGGCATCGGGCATAGTTATTTGCTTTTTTTTTTGCCTCCTACTTGATGCCATTGACAAAGAAGAGAGGTGAGAGAGGAAGAATTAGGTCTTTATATTGCCCAAGCAGACTCAAAAGTAATCTGGGTTATGCAGTTATAGAAACCAAAGCTGGTGAAAAGAAGTACTCTGAAACAGGGCTTGTACAGGTAGGTGGGTCAAAAGAACAAGAAGTGGACTGACAGCCTACTTAAAATGTGCTACTTCACTTTGCATTAAAGTGTACAATATCAGGCGAGGGAGCCAAAGTGAGACCAAATTTCAGCAAATGCTGGTCAGGCCTGGAGCGGTGGATCACTAACCAAAAGGAATCAAAGTCAGTGGCAAGAGATCTGATCTGGAGTGGAGCCCAGACAGAAAAGTGTGAAACCTGGGGAAAGAGGGACACTCATTGAGGTAATCCATTACCACTGGTGAAGCCAGGAAGCATGAAAGGAGCTGTCTTTTTAAATTGGCTTCTTGATAAAGGAGATCTTTGGCTGGGGAGCCACTCATCGTCATCACTAGTGACACCAAACAGAGGAAGAAGAGAAATATTTCTTAATTATCTGAAATGTTGAGTCACTGCAGTTCACCCTCTGTGTGTCATTTAACCTATTAAACCTATAGGCCTGTTGTTTGAAAAACTCTCTCAATTGTCAGAAGAAGAAAAAAAGGTTTCATCAATCCAGTTTTAATTCATATAGAATAAACTTGACGCAATGTGCTTTTTACATTTTAAGATATTTTAAGATAAGTTTACAAAAGTACAAAAGCACAAAACAGGCCAAACCATAACATAGGAAGAAAATGGTGCTCCTTCACCTTTTTCTAAAATCCACAAATGGGCCTGAAGGGTAAGCAAACAACTATGTATGCTACCTATTTCAAAATTAAAACAAAAACTGCAGTCTGAAATTTTCAAAAATGTATTTGTTGAATTAAAAGAAGAACAAATGTAAAACTGTGTAGGAGAACCATAGTATTCAGCTCCAAAGTTCAGACTGGACACCCATCCATCCATTCATTCATCCATCTCCAGCATTCATTGTGCAAGAGGTGGGGTACACCCTGGACAGGTTGCCAGTCCATCACAGGGCAACACAGAGACACACAGGACAAACAACCATGCACACACACACTCACACATAAGGGCAATTTAGTCTGTGGGAAAAAGCCACATGCATAGGGAGAACATGCTCCATGCAGTAAGACCCTGGGCTGGGATTCGAATACAGTAACTTCTTGCTGCAACAGTTCCAACTTCACCACTGTGCAGCCCTAGACTTTACATGTTGCTCCTAAAGGCAACACTGTAGACCTTAAACTTACATGACATGTATTAAGGAGTCTAGAAATCAGGCACCAGGGATTTAAATCTTAGCTGAAACTGTTCTGTGTAAAATTCATGTTTTGCCTGTGCATACAACCATTTTTCCTGGGTACTGTGACGTACTCCTAGATTCTCACCAGAGACAACACTGTGAATGAACACACATGGAATTATGTAGTAAACAAAAAGTGTCCCTCTTTTGTTAAGTATATTTTTATCTCTTTAACTTTATTTATAATATACTGGTAGGGATGACAGGAAAGAAACAGATGGGTGATTATCAGAACTCAAAACAGTGAAGCCATAAATAAAGAAAGTAAAATTAACAGAATGTCAGTGATCTATATTTTAAAATAAAATAAAAACCAAACCAGAAATGTATTCAATGTAAGACAACGAAGAATAATAAAGTTAAAGAGTTAAAAATATATGTTTCTTACCTTCTAATAAACAATCTCATCCCTTTTTATTATTATTTTTTATTATTAGTATAATAACCTTTTCTTTTCAAAGTTTGCAAAAACAACTCTAGAGGACAAAAGTAGCTCCTAAGCCAAAAAAAAAAACTCTGAAGAGCGTTTTGCCATTACCTACAGTAACTTTGCATTGACCTTCACAGTGTCTCCTGTGTACAGTATGCATTTCATTTTGAAAGATTGGTTTTGGCAATGCCTCTGGTGAACCAAGGTGAGTGGCATCAGGTATGTTGAACCTGCAGTCTATGACCACTGACCCTTTAATCGTCTTGGCTCACTTAAGCCGCTGGTGGATCCCCCAGTAGATTTGTTTTTAATGCGCTGTGATTTTTTTCCTCTTCCTCCTCCTTCTCCTCCTTCCAAGCCACCGTTTTTATCTTCTTCCTGCTGTGTGGCTGAAACCCCAACGAAGCTGGGGCAAGCCTCAAATCCCCTACATCAGGTCAATCAGAAAAAAACTGCTTTAATAAATCCTGAAACATATTGTATCTACTGTAGTGATAAATTATATCAGAGTTTTGACTCTTACTGGGTGCTACTGTTAATATCTGAAAATGTTATTTTAAAGCTAATTATCTCCCTTCTGCATATTTCTGCATATATACATTTTTACTGTACAGTTTTTCATATATTTGTTTTGTCTAGAACAGTTGTAGTATGCAAAGATTAGATTTGTGCTCTTGACCTTAAAAACTTGAACCCCACAGGCCTCTAATCCTGTGCTCTGTATTGATATTACACAAGTAAACAAAAACCAGTAATGAATCTTAGCAAATTTAAAGAAAAGCAAAGTTCATGACTACCCATTCAGTGCTTTGAAAGTATATATACCCCTTGAACCTTTTTTATTTTGGCACATTACCACAACAAACCTCAATGTTGAATTGGAATTATACAGTCAAAGCAGTGCATAATGGTGTAGTGTAAGGAAAAGGAGACATGTTATTCACTTTTTACAAATAAAATCTGAATGATGTTTTGCTTACAGTTGTATTCAGCTGGCCCAAGTCAGGACTTTAAAATAAAATTCAAATAAAATACATTAAAGTTTGTGGTTCTAATGAGAGAAATGTAAAAGAGTTATTAATATTTTTGCAGGGCACCACCTCTGCATCTTGGCTTACAGATTTCGGCCATTAAATTTCACGAACATTAACAGGAGACATGATGCCATCTAGGTTCACAAACTGCTGAGCAAGAAAGATGTGCTATGGTACTAAACTCCTCATGAAATACCAACCTAAAATCACACTTTTCTTTGTTTGCTTTTATGGGTTCATCAATGGAATTATAGTTTTACTAAGCTTTATTTTAAGGTAGGCATGTTGTTCCTCCCAGTTCCTTGTATAGAGAGCATTGTGTCATTCCCTGGAGTGCTTAGAGTTGTGCAGGGGAAACCTTTTAATAATGACTGTTGAAAAAATGTTTCCTAAAGCAACCCACCTGCATTTAAAGAGAGAAAACTGAGATTTTTTTAAGAGAAAAGTAAGACAAAAAGACATATTGTTGTTGGGTGTTGGTCTGCACTTATAGGCGGCTGTTCCCATGAACATTCCAGGTTGTCACATAATGCTGTTAGTTGGTTTCCTGTTGGAAGTGCCAGCCTAAACTGATGGAGTTTGTTTGCAAAGTTACAGTGGTGTATGTGTATATGTTTTAGATTCTCAGTATCAGCTCATCTAAGATTCTCATTTTGAGCTCCTCTCGTGTGTTTATAGCTTCAAATATACTGAGATTGAAACAAAACCAAAAAGAAGTGTTTTTCTGAACTGTGAATAACCAAAAATGTGTGTTTATGTGTAAGGATACTTGGAACAAAGTATGACATGTCTCTTGTGCCGGGAAGTGGGGCCTGCAATTAAAATCTTTTATAGGTTTCTATATAATATGCAGGAACACTGTAATGTATAAAACACTGCCAAAGATATAACTCACCTATGCTCTGCTTGAAATTGTAAAAAAGAATGACTCCCGCTGGATGTGTCATACAAAAGGCCTTGGCTACTATACTGTTCATTTAAATTTTATGCTGGGATTGATGCAGAACTGTATGTTAAGGCAAAAAAAGGAAAATAAAGCCTGCAAAAATGTTATAAATACTTAACAAAAGAGGGACAAAAAAGAAAATTTCTAACATTTTGAAAAATTAAACACATACCTGTTTTTTCTTACTGAGACAGCCATTTTTCTGTGTTATTCAAATTCAAACTTAATACTCCTGTAGCATTCTCTTTAATTTTTAGTGTTTACAAAAGAGATTGGCCTCAACTGACAAACTTTATTTGTTTATTACTAAAGCTAAAAGTTTTCTGTTATTGTTTAGAGGGTTGCAGACACTCCTTATTATCTTAATACAACATCCTTGTGCATCTTGATGAATAAGTTGCCTTCTTTTAAGAAAAACACCAAAAATCAGTCACTCGCTCAGAATATTTTCTTTTGCAAAAAGACATTAGAGAACTCTACAAGGAGGTATATGTGTATTATGCATCAGCTGTGTGGCATTTATAGCCGATCTGAACACATATAATATGCAATAAGTCAGTAAAGGGAACACATTCATAAACATTACGCAGATACAAAAAAAGTTTAAATTAGACTTGGCCCTGTTCAGCTTTAGGGGTCAGTAAACAGGCTGAGGAGACACTAATTGGGAATAGGAAACTCTGTGACTTTAAGTAAGAGAAAAACCGATACATATTCCTATGGAAGGAAAGTACTCTGAAATACTACCTGTAAAGAATAAAAAAGAGCTATCATTTAAAGTTAAGGTAACACACCCGAGTTTTAATGAGGAGCTACATAATGCCCAGAACAAATCAACCTAAAAGCACAACCCACAAATTCCACCAAATGCATCCTAGGGCATGGCTATTTGAAATTTTTTTGCTTAATTGCCCTTTAGGATTGAGCAGTTCAAAAACATCACAATCAATGCACCAAATGTACAGTTGTCACTTTCTATTTTTAGAAACCCTGGATACAGAAGTTCTCTCAAACATTACAGCTTCATGTGTTTTGTTTTCCTAAGTGTTTTGAAGTTTAAAGTGTCCAGACCTATTACAGAAAATACCAATGATATCTTTGTTCTTGTTTCCTAACAATGTTTTATCTCTTCAGCAACTATTGTAATGGTTAGGTTGATCTATTCTGATGCAGTATGTTTGGTGTCGATTGTCCTTAACTAGCACAAAAAAGGGCCACTGTATAGCAAAAGCCATGGAAAGCCTGGAAGAGCTGCAGAGTTTCACAGCTCAGGTGGGAGAAAATGTTGACATGTTATCTGTTACCTGTGCTGTCTAAATTTGGCCTTTATTGAAGAGCGGCAAGAAAAAGTCCTGCATATTGTCTCAAGCTGTGTAGGGGACATAGCAATCATGTGAATAAGGGTACTCTGGTCAGATGAGACCAAAACTGAACTTTTTGGTCTGAATTGAAAACAAATGTCTAGTGGATAACCAACACTTCAGCCAAACACATATGGAGCTAAGTACAAGCTAAGTACAAAGAAAACCTGATATATGGACTGCAGGCTGGCACTGTGGTTCAGCTTCCAGTAGGACAATGACACAAAACATACAGCCAGAACCATAACTAAAGGGTTTATATCAAAGCTTACACGTGTGTTAGAATTGACCAGTTAAAATCCAAACCTAAGTCTAACCGGGAATCTGCTGCGAGCTTTGAAATTTGCTGTTCATAGACATTCTACATCTCATCTGGATAAAAGATAAATACCTATGCACCTGCAAACCACAGTTTTTAGATTTTTATCTGTAAATTATTTTGAAAACAATGCTTTATTTTCTCCCTGTTCACAATTATGCACCGCTTTGTGTTGGTCTATCACATAATATCCCATTAAAATACAATGAACGTTGTTGATGCAAGTGTGGAGATATAGAGGTAGACTGATTTGTGTCAAAGAAACCCATAGTGGCATAAATCTACCAAAAATATTTGGCTGTTTTTCATTTTTCAGCTAGTGCATTTATTAAAATCAGTTAAAACATGAGATAATGCTGCCTCTTAACACTCAACACTGCATGGTATTTTGGAATGTAGAACCACAATAATTTGGAAGAAAACTAGCAACACTGATAAACACTCTGTTAAGCCCACCTGCTTTCACTTTTGGGAACCATGAACTTGTGAAGCTTCTCACATGGGACATTATGTAGCCAAGTCTGATATGCACTCAGTCATCAATTGCAAACGATCAGGTTACTTACGTTTCCCTGTGTTGCCTGATTAACTGCAAATCATAACATTGTCCCTTTGCGTGCCACAGTAAACAGGGGAGCAACATGCAAAAAACATTTTTCTTCTTCTGCGTCTGCTTCAGGATTTAATTAGCCTTTTTTTAACCCGTGAACCCAAAGCATCACCCCTGCTGTAAGACGCAGAATTCATTAAGCTGTTTTCTGCCCTCAGATTTTCACACCGCAGCTTTGAACATCTGCACCCTGTCATGTATCATCCCATTCATTTCTACTTAATTT
Source organism: Crenichthys baileyi (assembly GCA_036173005.1). Classification (NCBI taxonomy): domain Eukaryota; kingdom Metazoa; phylum Chordata; class Actinopteri; order Cyprinodontiformes; family Goodeidae; genus Crenichthys; species Crenichthys baileyi. The sequence continues at coordinate 31,847 of JAHHUM010000708.1, read as the reverse complement.
GATCCTAATAAGTGCCTACATGAGGAGCCAGATGTTGCTGCTTTGACTGTGGCACAGAAAGTTTTGTTTGAGAGGAGTTGCGCTCTGTGCCTGGTGGACAGGGAGGTAAATCCAGAGAAGGCGTAGACTGAAATCGCTCATTAATATGTAGAATAGTTTTGTGATTTCCTGTTTTTCTCAATATTAGTTTTTTACTTGTCAGTGCACACAGAAATACATCAGCATTTGACAGTATCCCTCAGGATAAGCTGAAAAGCTTGTTTTTATTTGTATTAATTCCAGATGGCTTCTTTACAAGAAACATGTAAAACACGTGCTTATAGTTTTTATGAGACTAGGCTAGAAGACACACTTTTAAATAGTGGGGCAATGTTTAAAATAAATGGATGTAAAAAATATTCTTAGGTAGGGCACAGTGTGTTTTCATGGGGGAAATGGATATGTGTGACATGATATTCAGTGGGCAGGAGGTAGATTTGATTATTTTCTGTGGTTGGAGAACCCCTGTAAACTCAGCTTCTAATCAGCACCATATGCCAGCCCCTGGCCCCTCATTCTCATCTTGTCAGTTCAAGTGGCTCCTAGACGTGGCTTCTGACATGCCCTGGATTCAGCCACAGCAACTAGCAGCCTGGCATCTGCTAATGAGAGAGGTGGTGTGTGCCGAGGAGTCTCATGAACCCCAGAGATGCTGAGGAGGACGAAACGAAGAAGCCAATGGCTGAGCCATAAGACTCTATGAGTGGACCTCTTTACCTGCAGAAGGAGAGTTGATGGTGCTGCATCCAAACTCCAGAAATATGATGTGCATGTGTGTGTGTGTGTGAATTACGAATGAAATAAAGACTGATAAGACATAACATTATCACTAGGTACCTAAAGTTTGTTGGTCCTACCTTATGCTCCCACTCACAGCATCAGGTTGCCTCTGCTGCCGTGCCCTCTTCCCATGGTGCATCCTGGTGCCATGTGTTCCTATGGTAATCAACGCTCACACACCCAGTGGTTTACCTGATGTGAAAGAAAATCTGATTCATCAGTTGAGGACATGGTGTCCATGGAGCAGTTTCGATGCTATTTGTTGGCACTTTCTGTGGTGGACAGAGGTCAACATGGAGACCCTGACTCTGCATCAATGCAACTTCATCTACAGTAGCTCATCTGTAGAACTGGACCTCAGGGGCCAGCCTTTGCACCCCTATGCAAGTTGTCGATTCGCTGGTTTTCTTTTCTTGGACTTCTTTTAATAGATATTGATCACTGAAGATCCGGCATACTCTATAAGAGCTGCAGTTTTGGAGAAGTTCCGACCCAGTTGTCAAGTGATCATAGTTTGGCCCTTGTCAAATCTTTATGCTTGCCCATTTTTATTGTGTCTAACACATCATGTTTGAGGACCAAATGTTCCCATGCGGTCAAAAAATATTTCAACCACTAACAGGTCCCATGAAGAGAGATAATATGTTGTATTCACTTCTACTGCCAGTGGTCATGTCATGCCTGAGAGATGAATGTTGTGCATTATTTAAAAGCTGTCACAGCTCAGTTTTCTTAGTTTGTTTTCAAAATTTGAATGTCATTTTAGGTGTTTAAATCCCATCTTTTTTTTTCAGTAATCTGTTTCCAAAGTTGGTGGCAACAGGAAAGGTCAGACTAACACTGACATTGACCATTCATCAGGTCAGTTTAAATAACTTCCTTAAATCAAATGTTGATAACCTCTGAGGTTATGGGGGTCACGCATGCCATCTTGGCATAGATCACTGTTACATGGGAGGAAAACTAAACAGGATGTAGGAGGGGGCCCAGGACTTGGGAAAGTCATCGACCGTTCTGTCCAGGAAGGCATCTGTTCCTGTTTAACACCAGGCCACGGCAGCTCTCTCTCTTATCAGCATCCCCACTGTGCACCTTTTATTAAAGTTAAAATGAAAAACACTTCGTATTCACAAATACAGCCAGCTAGTCCCCCAGAAGCTGTTGTTGTTTAGCTGACAAAATACCCAGTTTGTGATGACTCTGCAGTACTCCAACAATGCAATAAACTGCAGCACGATCCAAGAGGCCGTTGATTGATAGCTGAGATAGAGCTTTCTCTCTGCTTGCAAAAGCTGTTTGTACTGAGTCCCAGTCTGGGGCCTCCGTTGTTTCTCTCGAGCAGTGTTGTCATTCAAAGTGACTGCAGCTTAGTGTATCTGTCAGCTGACTGGTTTCTCATTGTTTTACATGTTCGCAGACTATGCCTGTGAGAGAGATGGAGAGAGAGAGACAGAGAGGGAGAGAGAGAGTGCAGGCCCCTCAGGCAAACATCGTGTCAGCCAGCTTTGTTCTACAGGATGCTGGGACTCCCTCCTCTGCTGCTGCTTGGCTCCGCTGCGAGCTTGGGGGAAGTCGAGGAGATTAAATGTAACATCCTGAATCTCATACTTCTTAATGCTTTGTGACATCCATACTCTGCTGAGCCAAATGCGCCGACACAAAAGGAACAGCGGTAAAACAAATGGAGCCTCTTTAGAAGAGATTCTGTGCCACAAGACACGTATGCATCATTTGAACCGAATCTGTATGACAGAGGTGGGAATTTTGACAATGCTACACATGTAGGATGTTTAGAGGAACAATAAACTTCTGTTGTGATCTTTCTTTTAGATGGAGTGCATCTCAGAAGAAAATCATACAGAAGGATTTGAATAAACAATCTGCTGGAAAATATTGTTTATTGGATGCATGCTTCTATTTTGACATGCCTTTTAATAGTATATTAATGAAGGACTTTATACTGTTCAATTAATTATTAAAGAAAGACCAAAGTCCCATGTCAGTCCAGTCAAGCCTAGGTCTTGGAAGCAGGGGAGTTGTGTCCCCTGAGAGGAGGTCCAAAACCAAATCCTTGTTGGAGTCTGCAGTTGTTGACTTTAGTAAACAAGTCATTATGAATTTTAACAATTCAGAGAAAAAAGCTTTTCCTGACAAAGCTTTCACAAAATTCTACTCTATCTGTACAAAAAAACCAAAAACAAAACAATCTGAACCATATCACACATAAAATAAATAGCACAAAAATATACAAGACCATGACAGAGACTTGTGTGGGAGGTCGGGTATATTGTGGTGGACACTAAGGAAAAAGAAAAGGAAAGATGACAGTCAGATGCAAAAAAAATATCTGTCTGAAATGGTCATTATTATTTCATATGCATGCCTTTTCTTTGCCTGAAAAATTTAAGCTGCAGTGGCAGCATCAACACTGCACATGTCAAAGGAAGGCCGGGGGACCACAGATGATTTAAGTGGGTGAGGAGAGCATATGCAAAAACCACATGTGCAGCAGCCATCGGTAAACAGTGAAAATGCGGTAAACTTGGCAGAACAGTGCTGTTTTTTTTGTTCTTTTTTTTATTCTAGAGCACGGCCAGTTTGTTAAACACTAAACAGTCGGCCAAGTTTACTCTCTTTATTTCTCTCGAGTACGGACCAAATTGTGTGCAACTGACAATACTTAGTATTGTTAACATGTGTAAAACATTGTGATATCTTCACACAGATTAATTCGATGATCTTCACATTTACACTTGAACATCAGCACTCCTCTTAATAAAAAAAGGCTTTATTAAATTAAAACATGGTCCATCTTTATCCTGCAGACGGCTGATCATTTCCTTTTCCAACTGTTTTTCCCCTCATCTACAGACCTAACATTTATTTAATTACTACTACAGAGTGTGAGACAAAAATACCAAAGCGTACAAAAAATGTGGGTGAAAGTGTTCTTGCTCAAACACTGAACAGACGTCAGCTCGACTAGAAGTGTCTAATTTATAAAAGCTTGGTTTAATTTAAAGCACACACATTAAATTGTCCATTATGCAAATGACAGAATGATGTTTTTTTTTTTTTTCAAATGAGGAATTTCAGCAAGCCTCAAAAAATGTAGTCTTGAGTTTTGATACCCCAGTGACCAATTACACATGCTTATTGATGGACCAGCAGTGCTACGTTTTTTCGGTCAACAACCAATAAACAAATTTGCGTATATTGCTTTATTCTTCAGTCATGAGTTTACAGGCCATCTGTATATCAAAATAAACAAGAAAACCTTTTGCCTGTGTAGGATTTTAACAGTGGTGGAGCCTTTGATCTGTGGTCCTTGATCTATTGGGCTCATGGTGTCATATTGCCCTGTGATGTGCTGGATTAATTAGGTGGAACGGGTATTTATCCCTTAAAATCATAATACTAATTTGCCCAATGCAATGTGGTGACTCTGTGGGTGGCAGCTGTGGTCCAGCTTCTATTAAAAACGCTTAGCCTCCACATCGTCTGATGAGCCCCAGCTCTGAATGGATCACAAATCAGTGGATGCATTCAGCACGCAGAGATGCCAATTATTAAAGAGAATAAATGATGTCAATATTGACATCAGTGTTCTGCTGCTCATTTCAGAGCTGTATTTTGCTTGTTTGAGTTGTTTTACTTTATTTTAATAAACTGCTATTTGTTCGAATAAATCAAATAAAGCATTTACTATGCTTATTTTATTTCAACAAGAAAAAAAATTCATTTACTGTCACATTCTCATAACATTATTATGCAAAATGAGTGTAGATGATACAAAGAGATCATGGCCGGAAATGGAAGTGTAGAACCAAATTTCGATTATCAAAATACCCAAATGTTAAACAACAGAAAACAATGAAACACCTGCAATAAAAAAGCAGATGCTAAATCCAGGGACAAAGTGAGCAAGGGGAAGAAAAGAAGAATGAGTGACTCTGCAAACAAGACTGGCCAAACCTTACAATAAAATCTTTCACTGGCTTTTTATGTCCATACCAAAGATAGTATACATTGTCTATCCCTGTGCACAATTCTGTAGCGCAGGGCCCCCGGTTCCTTGGGCTGAATGCAGCCTGCTCCTGTGCTCTGGCCTGTGAATGCTATCTCAGAGCAGCAGTGCCCAGAATGCTGCCTATTCCCACACCCAGCAAATGCCGCCGTGGGGATAAGGACCACACAATTGATAGAAAGTGTATTCTTTTCCATAGGATCCCATCATCATGTTAACTCTGTCCGGTACCTTATCAAAGAACAAATGCCTTTGAAAAACAGGGCACTGGGCTCCATTGTTGGATGCTTTTTTTTGACAGAAATAATCTGGCTTTTCCATCACTGAACAAACTAACCTCTGCTTGATGTTCATAGTGACAGGGCTGCACAGGGTGCCGATCACAAGCCATCTAATGCTGTCTATTGAACACAGCAGTGGACAGTCATGGCCCCAAGCACAAATGATTATTTGTATTAAATATTTTCTGCTGTTTTTAGAATTTATGTTTGTTATTCAGATCTCCGAAAAATATTTTGCATATGTAAAGGCATAGAGAAACCACATCTTTTAATTTAAAATGTCTTAAACTGTCAGTTGTCAAACAAATTGTCAAATTTCATTGAGGAACTCTTTCACTGTTAAACCTGTGCACTCACGCCTGCTTCCTTGGTCCCACAGTAGAGTACCATCTACTGGTTGTGAGTGGTACTGCAGAAACAGCAAGTATTTTTAGACCTTTTGGCATCTCATGCCTGTTTTTCCATAGTGTTTGTGCACACTTATATTTTGCACAAATGGCTTTAGGACTCTGTTTTGATTAAAGGTTGAAAAGAATTTGATGATGAACAAAATGCATTTTATTTTGTGAACGAGGGACTCTCACAGCCCATGTTCTTTAAGTTACAATATAAGACATAAAAGGTAAATTATTATGAGTGATATAAAACCTTACTTATTCAGGTAAAGTATTTGCTTTGTAGCTGTTTGAGCTGATCTTAAAAATCCGTTTGAATAGTCCACCTCAGATTTTCTTCAAAGCACAGATACAGAAGAATAATTTACTTTTATCCTTGAAAATTAGTTAAAAAGATGTTAACCATATACAACACTTTATTAATTATTGGCATAAAAGAGTGGTTTTGCTGTGTAAACATTTAGAACCTGTTTTCACTTTCAATCATTTTGCTGAATATGGGACACTTTCTAATAACACCTATGCTGTCTGTGGGTGGGACTGAGGAGGCGACAACCTGTTTCCAAACTCACGAGGAAGATGTCATCTGTGCTAAAAGATGAATAGATCAGTAGAAGTGTCACTATCCATCTTGGCTCATGACACACAAGACGATGATAATTACTCACTAGATGACAACCACTGCAAAAAAAAGAAAGGGAAAAAGTAGTCTTGATTTCAAAAGGAAATTGATAAGATGAAAAATTATGCTTTAATATGGCTAATAAATTATATCACAGCCATATTTTTCTACATGGCTTAGAAAAAATATGCAATATGATTTGCTAAGTTTTGAACTTAATAAGCCACACTTAAAATAACTGGTACAAGTTTTTCTTTTTTACCCATCGCTCACAACATGAAAGTGATGTGAGGTGGTTTTCAAGTTTTTTTTTGTAAAACTTGTGAAATAAATGTGGAGGATTAGGGAATGAGCCAAGAAGGAACAATTTGCTAAACCTATTTTATAGAAAAGATATGAACTTTAGCAACAATGGAACTAAAAACACATTATTTATCAAGTAAAATAATCATTTTTTTTTTAAATACATATTTGCAAATTTGTTTGGATAGTCAAATCTCTGGTTTTGTTAAGTCATTGGACATAACTGTCTTATTCTGGTTTATGGTCACAAACAGGTCTTTCTGTTTTGTTAACCATTTCTTCAGTCTGTTTAGACCTCTTGCAAAATCAGGAATACCACTAAACACACTGGCATTCTTCCATTCTTTTTGGTATCCACTGAGCCTCGGTGTGGGCTGCTCTGCATCCTCACTGCCCGAAGGCTGTTTTCCTAATCATATTAATGAGGGAGTGATTCTCCAACCTAGGCTGCACAGCCGCCATCTATGCTCTAGCAGTAGTCCTATTTACACTGTACCTATACTAATCTGACAGCCTTGATCAAGGAACAGAAAGTAAAACCCCTAAGGCCTCTATTGATCAACCTTGAGTCTTACTCTAACACCGTTGTGAGGGTCTGGTTAGCTATTACAAATGTTAGTGTGTTCAATGAATTATTTCATCAGAAAAAGCAAGCTGCATTAAGAATTTATTTTGAAGTAAACTATTTCAAAGGGGTGTCCATACTATATCATCCCAGTTGAAATCAGGGTCTAACAGTGCAGCCAGTTCTTTGTTTATATCTGCAGTTCAGGCCTAAGAGGGTGGGCACCAGGAAGTATCTAGCAGTCTTTTATGTACTGATTTGGGATCCTAAAAGAGCACTTTCAGTTTTTACGGCATGGTTGTGCAATTTTAATCACTGAAAAATCAACAGTCTTTTATTATGTTAATAGATACAGAGGTCAGAATAGCCTGTGTTGCGTAAAATGGCTACCAGGCACAGTGGCACCAGCAGTCCCAGAGTAACTTTCACTTATAACCTCACAGATCATCAATGAGGAGCAAAGCTGGAAACATCACAAGAGAGATAAAGTAACAAAACACAATAAAGCGTGGAGAGTATTCCTTGTAAATAATCAGTAATATAATTACCCACGGAGACCTGCCTTCTCTCTGATTTCCTAAATGTTTACTAATGGAGTCTCCCTCTTAGCCATTCTATTACTGAGAATTGTTGAGTGTTGCCCTGGAGGCTTAAATCTCTCCCAGGGCCGTGGGCCTGGTTAATGGATGACCCACTTGTTAGCTAATTGCTGCGGTGCCCCTGAACACAAAGGAAATGTTAAATTATGTTATACTGCTGTTAGATAATTAGCAGGCGCAGGAACAACACTTTCCTGTGTGCACTGAGCACAGTCCCCACATCCAGCATTAGACTTTACACTTTGCAGCTCTTGTGGCTATCACTTGTCTGCTTTTCATCTATCTACAGTTAAAACCAAACATTTTATTACACTATTAAATAACTTTTTTTCTCACTGTCTAACATTGAATCAGTCTTACATTTTCCTGTTTAGTGTTAGTCAGAATGAAAAAAAATATTTATTTATTACCTGCTTATTTGCTACATGCCAAGAAAATGAGAGAGAGTTTTCCACTAATACTTCTATGTATGTAAACAATTCAGGATCATGACATTCTAACCTTCTCAGGAACATTTAAGTTAGAACATAGAACATTTAAGTTAAATGAAAGCAAACCTGTCATCATATATTTAAAGTAAACCTCAAACACACTGCTTCTTTATGGAGCATCAAAGACAAAACAAAAAACATATTGGATAAGATATCAGGAAAAAAATTGTGGACCTGCAAGCCTTGTCCATCCCTGGGTACAATTTCCAGATGCCTAAAGCTTCCATATTTTTTTGTTCAATGGTTATGTGCAAGTGTAATGTAAAGATATTGGCGGAAGCTGAAAAGAAAGTGTCATTATCCACAGAGAAGGAAGTCCTGTACCCATGTGGGCTCAAAGGCCACTCAGCAAGGAAGACACAATTACTCCAAAAGCAACATAAAAAAACAGATTAGGTTTTCCAGTACACTCAGTGACAAAGAAATTCATTTTTGGAGACATGTCCACTGGTCAAATGAAACTAAAATTGAAGTGTTTGACCATAATTACCAATGGTATAGTGTAAAGAAAAAGGGGAAGGCTTGCAAACCTTAGAACTTTGGAATAGACAAGTTACCAAATTAGACACAACACTGTGCTTTTTTTGAGAAGTCATCACAGAGTCCTGATGTCACTCTTATAGAAAATATGTGGGCAGCACTGAAAAGTGTATGTGAACAATTCTCTCTCTGTTTTTCTCTTTACAGAAGCTATATCTGATCAGGCGTTCTGTTTTGCTGTGACACATCTTCTTGGGCTGTGGAGTGTGGATGGGTCATCGGCTGGGCTATTGCTGCCAACAACACCTTAATCAAGTCAATGACTCGACGCAATCTGCTGGGTTTCCTTAGATAAAAAAACGTTTTGAGCAACTTGTATGATTGTTTAATAACTAGTATACCTGTATACACTTGACTTGAAATATATCCATATGATTGGACAGGATTAACTTTTGTTTTGTAAAGTGCCTTGAGATGATGTTTTGTGAATTGAGCAATGGATCAAAATGACAAATCCCAAATGACCAGTGAGAAAAAAAAATATCTGTCTTTTTATATAGTGTATTAAATATCTGAGCTCAACTTAACATACCAATGGAGGTATTTCTAAAACTTATAATTTCTGATCAGTTATCCTAATAAACCACCAACACAGTGTTTTATCCAATTTTTTCTCCTGAAGAATTCAGGTCTTATGCTATGCTGAGGCAACAAAACACAGAAGTCACCCAAAACTAAAAAAATATAAACTTATCAGACTGTGTCTGACATCTTTTTTTTTCAGCAGAAATAACAGATAAACATATGAAAGCTCCAGACATCTAGGTGCCACTGAAGCAGACTGAACTGAGCCTGTCTGCATAGAAAAAAAAACACTCAAGAAATCTCCAATAAAGAATCAACTAAAAATTTGATTTATGTTTAGGAAAATCTAACCAAAATACTTCTGTGTTTGACATACATGCATTTTAAGTGTATGTGATTCATTTAGGCAGCCATGTCGGGCTACATTTCAAGATCCCTGAAGTACAGAGATCCTCCTCACCTCTTGGACCTGAAGCCAAAAGTGGAACGGCCTTGCTGGCCAAAGAGTCTCTTTCAGCCGCCTCAGAGGATTTGTTTTTACTGGAGGACATGTTGGAACACAGTGCCATGTTTGAATTCGACTGGCACTTTTTTTTTTCAAATGAGAGTCAAGGCCAATTGGAGAGACCTGCCTGGTGATTTTCTTCAATATTTAAAGTCCTAGGGCAGAATCTTTGGCAGCAAGGGGTGATCAGAGAGCTCTGCTGGGTATGGTATCAAATAAACAACTAAACCTAGCTTGCCTTAGATATCTTACAATTGAGACCTAACTACATTTCCTTTTTCAAGCCTTTTTCATGCCTATGGTTTTGTTATGGCTTTATCATCAGTATCAGCAACGTGTGTTTATTCAACCCTCAATTACCAAAGGCTCAGCCGGCAGGCCTTTAATTGATTACTTTAATTGATTGGCTGGGGGTAACCATGGCTGAAAAGCAGTTTATCTTAATCAGTTGAGAGGAATTTTCGAGAGGGGCTTGATGCCTTCCAGCTGATCACCCCAATATGGTATTAAAGTGCGGAGTGGGAGGAGGTGTGCGAAAATTTGTGGTTGCACATCTAACACTAAAGAAAAGATGAGGATTCACCAGATGTGCAAAGAAAATACCTATGTAGCTTTGGTATTCCTTCGCGGATGCAGTCCACTGCATTTTCTTCAATCCGTTTTTAACTGACAAGACATAAAATAAAAATACCAATAAAATAAAATAAAAAAAAAATGTTTTAGATATAACAAATAAAATATAATCTTAAAAAATATTTTTCTAAAGGTTGTTATAAAAATGTATCAAAATATCTTACATATTGACATGTCACCAAATATTTCAGAATCTAAATTTTAGACAGATATTTATTTAAATAACTGGAATTTTTTTTATAAATGTAAAAAGGCATTGTACTTTATTGCTAAACATATTTAAGCCTGGTTGTCATCCACAGTACTCCATGGAAAGGGAATTAAGCAAAGCCTACAGTGACATGTTGGCAGCTTATTCTGGTGGATCAAAATTTTAGTCTTGCTTGATCTAACATCTGCATTTGAAGGTGTTGATCTAAGAACTTTTGTTAACAGGCTCTTATGATCTGTACACCTGGAAAGTTTTTAAAGTGGTTTTACTTTTCTGGCAGAAGTTACTGTGTTTTGCCAACAAGATGTCTGAATCTAGATGCCTGACATGTGGCATACCACAGGGTTTAGTTATAGGACTCAATTTATTTATCCTAGAGTCTGCCCCCAGGACTTCTCATTTAATAGAAGTCCTGACTTGTATCAAAATCTATGGAAAGCTCTGAAGATCAGAGTGCATAGAAAGGTCTTTTAGAATCTCCAAGATTTGAAGTCATTTATTTTGTGTGATCAAAATTCCAATTATGTCTTTTTTTTTCTCCATACAAGAAACACCTTGTTATTACCAAGAAATGCTTTTTTTGCTAAATATTTCATTTGTTGTTGTAAAGGTGTTCGATACTTACTCCCTGGGTCATTCTATCATAACTTCATTTTTGAACTAATTCGCTTGAATTTCTTTGTTTGAGTGAATCACTTGGGTTGTGATAAGTGTATGTCAGTGCCCCAATTAGAAACATTTAAACTAAGAAAAACTTTAAGGTGTTCAATGCTCATTTTATCTGCTATATGGTGCTAACCTCTTGGAGCTTTACAGCCCATGTTTTAGTCTTAGACCATCTGGTCATAATTTATCAGTAGTTTCAAGGACTCATTGAGGACCTGAAGTAACAGATCTTTTAAAGCCATGGCCCACAGGTTGTCAAATTTGTTTTCTCTATCTTTGTGTTGGCTTGATCTTGCTAAATGCTTTTCAGCAACAGTTTAAGAGATTTTTATTTTTAAAAAGTTAGAGCTTTATTTTATACACTATTTTTTTAATGCAGTGTTGCATGTTATAGAAGGGTTTTTTTTCTGGCCACTGTTTATACACATTTTTATTTCTTGTGCCTGTTTGTATGGATGTTATGTTTTCTAGTTGTTGTGAAGCATTTTGTTTGTTTTTTTACGTGAATATTGCTATTTAAAAAAACTATAATTAATTACTTAAAATTTTTAATTATGATGGAGACTCTGCTCCTGATTATTTGAATTTTATATAGCAGTAATGAAGTCAGATTGTCCAAAGCAAAATTTAAATTAGCATGCATTGCATTATTTACATTGTCTGTAACTGGGATATCAAATGTTTATTTGAGTGCACCATTATGGAGTTTAATATTTTAAAATGCAAATGGTCAAGAGATGTGATACACAACAGATTGCTGATCATAATTACACGTTTTTTTCAGTGTGGAGTATTCTGCAAACCCAGCAACCTGTTATTGACATCATGTTGCTGTTGATGGGATCAGAGTTGTAAAACAGCAGGTGGCTGACTGAATTCTTTCTGAAGATGTGAATGGGTTAGAAATTTTTTATCACTTCATATTTAAGAGGAGAAGCAATTAGAGGGACTGTGGCTTTTCACATCCGAAACTAAGTATAAAAAAGTTCTTAATAGTTTGTATTTGCTGCCTCATTGACCCTACATTCTGTATGTCGAAAAGTGTGTTTTTACTTTACTTCATTTTAGAAGTTGTAAGCAGACTAAAGCATACTTTTTTCAGACACAGGAAACTTTTTAAAGAGCTTTGACTGCAACATTAAGAACATACTGTGCAGACACTTCACAGAACCTCCTGTCTCACTTGGGGTAAGGGTGGTGCACTTCAGTGAATTCAAGGAACATTATCTAAATAATAACAGCACCAGTTGATCTAAAGTACAACAGTCAGACTCAGGATAAATTCATTTCATCCATCTAGGAATGGATAAAATGGGAAATGTGTACCTAACAATTTTTTTTTGCTGATGTTTTATTTTGTGAACTCTTCACTACTTTACTTGTTTAAAAAACGTTGTCACTTATGACCAGTTTGACCTGTTGGAGTTCATTCATGTCCACTTACTGTTTGAAATTCGTCTGCTAGTAATTGGTATCTGCTCAGCAGTAATGGCAGTTTGAGACATATGCTTTTCCCTCTCTGTTGAGAACTTGATCATAAGAGGCCAGCATGACCTTGTCTGGCTTTTCTCTTTTTGAGAGAGGTCACTGTACTGGGGTCCCACAAGGCTCTGATGTATATCAGCTCTAGAAGGTCCAGCACTGAAGCACCACAGAAGGCCAGCCAAGCACAACCCCAACAGAGAAGCTTTCCCATGGTCATGTGCCCATGAACAGCTATTTCAAGGAACCTTCACTGAACAAGCACTTACAAAAGTCAAGTTAAAATAAAATATTAGAGTAAGCACTGCCACACAGTGAAAAGGTCACCAGTTCAAATCTGTGCAGAGCTTTCTCTGATCTGTTTGCATGTACACACCAGGCCTAAGTGGGTTGTTTTCAGAGGAAGAAAAACCCACACAGGCCTTCAGAAGACAAAAGGAAGCAGATTTTCTGAAATATGAAGTCCTTTTGTATCTCTGATTTTCGTGTCAGTTTCGTTGCAATTGCGTCACCATTTTGTCTTTTTTTCTTTCTACTGAACATTTTTCCCTCTTATTATTTTTACCAAAACCCACTTAACAAGGTCAGTCATTTTCTGCCGCTACTTCCATAGTGGGTCGCGGGGAAGCTGGTACCTATCTCCTAATTCCACTGAGGGTCAATTCTAGTTTTAAAGATGCACCACAACTCCATGTTGTACCGATATACATGCTACGAGTTTACTTGCAGGTGTAAGCTTTCTGCCCGGTTATCCTCAGGGATAACCGGGCAGATAATTATTAGATTAATTAATAAAAATATAGGTCAGACACCCCTGCAGTTTGAGTCACTTTAAGTGTTTGTCATGCTAGGTAAGTGAATTTTCAGCCTGCAGACATAGTGTATGTGACTATGTGATTAAGTAATATTGTCATCTGGTCATTGCTGTGACATTTGAGTGTCAAATAAATTTGGTAGTAGTGGTACAGGTATGTGGTATATATGGCATCTCTACAACATTTACCATGAAACATGTCCAAAAAGATCTGTGACACCCTACATTAGCTTGATATTTAATTAAATGTCCCACAGTATCAAATGTATCTGAAATCAATGGTTTAAAGACCCTCAACACAAATATTCAATAGTATATCCAGAGTATTAAACTTTTATAAAGTCATAGTTTCTAGAAAGGTTGGATGATAGCAATATAATACTTGGCTGCATTTCACTTATTGCACAAGAAAAAAAGACATTATTTCTTGGGCAATTAGAAAAAAAAACAGGAAACCGAAATCATTTTATTTCTTCTTTGAAATATCAACGATAACCGTCAATTTAAGACATTTCAGAGTTTGGTTTCTTTATCGTCTATATACTCTTCTACGTGCTTTTTGGCCGAGGTTAGGTGGCTGTCATCCAGTGAGTTAAAAAGCCACATTAATTTATTTATTCATTTAGTCAGTGTAGAATAGCAGTCTGGTTACAGTGCTAATCAAGACCTACTTTCAGTGGTTTATAGTCTATGGCTGTAGGAAAACACAAGCTGAAAGCTGGAAAAAATTGCTGTAATTTTACATGAGCACAGATTCCATCCAAGGTCTGCAGGAAGTAGATTTCTGCTTAGAGTCTGGTTACATGGAAACTACTGCAAATATTTTAACTATCTTTTAGTTAAAATAAGGATCCCTGCTTTATTGCATTACAAAGATACATTCAAATGTACGATCTTTCAAAATAATGGTCAAAAAAAGTTAAGTGATTTTGGGATATGATCCTGTATATGAAGAGCTGTATTTGCTGCTCAGCGATGGATTGAATTTCTATCACTGGGTGGGATTATAAACTTTATATCAGAGCTCGGCCTACGGGATTTTGTTAGAGTTATTAAATCCTTCTGAGCTCACAGAATATATTTGAGACTTTGCGTGCATTTCTTTGTAACCTTTTTTTCGGTATATGTGTCTTTGTAGGTTTGTTATTTTTCAATATAGATAGGGTTTTTTATAGTGTAGTAATGGCAAAGAGGATGACTGAAACACATAAATATGTACATATGCTCATACAAACACTTTACTTGGTATTCTCTCTTGTCTACCTCATTCCCTGCTGTCAGTCCATCTCTCTGCCATCTCTGTGCTACTTCCCAGATAAATGTTTCATGAAGTGGTCCCCATATCCTCTCCTGGAATAGATATGTCCAAGAGATTATATGGCACATCACTCAGTCAAATTTACCTTGGACCATACATTTCATGGCCCAAACACAAGAGCATCTTCAATAGAACTAAAACAGGAGGGGAAAAACAGAGAGGAGGCATATTTTATTACCCCAAACTGACTGTCAAATAGCTTCTGCAGTCAAAGAATTATCAAAGGGTTTATCCTTTTCAGATGTGAAAGTCTAAAGTGGGTCACACTCCACATTCACGGTAATATCACAGTAAATATTCACAAGCTTATCATTATTTAATCAGCCCCTAATGGAAAAGATCCCCACCCCAAATATAGACCCGCCTCCAAACTTAATAATTTGCAAATATGTTAACAGTTGTAACTGTAAACTTCGTACAGTTTGTCTGCATGTTCTGCCTGTCACACCAGCAGGTATGCACAGGGCAGTGTTCTAAATATGCCAATATGGTACACATTCAAAGGCAAACATGTAGGTATCAACACTGTGTTTTTCAGAAGTAAAAATATGCACAGAATTTTAAAATCGCATCCCATGTAGAATTTCAGGTCAAACCAGATATTTACATACAGAGTATTTTTCCTATTTTAGGTCTGTTCATTCAATTCCTGTTGTGTGGCCTGATAAAATACAACCAAAATGTTTGGCAATAATGTATATGGTGGCATTAAGTGGGAAAAAAAGGGGAAGCTTGCAAGCCTGACTGTGAGGTGCAGGTGTAGGGGTGGCAGCATGATGTCAGGAGGGACTGAAAAAGCATGTGACATTATGTGGAAAGAAGACTATGTGGAGATATGTAAGTAGTATCCCAAAACATCGGGTAAAAGGTTAAAGCATGGGCACAAAGGGGTCGTCTAAATGTACAATGAGCCTAAGCACAATACCAAATTAGTTACAAAGAGGTAGAAGGAAAACAGAGTGAATGTTTTGGAGATGCTATCACAAAGCCCTGATCTCAGTTCTGTAAAAACATTGCAGACAGAGCAGACAAGGTGTGTGTGAGCAAAAACCTGACTCGGTTACACCAGTTCTGTCAGGGAAAAATGGGTCAAAATTGCAGCAAACTATTGGAAAAATCTTTTGAAATGATAATTAAAATGTCTAACTCAAATCAAATCAAAAATAGTATCTTGCTTATTGTTCTGGCATTAGGTTATCAAAAATAGTGCAATTCTACACTGAAAACAGGAAAGGTTTAGTCAATTTAGTTTTTGAAGATACAGATAGAAGATATGAAGATCAATTTCAAAATTACTACAGTCAAAAGAAGAGTATATTTTAGAAATGTTCCCCTTTTTATGATATCCCTTTACCTTGAGGATTTATCTCAATATACAGCCAATCAACATCACTGTTTTTTTTTTTCTGTGGTGATACACAAAACACAATAAATAAAGTAAAATTCTCAGATAAATGGTAATTTATTTTACTTGCCATTGTTTCAATATCTTCTTCACCTCCTTGCCAGAGAAAGGAGCTATATTTTCTTGTGAGTGCAGCAGGAGCGTGTCAAGCATGTAACATAATAATATATGCTTGCATCAAGATGAAATGTGTTAACCATATGAACTATGGCTCTGTGTTAAGAGCCCTGCTGTTTAATCTGTGGTAAATTATACTGTCTTGCCTGCCAGGGTCATTTGTCAGCACGCAGTGATGCCGGCTGGCAGCAGCAGAGGTGGGAATATTGTTGATTTTATGGCTTCAAAGGGTCAACCTTTTATAGTTTTTGTCCACTTCAGGGCATTACTGTGGATCAGATTAAAAAGGCTAATACCAAGTTATTGACCAGTCAAAACTCATGATGCATTATATAATTATTAAAGTTTTTATCTGTCAGTCAAAATATGTGTAAATATACTGGACTCATCTCCATTAACACTGCAGAGAATGTCTCTTGTAGATCATCTGGAGATACAAAAGTTTTATTGAACATTGCCTTCTGACAAACACATTTTACAATATTCTTTTCAATACACTGGTATTTTTTACTATACCAGTTTCTCAGTGGTATTCTATTTTCAAGTCCAGTTTTGAAATTTTAATGCATCGTAACTTCATTGCATTCAGAGTGAGATCAAAGTGTTCTGGCTCTCTGTTTGAAGTGTTCTCCATTTGAAGTTTTTCTTCCAAAGACAGAGAGTGTAAAACAAAAGTTTACATATTCTTGCTTTTGTGGGAGCACTTCTTCTGTGCAATGTATTGATCGTCTAATAAAAAAAGCTAGAAAGACCTGGGTTTTTGAATCATTCTGTTGCATTGTCAATACAGGGCTAGCAGCTTATTCCTTCACCAGAACTAAAGCAAGGAATAAAGAGAAATCCAGAAGCCAGTCATGTTTATATAGTGTCAGTCTGAATGCTGATGATATGTCATATGTGAATTTGTTGTTTATGGCTTTCTCTTTTCTTGAGTGTGGCTGATGGACAGCCACACTCAAGAAAATAGTCACTCTCAGATGGAGACTGACAAATGAGAAGCAACAGTGTTGTTGCAGTGCTGAACGGGCCAGCCCCAAAACACCAGAGGTGTGATTACGGAGCTTAAAACAAACATAAGGTAGCTCACAATGACACCACACAGCCAAAAGGGAGGAACAACTGTTAATGTGTATTCACTGAGAAAAATAGAACCACTCAGCATTTGTTACAAATCACTATGCCAGTCTGTGTGTATAATGGTCTGTGGAAGGTGGCTGGAGGCTGTGATTACTCTGAGTGGGTGTTTCTCAGTCTACACTGGAAGCTCTGGCTGTTTCTTTCATTGCAAAATTAAACTACGCTTGTGTTTCAAGTCAGACAGTTAAATGTAACTTGTGTTCTCATGGGATTTATGGGTAACCTCAGATCTTGTGTAAACAGCAGGTTTACACATTGTAATGGAAAGCTCCAACGCTGTGGGGACTGCAAAAGTCATTATTGCTTGGAAAAATTTTTATTCTTTTACATTTCATTTAGGGCTGCACGGTGGCGTAGTTGGTAGCAGTGTTGCCAGAAGGTCCTGGGTTCGATTCCCGGCCGGGGGTCTTTCTGCATGGAGTTTGCATGTTCTCCCCGTGCATGCGTGGGTTCTCACCGGGTACTCCGGCTTCCTCCCACAGTCCAAAGACATGCCTGTTAGGTTAATTGGTCACTCTATATTGCCCTTAGGTGTTTGGTTGTTTGCGTGTTGCCCTGCGATGGACTGGCGACCTGTCCAGGGTGTACCCCGCCTCTATGGAAATGACTGACTGACATTTCATGTAGATATTACATCTGTTATTTTACAACAAGAAAGCTCAAGTTTTTTTCTTGTCCATAACTTTGATAATAACATTTTCTAAAATGTGTAGAAAACCCATATTAAAATGATGTTTGTGATGTGAAAACATGAGCCCGGAAAATATATTTTTAAATTTTGTCCACAAATTATGAAATTTAATCTGCACTAATTAGCTAAAAAGCAAATGATGAAAATGTGAACAAAACTGAAAAACAACCTGGTTGCATAGATGTGCACACCTCTAAACCACTATTTTATTGGGAATCTTGTGCTGCTTTTTTTAATCATTCAGTCTTCTTGATTTCACCACTATTATCAGTTAAAGCGAACATGATTAGTCTCAAATAACGTTAAACTGCATTGTTTAGCTTAAACCATAGTTTACAGGGAAGTTAGAAAGGATCAGAAAGATCAGACTGTACAAATCTATTAGTCAGGAGAAAAGTACAAATAGTTCCACCACATTATTTATTTACCGGTGAAGACAGTTATCAATAACTGAAGGAAATTTGAAACAACACTGGCACTACATAAGCTGGATATTTCTTCAAAACTGATTAAACGAAACGACTATGTTTGGTGAGGCTGCCAAGAGGCTGAGAGCAAAACTTAAAGAGCTGCAGGGATTTCTGACAAGGACTTATACTTGACATGTGGTGACTGTAGCTCAGTGGGGTGAGAAGTCTTCTTGCAATCCAAAAGTAGTGGGTTTGATTATGAAATAATAATAATAGGCAAAATATCAGCCAGTTTTGACTCAAAACCTTTAACTCTCTGGTACAAAGCTTAAGATTTTTTTAAACATGTTTTTCAAGCATCAGAGTGAGACCAAGCAAAATGTTTGGAAAGGTTTTGATGGGTTTGACCGAAAATCTGTGGGGTCACCAGAAGAGAGCTGGACAAAAGACGACCTCATAATCTGACATATCTGGAGAGCTTTTGCAAAGTGGAGTGTACACTTTTGCAATCAGTTTTCTGCAGATTAAAAGTAAATTTGCTTTCAGTTAAAAGTAAATCAAATGTCAGATTAAAGGTGGATAAAAATAGGAAATGATTAATCATGGTCTCAACCTTTTAAGTCACTAAAAACTTGGAATTTTACCAAGGGTGTGTGCATTTAGACAGCCTCTATTTTTCACTAGCTAACAAAGAAACATTTGTCAGAGTAAACACTAATTATTAGTACTTCCTGCATTTGAAACACCAGAGAAACTAAGACAATCAACAGTTTCGACATCCAGGCACTTAGCTAAGATTAAATATTTGAATTTAGTGTCATTCACTAAAACCTCAAGCATCAAAACTAAAGCATTGCACCTTGTTATGTTTCTGGTAAACTATGAAATTACTCAGTCTAGGGATGTTATTCAATGTTTCAGATTGGTTAGTGTGTAACCTCTGACTTACACCCTATAATAACATTAAATTTGCCAGTTGTATTGTTTTAAAACATATCAGAACATATCAACACAGAGACGCGACTTAAAAATGGTATGATGCTTAAATATTTGAATATTTACTGTTCATAATTTAATTCAGCAAAATAATGATAGACTGTAGCAACAAAGAGTTGTTATCACTCCTGCCTGGTCTCAGTATTTTTGGTGTGGATAACCCCAATGCAGTTAATGTTTAATAAATGAAACTTACAAAACAAATGGCAGGAAGTAACAACAGCTGTAACTCAATAGAAAAGAAAGTGCCATTTATGAAGATGACAGACAATGGAATGAACCAGCAGAAACTGAATAAAACAGAGGGGAATATATACTGAGGAGAGGTGAGTCAGTGGAAACCAGTAAGAGCAGCTGAGTGAAAAACCAAAGAGCTGAGACCGAGGAAATCTAATGGAAGAGATCATAGAACAGGAACGAAACAGAGACACCAGGAATTGAACAATAACAAAACAGCACAACTCAATCAGAAAGTGGCTAAAATACAAGGATAAATGAACCCAGAAACATGAGAGACAGAAAACAGGAAGTAAAGAGAACACAGAACAGAAATTACCCGACTAACCAAAGTAAGCAGTGAAAGGTGTGGGCTGGGTAAAAAATTAGGAACATGATAAAATGGTATCAGTGCCTCGGTGGTATCAGTACACTCTTTTAGTTATTTATTTATTTAGGTTTGGTTAGTTAACTTCCAACATTGTGAATCTACTGTTATTCAACTGACAATACTCAAATCAAAGTGAAAATACAGAAAATTAATGTAAGACTTAAGAATAACCTGGTAAATCGCAGTAAAATATATTAATTCGTTTAAAAACCAGGAGTAAAAATTTGCCATAATACTGCATAGCCAAATACATACCATTTCAACCTATACCATTATCGCTACTGATTGGCATTGGCATAACACAACTGAATCACTTTGATAATGTACTGTCTAACCTGTACAAGCACATATATTTTTGCAAAGAACTTGGACCACAGTCATGTTTAATAAAATGTCTGACAAATTCTTCTTTTAGGTCTTACACCCAATTTAACTTGCCAGATCTACAATATGAAAAGGCAACCTGGACCAAACCATTCTTAATTGGTCTGGTACTTGTGAGTTCTAGTTTAGGTTCTGCACAGGAAAAAGTACCCAGAACATAATTCAAAACTCTGACAGAAAAAGTCAGAGGTTGTAATCCAGCCTAGCTTCGAAAACCCATCCAGTTGTGTCACATTTAAAAAGTAATAAAAGTGTTTTCATGGATTGTCTTTGAACCATCAAGACCAATTCTCACCACCGTCAGATGCTTTGCTAAAAGATCCAAATGGGTCATATAAAACAGCTTCGAGAGACTTCCACATTTTAGTCCATATTCATCATAATTCGGGTTGCTGAACAATATGCAAAAGTGTGCAGAGTTTGCATTCAAACTGACAAATCACTATACCCATGAACCAGTTGATGAAACACACACATCAGGTGTGCAAACACCTGATTGCGTTATTGTAGACACACCAATCAGGTTTGAGCACTACAAAAATTGAGCAGGTGAGTTCTCCTGCTTTCAACCAAAATGTAAGGCCCCAGACTCAGGGGCTCCTCATGACCGAATTGACGCCGCAGATGTGCAAGGATGGATCTGTCATTCAAGACGGTTCTTCCCACGTTGTCTTTCCAATGAGGATTTTGCAAGCGATGTTGGTGAAAGTCTCTGGCCAGATCCTGCTAGGCGAAGATTTTAGGAGAGGAGAAATAAATCAAATTTTCAATAGTCCGCTTCATTGATCTTGAGTTGTTAGGTGTATTTATCATGTTGTATATTTGCACTGTCCCAGTGTATGACGCTTACAGTAATCTAATCAAGTAACTTTATGGAGTTTTGTTTTTTAGAAAAAAATACATCAAATTTTGGTGCTGATCCGGATTGTGATCAGGACTTTCATTTCTATGGCGTCATTGACCCTACGTTGGGTGATGGAGGTATGCAGTCTCTGACTGTCCTGTTTGAAGCTATATTAATAAGAAATGAGGTCATGCTGTCAGTTCCATCTCAAATTTCAAGCATTCAGTGTTCCAAGGTGAGTGAAGCATCTGTATTGCATTGCATGACATTAAGTCATCTTATTATTGGATCATTGCAGAGATATCTGAGGAACAGCTACATCAATTCTGTAGAAGTGGTACATATGTGCAACATAAATGGTGTGTAAGACCTGCAATTTTTCTACATGTCTGAAAAATACTTGGCAACATGGATTATGTCCTGATCAAACTAGATATGCCACAGTGTCAAATCTGTAGCAAAGCAGCTTTGGAGAAATGTTTTATTTTTAAGCTACAGAAGATAAAGAGGTTATTTTTGTACAGTACAGCTAAATGTCATTTTTTCAACTAACATGTCCTTATTTTATCCTTTGCCTACCCTAGACGCTTTGGAAAAGATGAAATGATGTTTTGAGTACAAAATCTACTCGCAAAGTCTAATTGAAATTTTCATATTACTCACATCAGGTATGCTTTTATTACAAATGCATGGACATTTTTGTCCACTATCCAGTTACCCACAAAACTTTCACTAAATTTCTTCTTTCTATTTTTGTTTTTGTTTAACAAATGTAACTGGGAATGAAATACATTACAACATAAGGAAGCGTTGGTTGTCAATGAACAACATTGTCTTTGAGCCATATCCAAACCGATAGTATTATGAGCCATTCTTTTCAATCCTGCAATTTTGTATAGAAAGGTTCAGGATGGTAATTCCTCAGTAATAATTAAACTGATGGCCTATTATGTTGTATTGCAAATCAAATACGCTTAGCATTTGGCAGTAGCTGAAGTGTAGAGTGTTGGCTTTAGGCCAGCCATGTATTACAGATGAACACATGCAGGTGCATTGCAACTTTTCTTCCCCTGGTAGGACGCAGAAACAAAAAATCAGTAACAATGACAGGATGTAGTTCCGAAAATTTGCACAAAATAGCTTGATCTAAACCTTTGTTAAGCAGGTGTGTTGGTTCTTATAGTATGTGCAGAATTTATGCATATAAAATCAGTTGTGGTTGAATTTGGATAATGATGGAGCAAAACCTTTCCTTGCAGAGCATTTCTCCAAACTAAAAAAATCTTTTTCATGTCTTGTGAGTCATATGTTCTGTTTTCATTGACATACTGATTAAATGCATTCAAACTTGTTTATAACTAAGATAAAATAGTTCGGGTACTTTAATCTTGCTGTGATATTGTCAACTTTTGCAGTGTTTACCATAACTACAGTTGTTTGTTTGCTACAGTTTTGTTTATCCCTTGGTTTGCAGTATATTTCTAAGATATTGGATGCTGTTTAGTTGTCATCAAAAGGAGCTTCTCTATGAAAGTTCCTCTGTTTTGAAGGAGAACTAAATTTCAACATTAAAAATTAAATGGTATATTGCAAAACATCACTTCTTAGATTTGGGGCAAGTGTTGAAGCAGATGTTCCACCAGTGATCTGTAAATAAGTGGAATTGTAGATAAAGACACTGAGGAGGCTGGAAGATATTCAGGAAGCAACTGAACCCTGCTTCAAATCCACTCTAAGAAAATGGAGCAAAAGCAGTCAGAAACTGTTAAAGGGTATTTGATTCTTGCATCTTGTTTTAGTTCCATTTCCTCTCCCTTTCTCCTCAGACCCTCACATTTCTGCTTGAACTGGGAGTGGGGGATGATACAGAAAACCTTGAAGAAGGCTGAGATATTAAATTAATCGTTGGTGGGGGGAAATATATCACTTAAGTATGTATAAGAGTGAAATAAATGAAAACAAACAAACAAACATATATAAGAAATATCTTGAATAGCTGATGGATTGCAGTAAAACTTGTGATTAGTGTTTCCTCAGCTGTTTGGAAAGAGTGTACTGCCCTCTGCATGGCTTGCACATTTAATGAAATATATAACAATTGTTCCTCAATCAGAACAAGTGCTTGTTTAAAATGCAAATCCACTCTTGTCTGTGACATGCTGTAATTAGACAGAACAATGATGCATTATTTCTGTGATCTTTGTCAGCACTCATCAAGAGGCTTTAAGAATGGGACAATGATTGACCACCTGGTCCTGCTCCTGTAGCTAAATTTATTAAACACATTTTCTTTAGAAAATCAATGCACAATTGTATGAGTTGTACAGGGTCAGACTTATTTTTTATGAGAAGGCATAATTAGTCTGACCTGTGACTTGTAAAAGCTTCTCCAGCATTACTTTATCCAATTTCTTACACTGTACAATGTTTTAGAGGATCCTAAGAAAGTCTCCAGTTTTTGTGTGAGTACATTGTTGTTTATGGTGATATGTTGACAATTTGTAAGCCTCTTTCCTTTTCAAAAAATGCACTTTTAAAGGTTTTTATTGTGTAGGAATTGGTAAATCTAAGCACATTATTTATAGTTTTAGATGCAGTGCATGTCTTGCTTTTATATTGATTTGATAGTTGCATGTATTGTTTGTTCCTTAAAATTTCTTTGCAGAACTTTTAAAAATATTTTTGGTGATTATGCTGTACAAACACTCAAGGGCACATTTTCTGCTTCTTCAGTGAGATATGCCTCATAGGACATGGTGTCTTATGAGAAGAACATAGCTTATAAAAGTGAACATTCCCTTTCTCTATAATTACAATATATGTGGTTGTATTGTATTTTATTTATAATTTATTTAAATTTTGGACATACATTGCCTTGTTTTTGGTTAACTGCTTTAGATTGGTTGCATATATTCCCTATCCTGCTATTTGGTGCAGATGCAAAAAATCTTAAAGTAATTTGAAGCTGACATACTATACAATATTAAATGAGCAAGTTTAAAAGTTAAATTAAACTGTCTTTAAAGAGTTATACTTTAGAAACAACTATAAAGTACAACAGCTCTCTTGTAACACTACTGAAAGAATCATGCTCAAAGCAGCTGGTTTAAGGGGGGTGGAGATAGCCACTCCTGGCTCCACTTGTTCACTCTTCATAAAATGCTCGGGCCAGCCTTGGTTTGAGAAAGCCAAACTTTGATAAGCACTTACTGCACCTATCATGCCTCAAGTCATAATATGTTTTGCTTGTAAATATATTGATTTTAGAAAGCAGTTTTAATCATTTAGGTTATATGAATTCATGAACATACTGTTTAGTGGAAAGTCTTTGTATTACGACATCAGTAATATGCACATGGCACCTTATTTTTGTCATAGGAATAAAACATATGGAGCAGCACTATAACTCAACAGTAGCATGGAGAAGTAGATTTCAATGGCGGCATGTACAAAGATTTATATTGGAACAAGAGATTCTTATATTTAATATAAACAAAGTTCTGTTTGGGGATTTCAGGTTTATTTCTGCACCTTTAAAGTAAGACATTTGCCTTTTCTGAAAGGAGAAATCAAATTTTACAATAATGTCATTTTACAAATTTTGCTGTATGTTATATAGGCTTTCTGTAAATACTAGTGCTGGGACTTCCATCAATTGCTTAAATTTTCATCAATTAATTACAGAACAAATAACAGGTTGAAAACAAAGCATTCATTTGTACTCTGAAATGTAAAGCCATGTGCCATCTGAACTAGTGTTTAACTGTGTAAATATCAGCAGCTCATAATGATTTGTGAGCTATGTAACGCTCTCGTGTATTTTGCAGGTGGCAGCGAGAGAGTGAAGAGAGCCAAGGGCAGTAGTCTACTGTTTAATGACTGGGTTATTTGAATTAAACAGTGCTAGATAACAGACGTAAGAGCACGCTTAACACTGCTTTTGAAAGAAAATGTCACAGCTGATTGTTACCACAGTGTCCCAATATTTAAACTACTGTATAAAGGCAGCAAATATCTTTGGTGGATTGATACATCCTGATGGAGTGACAGAAAAAAAAAAAAAACAGCTCAGTGTTGCTATGCCAACATGCTTTTAATCCAGTAAGTTTTTTCTGTTTTTACCTTAGTGCCTTTTGGTACAGACTGGGAGGAGAATGATTTGAGATGTAGAGGATTTAAAAATAACATTTCTACTAAAATGCAGGGACTGTAAAGAGTGGGAAAGCGATTGAACACTTCTGAATGTGGAACTAAAGAACAGAAACCCTGTTCTGCAGACCAGATACTGGTCCTTTACTGATTCCTATACTAATAAAAATGTATTGAAATAAAAAAATTAAAAAAACTTTGCTCATTGTGTCATTGGATAGAATGCGATTTAGTTTACGAAACTCTAATATTTTTTTTAAATCTCATCACAAAACGAGTGCATAAAAATCAGTGAAAATGCTGGAACGCTCATTTTTGTAAGTAAATATGCAAACAGAACCCGAAGTAAAAAGGATAAAAAAAATACTAACTTAAGGTTAATGGTGGGAAAAATGTCGTTAACAGAAGACAAAAGATTATCCTGTTGTATCTTATTATACACTAAACACTTCACTAAGGCGTCCAACATTGTTTTATGTGAAACTTACACCATCTTAAGATTCCTCAAATCAGTTTAAAGGGGCAAAAAATGTTGACAGAGATTGAGACATCTGTTGTGTTAACAATTATATTGGACCGGCATTGAATGAATATGTATTTGCATTAACTACAGTAAGACAATTAAATTTAGAATTTATTAATTTCAATATTAAATTGAAATTTGAGAATTTACAGACAATCAAACAACAACTTTAAGACTTTATAAATAGGAAAGGCCCTTGCAGTCATTTTAGCAACTTTTTAGATCTATTGAATTTCCAACTGTGAAAAAACATTCAGAATTGACATTTTATCGTAAACAAACACATATATTCTGGCATAAAAAAACATTGTATAATAATTTAATTTTGATCCCAGTCTACAAACTGTTAATGATGACAATGATGATCATAGGATGTTTTTTTTTTCTTCAAGAGTAAGTATTTGAGAGAGAAGATTGTGTGTTAGGGGCTGCTTGTAAGTGGAACGAGGGTGTCAGGAGCCGACGCAAATTAGCAGAGTGCACCAGTGTAAAACCAAGGAAGTGAGAGAGGATGCTGGAGTGTGTGGAGTTCACAGCTTGGGCTACTTTCACACCTGCAGCCACTGTACTTGTTATGCACTCAAACACACACTCACAATACACATTCTCTATCACTCACACAAGCCGGATGACAACCTCATGACATGGCAGCAACACACCACAGCACGCCACTTCTCTATCCACTCAATCACAGTCTTGCTAATGAGATGCAAATTAATATCCCGTTGTACTCGGGTCACATCCATCATTGTAGCAACTTAACTCATTTCTTTTATTGACTTTGTAAAGTAGAAAAATTGTGAGTATTGTTTAATGTTATGTTGTGTTGTGTTGTGTTGTTGTGTTGTGTTGTGTTGTGTTATTTATGTGTGTTGTCTACCTCTGTGTCTGCCTCTGTCCAGCCAAAGAGAGTTTATTTCAAAAGAAAATTCGGATTTATAAAAAATGTTAATTATGATATAAGGCATTTTTTTTCTTTAAAGTTTTCTATCAGAGCCAACATATCATGCATATATCTAACAGTTTTTTTTTGTCATTATGTTCTGTCATCTGTAAATTGAGCAGAAAGAAAGATGCGCCACCTGCCTTTTTTATTTAACTACAGAGTTTGGGAAAATCTGTCCTCAAGTTTACAGATTGGATTGCTGAAGAGCCTATAAAATTGATTGAAATTGTAAGAAGTATACCTTTGAATTAACGCAATTATTATCCCTTTGTGTGTGACATCAAAAGTAACTGTTCCACTTAGATTGAGGAAATGATTGATGCGCTTCAGTTAGTCACAGAGACTTGCATCAGTCTTTAAATTTTAACTTCATTTGAATACATCCATAATCATTATCAGACATTTGAAAGGAGGCTATTACAACCATTTGCAAGGACTTCAAAATGTTTTACAACAGACTTGCAACATCAAATGTGAGCATAGCTGAATAGTTTTTAAATGCACTCATTAAGGCAATTGAATAATGTTGTGGTGTAGTGATCAGAAAGCAGCTTGTGTTCAAAGATAAGTTAAATTATGAGGTGCGCCACATAGAAAAACAGATTCCTTTTTAGTTTCTTAGTTTTTTAGTTAGCAGTTTGCCATAATGAATTCACACAACTTTACTTTCACCTTAAAAAGAGACTCAAAATGCTTTCTCTAGGAACTCAATCAATGAAGCCTATTTGAAGGTTAACTGTAGTAAAGAGTTCAAATTAATAGATTTATCTCGAGATCTAAATTTATCACATAAAATAAAAGCCCTATAAATTAACAGAGTAGGTCTGATGTCAAATTGAACACATATTCAAATAAAAATTAAATGCTTCCTTTACTTTGTCCATTCCTTCTTACTGCAACCAACATACATTCTAAGTACATACTGTATGAGCAAATATGCCCAGTACAAGGTAACAGCAGTAAATCATCAGCACACCCCAAGTAGTATACTGTTTATAATAAAACTATGAAGTAAAATAAAAAAATGTGATTAACATAGAAGTGATATGAAACATTTTTCTAATAAACTTGTATTCCAGATAATTAATAGGGGTCTGGTCTGGTCTAATCAGAATCATATCAGCTTTATTTGCTAAGTTTGTGCTTATAAACAAGAAATTTGGCTTGGGTTCCACATGCTGTCAAAGAGGACCCTTTTTTTAGAAATATAAAAGGGAAATGAAAAAAATTTTGCAAATATTAATATGTACGTTTTTACAAAGAACAAAGACATGGTAGAATTGTGTAAATATGCATGGTATCAATCTGGGCACTCTGTTAAGTGTTCATCAGAAAGACAAAGTGTAGAAAGAAGCTGTCTCTGATGGATGGTTTTAGCAAATAGTGCTCTGTAGCGCCAACTTGAAGGTAAAAGCCTAAACAGTTTGTAGTCAGGATGCATGGGGTCTGCTGAGATGTTAGCTGCCCTTTTCCTGACCCTAACATATAAGTACTGGATGGAGAGAAGGTCAGCCCTGATGATCCTCTCTGCAGAGCAAATTGTTCATTGTAGTTTGGACCTTCCCTATTTTGTGGATGAGCCAAGCCACAGTGATGGACAAACACAGGGCAGACTGAATAATGTGGGTGTAGAAGACAACCAGCTGCTCCTGTTGAAGGCTTTAATTCTTGATTTGCTACAGGAAGTTCAGTTTCTGCTGGATGTTCTTGCAAACAGTGTATATGTGTAAGGACCATCTCAGGGCTCAAGAAAGGGTGGGTTCGAGGAACTGAAAGTGAACCACAGTAGACACAGTGTTGCTGAGGATAGTAAGGGGATGGAGTCTGGGGAGTATTCTCCAGAAATCCACCATCATTTCCTCTGTCTTTAGCAGGTTAAGCTCCATGTGGTTTCGGCGGACCAGCCAATCTGTCTCCTGTCTATATGCAGACTCATCTCTGTCCCGGATCAGACTAATAACAGTGGTGTCATCTGCAAACTTCAGGAATTTTCCAAATGGAAATATATGTTGATACACAGATAGATAGATAGATAGATAGATAGATAGATAGATAGATAGATAGATAGATAGATAGATAGATAGATAGATAGATAGATAGATAGATAGATAGATAGATAGATAGATAGATAGATAGATAGATAGATAGATAGATAGATAGATAGATAGATAGAGTACTGTGCAAAAGATTTAGGCAGGTGTGTAAAAATGCTGAATGAACAAAAGTGAACAAAATATTTGGAGAACATCTTGGAGAACTAACCACAGATCTTCTGTGGATGTAGGCTTTCTCACATCTTTCTGTCTCTTCATGTTGTCAGGCTTGACATTTTTTCGTTTTGGCTTTGTGTTTTTCGTTTTTTATTTATTTTAAATTTTTGGCGTAGCAGTTTTGTTTTCTCTCTCTCCTGCCTCCTAGTGTGGGTTTTTTTCTTTTTCCCTCTTTTTTCTTGTTATGTTTTTCTTATTACTTGGGTTATTTTTATTATTTATTTTTGAATTATTCTAGTTCTTTCTTTCCTTGGATTCTCCAGTTTTATTTCTCTTTGGATTTTTTTTGTGTTTTTTGTATTTGTTCCTGTGTCCCCTCTTTCTTTTTCTGTTTTTTTAGTTCATGTTTTTTTCTTTCTTATCTTCTTTCATTATTTATCTTTGTTTTGTTTTTCTTGGTCGGTTTTTTGTTTTTTTTTTTTATCTTTTTTAATCCTCGTCACCTTTTTATTTGTTTCACCTGTTCCTCCTGCTTCCCTGCCTTTGTCACACCTGTTCCTTGTTCCTTTGATTACCTGCTTTTTCCCCAAATATATTAAGTTGGTTTGTGTCATTTTTGGGCTGGTTCCTTGTTGTGCACCCCTCACCATGACCTTATTATCTTTTTTTGTTTTTCCCTCGCCGGAAATTCTTTGCCGGGGAAAACCGGTATTTTGTGAGTTGTTGTTTTTGGATCGGTCATGTTCAAAATTTTTCCATTTGTTTGGTTTTAAAAAAAACTTTGTTTTTACAAATAATTTCTCCGGCTTTTGTCTCTTTTGGTCCTCCAAAACCACCCCGTGACACATCCCCCAGACCCCTAAATGATGTTGAGATCAGAGCCTGGGGGGGCTTAAACCATCATTTCCAAAAATTTTGTTTTTCTGTGCGCTGAGATAGTTTTTAATGATTGGGGGGCTTATTTTTTTGGGTTCCCTCATTTTAGTTTTTTAAATTGTTTAAAAGTAAACTATCACCATTTATATTTCTGAACGCATTTTGTTTACAGCATTTTTCACAGCTGCCTAAAACTTTTGCACACTACATTTATATACAAATTTACAGAAAAGGGAAAAAAAAAAAATATTAAAAGGGGGAAAACAATTTTGGGGGGTTTTAAAAAATTTAACTTTTCAAGCTAAAACAAAATACAAAAACTAAATTAACTTTGATTAAAAAACATTCTTTTAATCAACGTTTTCGGTGTGGTGATGGAAATTTTTAAAAGCAAAAAGAGTTTTTGTGTTTTAATGGAGGTTTGGATATCAATGAACTTTGAACGGAAAGAAACTTTCGCAAACAGGGGTATCCTATGCATGTACTGTGTATACTGCTTTAAGACATAAAATAAATATATAGTACATATAGTTACAGTATAATACCAAGAGCATATTTAAGCAGAAGCCAAACTTTATAAAACATGACATATCTAAATCAGGACTTCCAAAAGCAGAAAAATGTTTTTGAAGCCCCTACAGTATGCATTATCTCATTACATGAAAAAAAAATTCCCCTTTTAATTTTAGTTTAAACTGAAATTTTCTATTGGGACATAAAAAATTTCTTCCATTCCTTTTTTTTTAACTTTGTAGCATAGTAATTTTACCTTTTTCAGCCGAAAAAAATCAAACATTTTTAGATTGTTCATAACGTATTTTGTATTCGGAAGGATTAAATTAATATTCTTTCCAAAATTTTTTCCTACAGAAATCACTCCTTTTCTTTTTCCTAAAAAATTTTTGTGGCAAAGGGGTAATAGACAATTTATAACAAAAAAGGGATTCAATTTTTTTTCAAACACTAACATATAAAGTTTTTTCCATTAATTTAACAGGGAAAGCCTTCCAAAAAGCTAAAGATGGGTTGCCGCCATTTCTTTTTGAAAGTGTCAAACCAATTTTATGCTCGCATTTGTTCTTACCAAACGGGGTCTGTCAAACAGGTTTATTTCTAATTTGTCAGGCAGAGGTCATTTTTATTTTAAATTGGTCACAGTCATCAGAAAGGAAAAAAAAAAAAAAAAAAAAAAATATATAATATATATATATATATATTATATATATGACTATATGCAACATATACTTTTGTACCTCATCTCTGAAAGAACTTCACAAAGCACTCTGATAAGAATCTTTTAATTGCAGCAGATAAATAATTTGGAAATCATGACGTGCAAAGCCAGAATGTGATTGCTCGGCACTAAGCACCTCATTCGCTGTAGATTGGTTTTTTTTTTCAATGGTCGGTAAAAACAAATATTTTACCCCAACGCTAAGGCTCATTTTTGGGGCACTTGTAAAAAAGGTTGCTGTTAAAAGATAAGGGGGTGAGTTCTTCATCTTTCTGGCATATTGTAACCGGACCATTCATTTTCTCTTTTGGGGGGTTTTTTTTCGGCTTCACTGCATGAAATTTACAGACAATTTGGAATTAAACTATTTATTTGACTAAATTTTAAATAAATTTAAAAAACAACATCTACAGTCATACTATAATAGTTTTTTTTATTGATTTCAATTCTTTTTTTTGTGGAAAAAAAACATTAAAACTTCAAACATTTGCTTTGGTAATTATTCCTTAAATCAAAAAAAAA
>JAHHUM010000707.1:89063-229401 GCA_036173005.1 Crenichthys baileyi | reverse complement strand
GCCCGCCAAAGCGTGCATAATTGTGATGTGGAAGAAAATGGTTGCTTAGTTTTAAAAAATATTTATAAATACCGCGCTTTGAGTGCCTTGTTGCTGAAAAGCACTATATAAATAAACTTGACTTGACTTGACTTGACCAAATCTTGTAGAGCGTGGTGGGCATTTGTATTCAGCCCCTAGAATTCGTAGAGTTTGTAGAATTACCTTTTTCTGTAATTGCAGCTGTAAGTCTTTTGGGGTGTCTAGCAGCTTTGCACATCCAGAGACTGAAATTTGTGTCTTCTTTTTTGTTTTTGCAAAATAGCTCAAGCACATTCAGGTGGGATAAAGAGTATCTGGAAACATAAATTTTCAATTATTTCACTGTTCTTCTAACACATTTTTATTCTTTAAACTAAACCATTGGTGCTCAGGAAGGTGAACATACACCTCCAAGTTATTTGCTGCCTTGAACAGGTTTTCATTTAGGATTTCCTTGTACAGTATTTAGCCCTATCCATTTTTTCATCAACTGTGACCAGCTTTCCTGTCCCTTCTGAAGACAAGTGTCCCCATAGTATGATGCTGCCACGATCATCTATCATGGTGTGTGTTCAGAGTGATGTGTAACGTTATTTTCCTGCAACACATAGCTTTTTAAATGTAGGCCTTCCTCTATATATTTGTTGTGTCACCTAGATGGATTGTGTAACAGCAAACATAATTTTTCTGGGCTTTTTTTAAAAATTAAGTTCTTTTGCCACTCCTCTATAAAAGCAAGGTTTGTGGAGAGCATTAATACTTTTACTACGAATAAATTCTACCTCTCTTCTTTACAGCTCTTTCAGACTTAGCATGGGCCTCTTGGCAGCTTTTCTCAGTAATGTTCTGCTTATCAGTTTTAGTTGATGGCCACGTTTTGCAGGTTTGTAGTTGTGCCATAATCTTTTCAGTTTTGAAAGAAGAATTCAGCAGTTCTCCATGAGATGTTCAAAGTTTGGGACATTGTTTTAAACCACACTTTGCTTTATCTATACTGTACTGAGTTAAAATTACACACATAGGTGGACTAATCAAATAACATTTCAATCCAATTGGCAGTACTGGGTTATTTTTTAATCAGAACACTTTTCTGATTTTTATTTCCAACCATTTTTTAAAACTTTGTGCCCTTTTTCTTCTTTTTCACAATTAATGTTACTTAGTGTGGTCTGTCGCATAGGTCCCATTAAAGTAAATGCAGCATTGTAGTTGTAAAGGGATTAAATGTGAAAAAGTTTACAGCGTATAAAAGCTTCAACAAGGCACTGTAGCATGTCATGTAAAAACTGAGAGGAAGTGTACCAAGAATATGACGTGTGGTATACCTATGTTATATTTAAAAAAAACAATAATTTGACACTCTTAGTCATGAAAGATTCCTGTTTTACCACAGCAGCATGAACACTGTCTGCTGACGGCCTGGTTTTAAGGCTTAGATTATTGAACTATAACCTCAATGTAAGTTTCTGATGGCAGTATGAGCATTCAGCCAGCAGACCATTAACTAATTTACTGGCAAGTGTAATTGTCAGTAGTATTTGTCATCTAATGACTCACTTGTATTACCTAAATTAAAAGAACAAAAATACAATTGATGTCAGTTTTGTCACATTAAAACAGGTATTAATAACTTTTGAACCTCTCAGAAGTCATTGTCAGCTCAACTGCACCTGTTGTTTTCAGCAACCTAAAATCTTCTTGTGATCACACAAAGCGGAACTAAATTAGTGTGTCTCAGGACAAAACTAACACCTTTTGATAATTTGCAACTACACAGTTTCCGTTCAGTCCTAACAGCTGCACAAATGAAGCCTCTGAGAAAATCACAAATGGACTCCTGAGATGTTTTGTTGTCTCCCCCAACTTGTTGTGAGTTGTGATTTCTTAACTTGGGGTTGTCCGATTTTATTCTCTCACTTTTAATGTGTCTTCAATAATATTTTTTGCTCAAATATTTTTATTGAAAGGTGTTTTTAAATTAAAACATACACACACCAATACCAAAAAAATCCCCGCTTTTCCCAGAGGAGAGATCTTTAAGGAACTCTCACAGACACAACAGAGGAAGAGCATCATACACGTAAACTGACTGCTTAACAAAACGTATAGATGTAACCTGCCATGGATAACCAAACCTATATGAAACAGAACAAATCCTAATGCACCAGGTGCATCACTGTATAAATCATTGGCTAGATTATATTTAACTACAAAGCAACAAACTGCAAAAATTGAAAGGTTTTCTGCCCTGAGCCCACATCCTAAGAGAGTGTTGGTTCACTGAATTAATTACAGGTTTATCAGTACACTCAGGAAAGGAACCCAGTAAAGAAGTGAAGGAAATGTCCTGGATTGAATTCAACTCCACTGAAATTATGGATGATGACTTTTATCCTCTCTGGATTGTGACCAGTAGTTTAAGGAACCAATTTTTGCTGCCCAGTAATAAAAGTGGTAGTTAGGCCATAGCTGTCTACGCTTCCATTTCGATTTCTGTTTTGCATCTTGGACACTCGGGGGGCATTTACCTTTTCAAATGGAAAATTAGTTTATGGAATCTTGGTTAATAAAAGGAAAATATTTCATAACTGTAATAAATATAAATAATTTACTCTTAACATAAAGCAGGACATGAAAATTAATTTTCAAAAGACGAAAGATGCAAATCCTCTTTTTTTAAATCAGTAGTAGGTATTCATAGTGGTCAAAAAAAGAGTAAGATAATTTTAACATGGGCAGTGAAACCCTGGCTAAGAAGAGATGCAGGTGTGGAATTGTCAAACAGTTTCACATACTGACGTTGAGAAAGTACTTGTATTGCATGTATTTCTCACAGCTGCCAGGCATGGTCAGAA
The DNA here is from genome assembly GCA_036173005.1 of Crenichthys baileyi. NCBI lineage: Eukaryota > Metazoa > Chordata > Actinopteri > Cyprinodontiformes > Goodeidae > Crenichthys > Crenichthys baileyi. Next base: position 226,525 of record JAHHUM010000707.1, on the reverse strand, counting down.
ATGCATTGGTGCTTGTCAGCAGAGAGTCATTGTGGTGGTTTCATTTGAGAGGACTGCACAGTAGAGCTCCACCCACACAACTTCTCATATTTTTTGTCAAATGGCACAAAAATTCTAAAAGCTGCCCCAAACTTTAATATAAGATAACCCGAGTTAATACAAAATGTTGTTTTCAAATGACAATTTCATCTATTAAGACAAAAAACATGCATCAACAAAGTTGATTTATTTGGTGCTATGCCCCTGAGACTTACTATTCCCTACAGTTAGGGCAGCTTGGGGATTTCACCTAAGGAAATGAATAACAGCAACAGTAAGGCACACAGGTTTGTTTCAAATATGAGGCAAGAGACCGGCTTCCACAGTTTAAAAGATTGTTACAGATGGCCTTTGAAGGTGCTAGTGAACGTCTGAAAGGGGCTGCTAAGTGTAGCAAAAGGAATCACAATTAGCATGTTAGAGATGCTCCACTTAGAGAGGGTCAGTTTTACACCAGTTGTAACATGACACACACCTTACAAACCATTCTTACAAACAAAATCCTGATTTAACAGGTGTTAAAGTTAGAAGGCCTGGGTGTGGCTAGTGAAATGGAAGGTGGTTAAGCTTAGGTCAATCGTGTTTTAACGAGTGGGTAAATACTTTTTCAGACAGGGCCAAGTTGGTTTGAACAACTTTTTCCCCTTAATAGGTGATATTAGATTTTAAAACAAAGTGAAAAATAAAAAAAGAAAAGAAAAGACATTTGCAAGGGGGCAAATTAATTTTCACAGCGCTGTACATAACCACCTAAATATCACAAGATATCAGTTTTTTTTTAAGCTTTTGTTGACTTTTTTTCTGGTTTGCTTCACCCCATCAGGCCAAAACAGATAAAGGATTTGTGCTTGCTTGGGGAGTTCACACATTCTCAGTGGACTGTCTTCCTTTTCTAAAATAGCCATCTGTGTGGAAGAAAAGATGCAAGGATTCTTTGTTTCTGCTGCTGGTTCCTGGTTTTAACATCTGTTCTGTGGTCATCCTTCTCTGACAGAGGTTCCAAATGCAGCATTTTTCTATGCTTTCTTTTGGCCCTATTTTCCACCCTCGGACATGTTTTTATATTTTTGCCGTGGGCAGTAAAAAAAGTACCTTTTAGGTTATTTTAAAAAACTGGGAATGTAAAACAAAATTAGCACTTGGGGTCCTGGGAAAAGTTTTGTTCTTGTTTCTGAATCCATTTTTCCTTTTTTTGAGGGGTTTTCATGCTATAGGGGAAACCTTTATATTGATTTCATAGTTGCATAACTATCACTTTGGGCCTTTGTTCTCCCTTTTTGAACATTCTGAATTCTACTTTGCATTTGCTCTTTAACCATAGTCACCTTCTGCAAAAAACAGACAGGAAGTTAAGTTTTTTTCCACAAATACATTTTTACCTATAGGCTGATGGCAAGGTGACCACGATTCCCTAAGTATCCATCTGCTTGGCTTTTCAGACTTGCGACAACTCCTTCACAATAAGCTCTGGCAGCTCAGAGCGGAGCAGCTGACTTCTGTGTTCTTCAAAATTAAAAACTTACGCAAAACATAAACATCATCCACACCAAACTGGCTGGCATCTGCAGGCCATGCAGTGGATTAAGACATACTGCCAAAAAGTGGGTTAAAATCTCCCAAGAATCATGTTCATAGTTCACTATTTATTTATTATTCAATAATACCAATACGATAAAAGTTTTTTCCCCTTTTTTTTCAAAAACAAATGGGAAATGGGGTCTTTGTATCACGGGCCCATTTTTTACAGCCCTTTCTATACCCCAGACCCCCAAAACCAGAATCAAAAAAAGTACATATACATAAGAGACGAAGGGGGTTTTGGGAAAAGGCCCGGGTTAAGGGGTTTCCCCTTTTTAAAATTTCAGGATTAGCCGTGTTACAAAAGGGGCATTTCCTTTTAAAAACCTTTTTTAAAACTGGGAAACCCGTTATCTTGACCTGAAGCTAACATTCTGTATTCATGATTCAGGTTCAGGGTTCGAGGCGATGCTATTAGCTAACCTCACCATATTATTTTTAGAAGAAAAAAATTTAAAAAATAAATTTTTTTTAGACTGGGGGGCCCTACAATTTTAGGGAAAAAACTTTTGCCCCCTTAGATTTACATAGTTTTTGCATTTTTTAAAGGGTCAAGGGACATACAAGAATTGAAATTTTTTTAAAATTTAAAATTCAGTCCCCAAAATCTTTCCCTTTCCAAGCGGGACTACCTTTTAAGAAACCCACACATGCACCGGGGAGAAAAACATGCAAACCCCATTTTTTTAAAGACCCCCAGCCGGGGGTTCAAAACCGGGGAAACCTTTTTGGCTGAAAAGGGGCAACAGTGTTCCAAAAGGGTTTTTCACCTTTGGAAAAAAAAAACCCCCAGTTTAAAAAATCAATTAAATTTATTTTTTGGGTTTTCCTTTAAAAAAAAAGTGTTTTAAAAAAAAGGCTGTTTGGACAAAGGTGTGTAAAAAAGTCATTGCTCCCTTTTAAATTGGGAATGCTCTGTTTGGACAGGGGGGGAAAGGGCGTTTTTTGGTCACTTTCCTTTTTTTGCCCCGGGGGTTTTTTGGGTTTTGGGGTAAGGCTCCCCTCTTTTGATCTAAATTTCCCCTTTACTGTGATATCTCTTACTTTTTTCAAATTTCCCATAAGCATTTTAAAAAAAAAAACACTTTATTTTCTGTTGCGTTGTTTTTAACGTTTGGGGCCCTCCCCCCATTTTTTTTACATTTTTTTCTATTTTGGGTTTTAAGTGAAAGGGGGTTTGCTAGTTTAGCGTTAGCTCCCCCAAATGGTTATCCGTTCTGCTTTTTCTCTATCTGAGTCTCCTCCTCTCTCCTGTTCTCTCTGTCAGATGTTCAGTTCCCCTCCTCTGCCCCCCTGGGGGGAAAAATGGTACGTGTAATAAATGTAGCATTTTTTGAAGTTTGGGGGCCCGGGGTTGTCGGAATTGGGGGGCCCGGGGGCTCCGCGCTTAAAAAACCCCGGGGCAGATAGCCGGGCCCCCTTAGCCAGCGCAGAGCCACCAGGGGTAGCTCCCCCGTAGCAGTCCTCCAGCAGAGCCCGTGCAGCCCGGGGGGATCTCAGGCCAGCTGAGTGACGGTAAGTAAAAAGCATAGTCTTAGATCCCCAGCCCACAGGTCACCACCAAAACCGTCTGGGGTTTTCAACAGTTTTTTCCCCCCCTCAGCGGACAAAACCGGTGAGAACCAACTCTGGTAATTGGCAGCTCCATAGTCAAAAAACGTGGCAACTAGAGACAACCAGCGACCATAGTCAAATGTCTGCCAGGGGCCCCAGAAAGGGCGACATCAATACCTGAAAATGGGTAGCTAAGGATTAAGCGTTTAAAACTGTAAGATTTTTATTCACGGGTGGCGGGGAATGACACCCAGTTTTCGGCAATCGGAGGTCACCAAAGTTAGTGTTGTTTTTGGTGTGTAAGTTTGCCCAAAAACAATGTCGGGGACTCCGTAATTTTCTCTGGGGCCCCCCCCGATTTAACCCCGTGACGACATGTTTAAGGCGGCATGCTGTCATTCACCCCTGGCTGTCTAAGGGGGGTTCCAGAAAAAAAATGTGGGCTACATTGATAATTGCCGAACCTTTTGGGGAAAAAGGGCTGATCCAGGGACGGGGATACATCCCCCTTTGGATGGAGCAGCTCTTCTTTCTAAGGGAATTTGGCCAAATTTTTTTAGTTCTCCCCAAAACTCTGACAACCCAGGGTTCAGACCCCGGAAAACAGGGTCGTAAGTTTAACACTCCCCCCTCTGCAGCTTTTGTACTGCTACCCCCCCCATTTTACCCTATTAAGACAGTGTCTCGCCCCATGGCCAAAATTGAATAGATTAAAAAAATTATCTAAAAAAAAGAAAATCTGGGGAAAAACTAATAAAAAAAAAACAAACTCAGACTAAGAAAAAAAAATAAAACAATTAAATTTTGGGTTTACTGAAAAAAGATTCTCTCTTTCAAAGACTTTGCTAGTTAATGACCTGATTGGGGACAATCAAAATTGATTATTTTTGTCTCACAGAAACCTGGCCGCAGGAAAAAAGGATTATGTTACTATAAATGGGTCCCAAAATCCTACTAATTATTAAATTTTCCACATTCCTGAAAATACTGGGCGGGGCAGGAGTAGCAACCATCTTTCAGTCCGATTTTTTGACTAGTCCCCCGACCAATCAATAGCTACAACTCCTTTTGAATATTTTTAATCCTCAGTTTTCCTCATCCAAAATTTTCCCAAAGCACTAAAACCCTTTTGGGTTTTTTTGTTTTGTATCCGCCACCAGGCCCCTTACTCTCAATTTTTAGATCAGTTTTAAAACCCTTTTAATCTGATTTAGTGTTAAAAAAGGATAAGGTTATTATAGTGGGGGATTTTAACATTCCCTGTTGACACTGAAAGTGATAGCCTAATTATAAGCCTTTTAATGCTATCTTAGACTCAATTGGCTTTGCTCAAAAAAAAATTAACAAACCTACCCACCTTTGTCTTCATTCTCTGAACCTTTTAAGGCTGACATATGGCATTGGGTTTTTAAAGACATAACAATATGTTCTCATAACCCCCGTCCGGGTCTGACCATTTTTTATTAACCTTTGAGTTTAAATTTTAAACCGAGTACTCCACACCTGATAGAAAATTTTTAATTATAGTAGATCCCTTATCAAAAAATGTTGCCCCAAAAAAAAACCCCTTTTAAAAAATCTGTTCTACTTTTGATTTCCCCATTATCACAGAAAAACAAAAATAGAGGGCAAAAAATTTTTTTTTTTCCCCCTTCACAAACTGATTCTCTTGTTCATAGTGTTAATTCATCATTGCGTGGTGCATTAGATAATGCAGACCCCTTTTAAAAAGAAGGTAATTAATTCATAAGGGGGGCTAGCTCCCTGGTTTAATTCAGAGCTGCGTACTTTAAAAAACACAATGGGGTTGTGTCTGTACTTGTCCTGTTAGATCTCAGTGCTGATTTTTATACAGTCGAGCCCATAATATTCTCTTAAAAAGGCGGAAAAAAGCTGTAGGGCAGGGGGAACAGCACTAGGCTGGTTTTTAAAACTTATTTGTTTGACAGATTCCAGTTTGTTTTATGTAAATGATAAATCATCTTTAAAAATTTCCCGGGTTAATTTTGGAGTACCACAGGGTTCAGTACTTGGCCAATAACTCTTTTATATATAATGCTTCCAATAGGTTAAATTATCAGGAAGCATAGGGAAAAATTTTCACTGTTACGCTGATGATACTCAGCTTTTTCTTATCCATAAATCCTGAGGAGCCCAACCAGTTAGATAGACTACAAGCAATTTTCTTGAAGACATAAAAACTTGGATGACCTTAAATTTTTTGCTTTTTAAATTCAGACAAAAACAGAAGTTGTCGTCTTTGGACCGGAGTCTTTAAAAAAAAAAACTGCTTAGTCAATCACTAACCTGGATGGCATTAAAATTGACCTCCGGTAATAAAGTAAAAAACCTTGGTGTTTTTTTTGGACCAGGACATGTCATTTAAAATCCCATATTTTAAACAGGTTTTAGGATTTCCCTTTTTTCATCTCCGGAAAAAAATTGCCAAAATTTTGAAATATCCTGTCCAGAAGTGACGCTGAAAAAATTAGTCCATGCATTTTACTTCAAGGCTGGACTATTGTAATTTTTACTATCAGGATGTCCCACAAAATGCAGTTAAAAAACCTTCCGGCTGATTCAAAATGCTGCAGCCAGAGTTTTTGATGAAAATTTTTAAAAAAAGAGATCATATTTCCCCTACTTTAGCTTCCCCTTCATTTTGGAAAACCCCGTTTAAATTTAGAATAGAATTTAAAAAATTCTCCTTCTCACATATAAAGCCCTTAATGATCTAGCTCCATCATACATCAGAGATCTGATTTTCCCATACGTTCCTAAAAGAGCACTTTTGGGTTTTCGACTGCAGGTTTATGGGGGTTCCTAGAGTCTCTAGAAGTAGAATGGGAGGCAGATCCTTTAGTTATCAGGCTCCCCCCCTGTGGAACCAGCTCCCAGTTTTAGTCTGTGAGGGGGGACACCCTGTTACTTTTAAGGCTAGGCTTAAAACTTTCCTTTTTGATAAAGCTTATAGTTAGAGTGGCTTAGGTTATCCTGAGCTATCTTCTTTATTTTACCTCCGTCTTCTTCTCCCCTTGTTGGATGGAGTAAGGGGGAGTCAGGATTAGCCTAAACCGCCTCAGTTATGGTTGAGGTGTAAACACACCCTCCATTTCTGCTACCTGTATGACCCCCTCTCTTTTCCAATAGTTATAATCAATCTGAAAGGGAGAGGTATCCCAAACGTTGTGGTTTTTAATATAACAATGGCCATCAGTGGGCTCTAGATGGACAAACTGTCTACGTTTAAGGCTAGGCTTAAAACTTTCCTTTTTGATAAAGCTATATATTAGAGTGGCTTAAGTTATCCTGAGCTATCTCTGTAGTTATGCTGCTATAGGCTTAGGCTGCTGGAGGACATAATGACCACTCTCCCCCCTCTTCGCTACATTCCACACTACTCTACAATTAGCATTATTTGCTGTCCTTTCAGCTTTTAACTTTCTCTTTCTTTTCTCTTCATAGAAGCTACACCTGGCCTGACTATGTGTCTGCCTGTGACACCTTTCTGGAGAAGGGCATCGTCCAAGCTTCTGCTGGCAACAACTTAATGCTCACCCTATACCGATGATCCACATGGACGGGCCCTGTCTTTCAGTGTTTAACCCTTTCTCTCCCTAGACATGGCAATTGACTGAGTTTTTCTGTGACTAACTCTATGTGCTCTCTTTCGACTCTAACCTTGAAAAAAAACTGGCTCAGAGTTTATATGTTTTTTCTTTTAGGTGAAAAGACTAAAGGAGCTACATCCATTAACATTTACTTTTTCCCTTCCCATAGAAAGTACTCCTGGATCAGTGCTTCTTTGTTCTCTTTGTGCTCTGCTCTGTTCTCTTAAACCCCAGTCGTCGTGCAGATGGCCGCTCACGCTGAGCCTGGTTCGGCTGGAGGTTTCTTCCTGTTAAAAGGGAGTTTTCCCCTCACTGTCACTACATGCATGCTCAGTATGAGGGATTGCTGAAAGTCAAGCCCGTGACTGTCCCCTGTCTCTACATGCTCATCCGGGAGGAGGGAATGCTGCAAATCACTGACTCGATGCAATCTGTTGGGTTTCCTTAGATAGAAAAACTTTTTCTAATTTGAATAAATAACTGAATCAGACTGCACTGTTCAATGGTTAGGACTAATTGGAATGTATGTACCTGAGTTTTGTGAAGTGCCTTGAGACGACATGTGTTGTGAATTGGCGCTATATAAATAAACTGAATTGAATTGAATTGAATTATGTTGCAATTACATTCTCTTTTCGGCCAGCGCTTTATAACTATTTCCTTCCCTCCGTATTTACATCGACTGTATCTTAATAATGGGGGACTTCCTATCAAAGCTCCTGTCATTCACCTGTTTTTATTTGCTTAAAAAATACATAATTTAATGAAACCTACGCACGAGGTAAAGACAAGAGCTTTGCTAATAATTTGGAAAATCTCACAGGAATCAGAAGAAAAGTTAGAAATGGAACAGTATCTTGAATTACTTCTCCATGCTGCTCCTAAGCTTTCCTCCTTTCGTGATGCATGATGAGATCTGCATCATGAGCAATCTGCATTGCCACCTCTTTTAGTCACGTAATCACATACCTCAGATAGTGAAATAAGCTGTCCTTTTTATTTGAATGACAAATCCCTGAATCTTTACACTTAGTGTGTGAAGGTAGATTTAAATATTGAAATGCAATATTATCTATTTACTATTTAAAACATCATACAAACTTTAACAGATGTTTTCCAGGGGTCGAGTGCTAACAATATACAGACTCTAAACTGACCTGACCTCAGTGTGTGAGTGATTGAGGGTGGGGGAGATCTTTCTGACACACAGGGGGAAGTCCCACATCAGACAACAAAATCATATCCAAATTAGCTTCTATGCATACAGGACTGTATTTCAAACACTGTTGTCTTCAGAAACGGATTCTTATTTCACCTCTTTGTCCCTCAAGGTAAGTGATCTCTGAGCATAATGACAAGGCAGCAAAAGAGGGAAATGCTTTTCGCAGTATTTTTGGCAGAACACTGGCAAAGACCTAAAGTTTCTAATGAGTAGGATGCTAATATAGAACTTTTGATCAATCTGTTGAGTAGTCATATGCAGTTTAATTTTGTCTCCAGTTACATTTACAAAGAAATAAACAGAAATTGCAAAAGGTAGATGAGAAACGCCATAAAGACCCCAAAGTACAGATAATACAAAAAAGAATTGTGAAAATGTGGGATTACGGATTTAGGTTATATCTCACACTTTATATTTTGGATATTCATGACTATTAACATGTTGTATAAAGTAATTACAGGTTAAACTTGGTGTTTGGTAAATCAACCGGCTGCTGGTTGCTGGAGTGTGACAGATGTACTCAAGAATAAATCAGGCCTGCAGCTTTGAGTGTGAAGGCAGCGGAGGGCAGAAGAGATCTGTGAGCTTTTCACAGTCCGTTGCTTCAGTGCTCGCTGGAGCAAAGAAAACCGTGTTCAAGAACATACAAACTCTAATGGGAAAAACATATTTGAGCTCCAGTCAGGCTGGGAAGTTGATAGTTGTGTTTTTCGATGGTGGGAGAAATTGCTCTGACTTTCACTATGTTTGTCCTGAAACATCTCAAGACATAGACATTTTCAGTCATTTGCAGCTTAAAAGATTTTTTTATATTATTTCCATGTCCAGTTAATGATAATGGGCACCCTCTGAATTTCGCACATTGAAAGCACTTTAAAGATCTGCAGCAAATGATTCGGAGGCCAGGTTAAATATGACAGTCTCTAAGTGTATTAAAAGTTCATTTGCAAAAGAGTTAAGCATGTTATGCACATTTCTACAAATACATAGATGTTCCATATCCTTATTGCATGAAGCGGTCAATCCTGTAAAAATTAAGACAAAAATTATTGAGCTTTATCTGGGAAATTCTCAAGAATTACAAAAATAAATTCGAAGATTTTATCAAAATCCGATTGCTGATTTGTGTGTGTTGTTCTAATTAATTTTTGACACCAGTTTAGGAACGAAAAAGACCAGCAGCATCATCATCATGCAGAGTAACAGCACCACACAAAGTCACCTTTTTCTTTGCATAGTATTTTAGACTGAAACACAACGGCTTAATTAGGTTTGTCAAGAAAGAGGCCAAAGTCCAAAGATTAGTCCAAAGAAATGCATGGGATTGACTTGACATTGGTAAAGCAGGTAACTAAGGGATTTGCAAAACCATTAACATATATAAGTAATTTGTCTTTTGAAAATGGCTCATTTCCAGATAAAATGAAAATAGCTAAAGCAATTCCATTATACAAATCTGGGAACAAACATCACTTGACCAATTACAGACCTATCTCTTTACTGCCACAGTTTTTAAAAATACTTAATAATATACTACAATAATTCAGAGAAAAGCACAGATAACCAGTGAAAGACAGAATTGGTTGAGGTCCAAAAGATCAACAACACTGGCCATTTTACAATCTGTGGAAGAAATAAAAGCTGCAGTTGATAATAAAAAGATTGTTGCTGGATTGTTTCTCAACTAAAAAAATCGCTTGATACAATAAATGATGACTTGCTAATTAGAAAATAGAAAGATATGGGATCGGGGGATATGTTACATTGGGTCAAAAGCAGTTTTGTTAGAGATGATATGAAGCAACTGCTGAACAACGTAAACTAAGAAATTAATGAACTAAAAGTGTAATTCGATGCAAACAAGCTGTCCCTAAATTTGAATAAAACAAAAATAATTTGGAAACTGCAGATCAAATATAGAAATACAAATACAGATAAATAGAGTAAACATCGAAAGCCTTCATGAAAACATATTTCTGGGTGTTATTGATAAAACACTAAAAGTGTATTTACTGTCGTTTTTTTTTACATTTACCTTTAATAGACGTAAAAAAAAAATTAAGAAAAAAGAGTGATTAGTCAAGCAAAGATGAGGCCAAGATTGAACATTTTGGCACACAAGCAAAATACTTTGTGTGGCGAAAACCTGAAACTACAGAACTACAGTGGGCGAGAGGTTCTTTTCCGCAAGACACTGCTGCTGAAGTTGAATGTTTGCTGCCCAAAAGCTCAGTCTCCATCTCATATGACCAAAACAGACAGTTTCTGTTAAAGTCCCGAGATAAACTCTACAATTTTATGTTTGTGGAGGTGGGACAGAAAAGGTATTTGTCTGGCATGTCTCATCATGGCATGACTCTTTGCTGCAGTTCTCTAATACCATAATTTAAAGATTCATTTTTTTTTCCATATTAGAAGCTGAGCAAAAATAAACTCAGGTCCTCCAAACCCTGAGGCTTACCTGATGCCATGTTCTCATCTTTCCAATTTCCCCATATCATATGTATATCTAAGGGAAGTTGGATTTCAGAGACTAGTAATTAAAATTTTTTAAAAGGGTTTATAAAATATATTAAAATATAAAACTATTATATATAAAATATGACTGTAAAACGTTAAAAAGGGTTTTGGGGTTTTTTTTTGAAAATTTTATTAAGGGTTATACTAATGCAATAACAGATGAACTTTGGACTTTTTACACTAGCAGTACCAATAAGTATTGGGGTAGTCCCAAAAAGTACAAATCTTTAAAACTGGACATATCAGAGGCCTTTAAACCCAAATTTCTAAAATTAAAATTTTAAAGCATGTCTGCCCTTTTTTCCGTCTGCTGTTGTATGTTTTGGGGGTTTTGTGGTATTTTTGTCAGAGTAGGGGTTTGAAGGGGGGCCGATGGGTGGAAGATGCAAAGAGGGTGAGCACCTAGATGGCTTGACCAGATCATGTATACCCTGTCGCATGGTGTGTCAGCAGCCCCCTGCAGGGCCCCAGATGTTTCTGTTTTCTGTGGGTGAGTCCCCCACAACCCCAAACAGACCTCCATTCATTTCTATTCCCCCAAACCCCCACCCTTACCCTAACCCGAAAAACCCTACCCATAAAATCTTTCCTTTAAACCTAAAACCTAAACCCAATTCATCATCAGCCCCCTGATTCAAAGCATTTTAGAAAGAAATGTTGATGGAGTTACACCTTAAAGCCTCTTGGAGTGTCTCTAGCAGATTTGTACGTCTAGAGACTGAAATTCTTACACATTCCTTTTTGCGAAATATCTCAGCTAAGACTGATTGGATGGAGAAGTGACTTTCAATATCGATTATAACATCTTACCACAAATTCTTTTGTCTTTAGTAGCCTCTAATTGGTTTTATTCCAGGACTCCATTCTTCCTATCAACTTGATCTAGATCCCCATCCCTGTTGAAGAAAAGCAGCCCATCAGCATGATGCTGCCACCAATACCATGTTTCAAGGGGGGAAATGGTGTGTTCAGAGTGGTGTGCACATTAGTATTCTGCCAAACATTGGGTATTCCATGTAGGCCCAAAAGGGTCTCGTGTTTGAGTCTTTTGCCTCAGTTACCATATGCCTCTTTGCTGCTTCTCTGATTAATGCTCTCCTAATTCAGTCCGCCAGTTTAGGGGGGCGGCCATGTTTTTGTAGGATGGTAGCTGTGTCATACTTTTCCACAACTTTCTCCCTGAACTGTCTGTTATGTTCCTTGGTCTTCATGATGCCCTTTGGTTATTAATGCTCTCTAACAATCCGCCAAGGCCTTCACAGAACAACTGGATTTATACTGAGATTGAATTAAACACAGATGGACTCCATTAATTTGGTGACTTCTGAAGGCAATTGTCTGTAGTGGATTTTATTTAGGTGTATCAGAGTACAGCATGTCACACTTTTCAGATCAGTATTAGAAAAAACATTTTGAAAACATAATTTACTACCTACTTATTTACTACCACATTAAAATGAAATATAATGTTGAGGTTTGAGGTTTCTAATGTTATGGGACATTTATCCATTTGTAAGTATCTCATGTCTTAATTTTCTCACTCTTTTCACGCTTCTTTCATTAAGAGGCCACACTCTGCAAGGCTAAGCCCGGCCACTACTACGACAGGCTGGTGAGGAGATGTATAAAGTGTGCAGAGATTTGTGGTAAACATCCAGCAGAGTGCTCTCCGTACTGCACGAGTAAGTACCACTCTGCCGTGGATTGCAATTTTGAAAAGAGTGCCAAGCTTCTACTTAAAGCTCTGCAGACAAGGATTGCAGAAAACTTCCAGAATTCTAAAAAGTCTAGCAGTAGCAGGCCTTTAAGACTCGACAACTCTGAGGCATCTGTGAGATGTTCCTTCTGTTTCCTCTTTCAGCCCAGTCACCTCCTGCGACAACCAAAAGGCTCCCATTTGAAGTTAGCAGACAGGCTGTAAACACCAGGCTGCCTCCAGGACTGTTGGACCCAACAATCCAGCTGTACGCCCTCCTGGGCGTGTGCACCATGCTGCTGTTTTCCAGCCTATGCCTTGCCTTGATTTTGTTTCATAGGCAAGGAAAGGCCAAAAACTTAAATAAGAGATCCACGAGTACCAGAGACCAAACGCAGAAGTGTGCTGTTCAGCCAGGACAGGAGGAGTCTAGCTGTCCAGGAGGTCAGTCTGGGAGAAGCCCCAAAGGTTAGTGTGGTAAAAGCAAATGGGCCTGATGAGCACAACTACTTTCGCTGGAATATCATTTCTGTCTTTCCTAGATTTTCTACCAAGTTCAAGCCTTCCCACCTACCGAAAGCCATCAGAGGACTCCTTCCCAACAGAGACCTGCGTGTGCATGCACTGTTTCCCCGACCTGAGGAGTCTCAGTCAGGACAGCGACAGGCCACAGAGAGCACCATACTCATTCTACCAGCAGGGCATCCTTCACAGAGCCCACATCCCAAGCGGGGGTTCCCTGTGGACCGGGGACAGCCTGCGCACCTCAGGTCCGGATGTCCAGCAGGAGGCAGCGATGGGATGAGGTCCCTCTGGAAAACTAGAGTAGGAGGATTTCTGCCTGGGATATATGAGGTTACTAGTTAAGCAAGGTTGACTGATAAGGGGATGCTTGTTGATAAAATGCAACGCTGTGGTGAGCTGCAATATTTTAGGGCTAAGAAACAACCATGACACTTTGTTCAAACTAAGATCAACCTATGTCTGTTGCAGACATATGAAACTATCTTTAAGGGACACTTTTACCTCATGTTTCTCAAAATAGAACATCTAGTCTGACATTTTTCTATGTAATTTCTCTATGACAGTTCCTTGCAAAGTTACAGAACTTTTGTCTCATTACAAGCACAGACTTAATGTATTTTATTGTCATTTTTATTGAACTTTAATAGTGAAGTGGAAGGAAAAGGATAGACGGTTATAAAAAAAATTTTACAAAAAAAATCTGAACTGTGTGGCATGTATATGTAGTCAGACCCCTTTACTCTTATACACCTAAATAAATTCTACTGCAACCAAGTGCCTGTTCAACAGTATAAAATTTATCTCAAAATCAACCAAGCTGTTCTGTGAAGGGGGCTTCGTGGTGGTGCAGTTGGGAGAACTGTTGCCTTACAGCAAGATGGTCCTGGATACGAATCCCTCCTGGGGGTCTTTCTACATTGAGTTGGCATGTTCTCACCATGCATGCGTGGGTTTTCTCTGGGTACTCTGGCTTCCTCCCACAGTTCAAAATATGTGCTGTGGTGAAATTTTGAGTATATTGCTACTTTAAAGGTTCACTGGGAATATTCAGCTTGTTCTTGTAGTCTGCTGGATTCATGACAACCTTTTAGAAAAAAAATATAAAACCAAAATTTGTTCCATACACAAGATTAAATATGGTTTAGTTCCATGTTAAAGTGCCTTGATCGGTTTTCACCCGTCATGTAGAAGTACACATTGTTACATCTTTTCCATTATCGTACGTAATGTCTGCTTTTTACATTTCATTTCTGTAGACAATTGCTTGCTCTGTCTGCATAACAAAAGGAACACATAATGAATAAAGAGAGTGCTAATATGAGCAGTAAAAAAATGTGGGTCCCAAAAATCAAAGCTGACGCAAGGGGAATTTCTAAAGAAACTGTCACCTTGTCTTTTTCAGTTCTTTTGGGTAAAAAAAGGGAAAGTCGGCATCAGTGCATTCTGAGTCAGCACAGTACCTGATCAGATCCAGAATTTATTCAGACATTCATCTAACAATCCCTTTCAGGCTCCGTATGAGTGTGTGCAAAGCCATTAAGCCCTTCTCAAAAAACATGTTCATTTACTGTACCTGCTCAAGCTTTCCAGTTCACAGATAAACATCAGCATTGAATCCGCCTGTCAAAAAACTTCATATATTTTCATTTTCAACTTCAGAATCGGTTTCATTATTATGGCATCAGCCTTTCTGACGTGAAACTGCAAGGACAGAACATTGTGGTGGATATGAAAGTGTAGAGAAACCTGATAAAATGTCAGGTTTTTAATTATTTGATCCGATTTTAGCATTCAGTTTTCTTTGGGTGGAGTCTTATCAGGATTCCCCATTTTATCTTGACAAAATTACACTTCACCTTACAGAGGTTCTCTGCCAGATTGTAATGGGGTGTCTCGTGCCCTCAGGCCTCTTCAGGTGACTCCACAGATTTTATATGAGACTTAGTTCTGGTTCTGGCTAAGCCATTTCAAAAAATTTATTTTCCATCTGATATTCCTCATTTTATATTTATGCCTGCTTGGCTGTGACTCAATTTAACATTAAAAAATAAAATCGCCCTCTACCTTCAGTAATTCTGCAGACATGTGAAGGTAAAGAGTCCAACATGCCTGTTTTTAAGAACTGATCATTTCAAGTACTATGTTTTTAAGTTTTAGCTCCATCTAAAAAAAAGGTCATCCCGAGGGGGTTTTCTGCCCAATCTGACCCCAACATTAGTAATACTAAAAAAACCCCGTCCCCCAACTATAACTTTTGAGGGGGGTAACACAGGATAGCAGGATGTGGCGTGTAAATATGACACAGAAAAAGAAAATAGCAGCTAAACCAGCCCCAAAACCCAACTAGATGAATCCTCCATTGCCCGGGTCTGATTAAAAGAAACAAAATCGGGAAGTTGGGAGCTTTTAAAACCCATTTTAAGGTTTGGCAAAACAAGTTTTCTTGTAGCTTAAAAACTGAATGCATTCCGCCCAACCATGATGGGAACGGGGTTAGAGGAGCTAGCCAATGTATTTGGGAACTCCGAACACTTATCTCACAATTTCCCCTCTTGGGTTAAAAAGCCCAGGGTTTTTCTGGTTTCCCCTGAAATTCCATTGTGCTCTAAACTCCCACACCCCCCCAATGTAAACCAGTACACAATAAAAAAGACCCCGGTTCTTTGAGATACATTTTTCTTTATTAGAGTGTGTTTCCATCATTGTGTCCAGTTCTTACAGAAGTAACAACTGTGTGAGGAATGGCTGACGAGCTCAAGACAAGGTTCCCCTTTTTGATCCGCAAACCCTGGGGCCCTGGATCCGGCCCCGGGTAGGGGAGGGGACTTCCACCCGGGCTTTAAAGGTTTTTAAACCTTTTTTTGCCCTCATACAAAACAAACGTAACATATACATTTTTACACACATCATGTGCACAGAAAAAAAAAAAAACCCTTCAAACTGTGATACCAGCTTAGACAGCATGCTGAATGCAAGTACTGATTCAGTACACAAACGTACAGTGCATACGCACGACACACGTGCATACAAACGAGATCTCACACTTTGTCTTTTTTTGTCTCTTTACACATAGTAACACATTTTAACAAAATCTATTTCTAAATTTTAAAAAATTTTCTTCCTCTCTTTAGAACCCACCGCACAAAAAAACGGACAAATCAGAGCAACATCGGTTGGACATTTTAAAAACTGCAGGCCCCTGAGCTTTTGACCCTTTGCACAAACTCTACCTTCCTTTTTTTAAATTCGGTTCATTTCTTTTAGGCCGTTTACCTGAAACAGCAACATGACAACATGCTGTCAATGTGGGAAAGAAAAAAAAGTGTTCTAAAAAAGGAAACCCTTTTAACAGGAAAAAAAAAATTTGGGCCCCTTCCCTTGAAATGATGTTTTTAAAAAACCCTTTATAAAAAAATTTAAATTTTAAACGACGGGTTAGGAATAATCTCAGAAACATTTGAGTACATTTATGTAGTGGCAGTTTTTTTTTTTTACACCACCAGGGCAGGCTTTTTTTTAATTTTGGGGTTTTTTCCTTTATTTTGAAAATTTTTCTCAATGAATTGATCCATAACTTATTTTTTTTCTTGGGGGTAAATAGAAAACAGAGGTAAAATTTCCCTTTTCTATTCTGACCCATATGCTGTATGAGGATCTACTGGTTTAACACCCAAACTAACAAAAAGCTCAGTGTAAGAGATCTGCAGCAAAGATAGCATCATGTTTCCATAGCAACCATTAGACATCATCAAATGCCAACCAGGTGTTGTCAAACCTACTTCAGCACATCATTCCTTGCCATTAACATACATTGGATGGCTCGTGCTGAAGTGTGCCAAGATAAGGGGAAAAAATTTAAATAAAATAAATCACAGGGGTAGTTTTTCCTCATAAGATGTAACACTAAAAATAAAACGATACCAAAGATGTGTTTTTACTCTTTAGTGTGGGAAACTAACGTCTAGTGCACTGTATCGTCCCTGCTGCCATACTGACTTGATTTTTGAAAGCTCACGTATGCAAGATATAATCAGCTTCATCAGTAATTTGGGAACAGCCAGTGTCAGTTTAGAGAGGGGCTTGTCTATGGGTTTATGAACAAACCATTTATCAAGATGATGTTCCACAACTTGTCCAAATCAAAAGAGAACTGATGACAAGAATCAACCTTGGCTACCCAGCTTAGTCCCCAGACATAAACCCTAGAGAAAAGAAGTGGGCATGCTCAAAAGAAGGGAGTAAGATTATCCAAAGATCCCTCTCTCTGTTTTCTCTAACTTTGGGAAATGTTATACAACAAGACCAGGTTACTGGCAGGAACAAAGTATCAAAACCAGGCATTGCTTTCTCAACTTAACTTACACCAAAATTGAGGCTTTTCTCAATAATACAGCGTGAGATTACGGCAATGCAATAAAAGATGAATTTAGTTCGACAGTTTCTACACTAATCAACCAGGGGTTGCCAAAAAATGTCTTCAGCACTATACAAGATAAAGAAAGCAAAAACGGCAATAGCAGCAGCTTCACAAAAATCATTAGCATCTTTTTGTCTTTTGTGTACAAAAACATGATCGACGTACGTTTTAACTGATGAATAATGCGGGTTTGTTTTGTTTAAGAGAATGCAAAACTATTACACAATTTGAATGCAAGATGTATAAAAATATATTCACTGGGTCATTCATTTCCCCTCTTCGACTGTGGAAGATGGATAAGAGGCAGAAGCTTTTTTTTTTCCTTTTAAATAATAGTACCACTTTGACTACAACAGTCTGACAAATAATAATTGGAATAACTTTAGAATACTGTCAGGTGATGGTCTTCCATTATTCCCGACAGTTCCACCCTGAACTAAAACTGCATAAGACAACTTCCATTGTGAAAATATTTGGTCTTATAGAGGAGTGTTTGTGTGTTCGACAAATATGTGTGTTCGGTCAAATCTGTGCAGGTGCAGCAAGCAGGGAGCTCTGCTTCTTCGAACCCCTGGATATGAATAAATGCAGATGTGCAAGCATGAACGGACGGGGGGTAAAAAAAAAAGTATCTGGGATTAAGTAAAACTTCCTTAAGTTTTACATCAACAGACAAATGTAGGAACTAATTGTTCATTATCTGAAAGCAAGAGCAGGCTTTCACAGCTTCTTCTCCCTCTTCATGTCTTGAATTCAAGTGATAAATTCAGCAAGTACACAAATGTCTGAATTTCTAGCATTTTGCACGAGTCATTTTATTTTATTCCATTTTATCCTGCACAGCAGACAGCGGATCCGGTTCCGCGTGTAGTAAGGGTGGTTCCATGTTTATAGTGAGACTTGTGATTGCCGTTTCCTTGCCTCCTTACACACTCTTCACCTTTCTCCATGTAACTAATCCCTCCTTCCTGATTCGGTTCCTCCCGGAGGCAGACTACTCGTACTCCAGGAACTGTTTGTGATAGAACAAGAGGTACCTGAGGAGATAAGAACACTGCAGCGTCAAAACCAATCCTATTAAGGAGGTACTTCTTCGCATTGATGAGGCCTGCTTACCCTTCACTATCTAATACATCTTTGATGGTAGCCTTGGTGATGATGGCATCGTCACACTTAAACCACTGGTCTTTGTGCTGCCGGATGAAGGTTGTGTAATGGCCGCTCTCTAGTGTCCCCTGGTGGTTCACCACGGCAAACAAACTGTACCTTAAACCACAAAGATAAACAGAAAATGGTTTGAAACCCGAGTTTCTCTGCATGATATGAGATATTATGCAGATATGGTGGTGATATTGGTAAACAAAATTTAAAAAACTACTGCGATGACCTTGTCCACATGTTTCCAGCTCACTGTGAGCTTTAGCGTCACTGCCAGTGTGATCTGTTGTCAGGTGTGGATATGTATTGCAGTGAGATTGTACCCGAGATGCTGAATATATTATTGGGGTAAAGAGAATGAACCCTTGACTCCAGGAACATATTATCCACCAATTATTGCCTCTCCAAACAGTCCTTTGCAATATTAAAGTGCACTCTGATATCACAATGAATATATTTACGATAAATTGAGTAGCCCTAGTAGAGACACACAGAAAAAATGGCTGGTGACCACAATCTGATGATTTTTAACTTTAACCAGAACTTTAAAATCTGAGCACTTCCAAATCATTGAAGGTACCAAACGTAGCGCAACCAGGTCATGTTGACAACAATACGTTTCGGTATAAATGATAACTGTTTACCATCCCTTCAAATACAGAGTTGTCTGTTTTTTAAACTTAAGAGATGTTACAAACTAAATCGCTACTGTTAAATTGTTTTTATGAGTTGGCGTTAATCCATATAAAGACAGTGGTTATATTGCTCAAAGCAGAGTCTCTCTCCTCCTAAAGATGTCCTCAACATTTCTCATCAACCAAAACAGCGACTCAGTCACTCATCAGTTGTGAGTCACAGGTTGTCGGCCAATCAGAAGTATCATCTTTTAGTGTTGCTAGGATACACCTCAATACAAGCAAAGTTTACAGGTGAAAACAAAAAAACAACACGAAGAAAGTAGAGACGTCAAATGTCATGATATCATTTACCTTGTATCAATAAAAGCTACTAGGAATTCCACTCTTTTTTTAAGTCATTCAGAAACTGAAAGCTGCCTGTTTTCTAAAGCATTTGTCAGATAATAACTACATATTTTTACGGGTTTTTAGGATTGGCTAATCCTCATCTTTTCTGAACCTAGAAAAATATGTAAAAAAAAAAAAGAACTATTTTAGCTCATAGTTGCCGTCTAGATTTATGCAAAACAAACAGGTTGAAAGTCAGGCTTGGTTAGGCCATTTGACCGACCCTGCCACCTTTGCAACGTTATTCTTTCTAGATATTTTCAACGGAAATCTGAAGGGGAGGTAGGATCTGGCCCGATTATTAGAAAATTTAAATGACAAGCTTGAGTGCAAAATAAGTAGAATTTGAGTAAATAAGAAAAAAAATTACTTAAAAGTTTGGGCACACAAATCTCCCCAGAATACCAATCTGACTAAATTAATGGTTTTTTTTTTTGTTTCCCTTTAAAGCTCTATGAAAGACATCATAAAGCCTGTCCCAAACGTGAGAGAGAGAGAGCGACACGTTCTTTTGGTTATGGAACCTGCTGGATTTGGAAATTTGGGCCATCTTTTTTAAAATCTCAGCTCTTTTTTGTCCAACAGCATCCTTCTCCGGGATCCATGAAAACTAAGAGTTGTGCCACAGCATCAGGATATAGTTCACGCAGTAGATCCACCTATTTGGTGTCTCAACAGAAGAATCTTAACTTTAAGAAAGTTTCACAGCTGTTCTGGAAACAGGATTTGCATTCTCAACAAAACGAACCTAATTCTAATCTGCAAAGCCTAAGAATAAAGCTAAGTGATAAACTGCTTATTTATACTGCAGAAACTAGCTTTGTTTCCATTTCTGTGACGCTTACTTATTGTCATTGTTGAATGCGTCCACAGTCTGCTGGTACTGCCCGTTCATCCTGCTCTCCTTACTGAAACACACAACAAAACAAATGTAGAAAATGAGGTAGGTGGAATTGTACTCGTACTCGTTGTCTTCCGCTTCATCCGGGACCGGGTCACGGGGGCAGCAGACTCAGTAGAGACACCCAGACGTCCCTCTCCCCAGACACTTCCTCCAGCTCCTCCGGGGGGAGCCCAAGGTGTTCCCAGGCCAGCCAAGAGACATAGTCCTTCCAGCGTGTCCTGGGCCATCCCCTGGGACTCCTCCCGGTGGGACGTGCCTGGAGGACCTCCAGAGGGAGGCATCCGGTATAGATGCCCGAGCCACCTCAACTGGCTCCTCTGGATGTGGAGGAGCAGCGGCTCTACTTCGAGCTCCTCCTGGATGGCCGAGCTCCTTCACCCTATCTCTAAGGGAGTGCCCGGCCACCCTACGGAGGAAGCTCATTTCAGCCGCTTGTATCCAAGATCTCGTTCTTTCGGTCATGACCCAAAGTTCATGGCCATAGGTGAGGGTAGGAACATAGACCGACCTGTAAATCGAGACCTTTGCTTTTTGGCTCAGCTCTCTCTTCACGACAACGGACCGGCACAGTGCCCCCATTATTGCGGCAGCCGCACCGATCCGTCTGTTGATCTGCCGCTCCATTCTTCCCTCACTTATGAACAAGACCCTAAGATACTTGAACTCCTCCACTTTAGGCAGTAACTCCCCTCCAACCTGAAGAGGACAAGCCACCCTCTTCCGGTCGAGAACTATGGCCTTGGAATCGGAGGAGCTGATTTTCATCCCAGCCGCTTCACACTCGGCTGCAAACCGCCCCAGCGCATGCTGTAGGTGTTGGCTAGTAAGGGGGCCAGCAGGACCACGTCATCGGCAAAAAGAAGAGACGAAATCCACCAGACCCCAAACCAGACCCCCTCCGGCCCTTGGCTGCACCTAGAAATCCTGTCCATAAAGTTATGAACAGGACCGGTGACAAAGGGCACCCCTGCCTAAGTCCAACATGCACTGGGAACAGGTTCGACTTAGTTCCGGCAATGCGCACCAAACTCCTGATCCGCTTGTACAGAGCCAGGATGGCCCCTAATAAAGGGCGCCTGACTCTGTACTCCTGGAGCACTCCCCACAGGGCACCACGAGGGACGCAGTCGAATGCCTTCTCCAGGTCCACAAAACACATGTAGACCGGTTGGGCAAACTCCCATGAACCCCCAAGTACCCTGTAGAGGGTATAGAGCTGCTCCAGTGTTCCACATCCGGTCCAGTGTTCCATGGCTGGGACAAAAACCACACTGCTCCTCCTGAAGCCGAGGTTCGACTATCAGCCGGACTCTCCTCTCCAATACGCTGACATAGGCCTTACCAGGGAAGCTGAGGAATGTGATCCCCTTATAGTTGGAACACACCCTCCGGTCACCCTTCTTATGAAGGGGGACCACCACCCCGGTTTGCCAATCCAGATGCACTGTCCCCGACTGCCATGCAATGTTGAAGATGTGTGTCAACCATGAGGGCTCGACAACATTGAGAGAGTTGAGGTTCTCAGGGCGGATCTCATCCACCCCCGAAGCCTTGCCACCGTGGAGCTTTTTAACCACCTCTGTGACTTCAGCCTGGGTGATGAAAGAGTCCAACCCCGAGTCCCCAGCCTCTGCTTCCACCTGGAAATGCGTGACGGCAGGATTGAGGAGATCTTCGAAGTACTCCTTCCACCGCCCGATAATGTCCCCAGTCAATGTCAGTAGCTCCCACCCCCACTATAAACAGTGTTGGCGAAGCACTGCTTCCCCCTCCTGAGGGGCCGGACAGTTTGCCAGAATCGCTTCGAGGCCAACCGGCAGTCCTTCTCCATGGCCTCACCGAACTCCTCCCATGCCCGAGATTTTGCCTCTGCTACAGCCCAGGCTGCGGCATGCTTGGCATCACGGTACCCACCTCAGGAGTCCCACAAGCCAGCCACAGCTGATAGGACTCCTTCAGCTTGACAGCGTCCCTGCCGGTGTCCACCACCAGGTTCGGGGATTGCTCCCGCAACAGGCATGGCAGACCTTATGGCCATAGCTACAGGCAGCATCGACTATAGATGCGGAGAACATGGTCCACAGAATGGTGGCTGGGTGCCTCCTTGTGGGACCTGGCTGGGTCAAGCCCAAACAGGAGACGCAAGGCCATCCTCCAGCGGGCCCACCACCTGCAGGGGCAACCATGAGGGACCGGTGCAAAGAGGATCGGGCAGCGGACGAAGGTGGAAACCTCAGCGGCCCGGTCTCTGGATGCTTAGGCATGCTCTAGGGGCGTAGAATGTCACCTTGCTGTGGGGAAAGGAACCTGAGCTTGTGGAGGAGGTTGAGAGATATGGACTAGAAATAGTCGGGCTCAACTCCACGCACAGCGTGGGCTCTGGAACCCATCTCGAGAGAGAGGCTGGACTCTCTTCTATTCTGGAGGTAGGTAGAATGTCTCAATAAAATGACACATGATATATGGGGAGCATAAGCATATCATAAATACATTTATATCAGTCTCATAATCTGGAGGTTGTGACCTCACATGGGGCACCAGTAATGTAGCAAAGTTAAAAAGATGATTTTTGTTTACTCTAAAGTCATTTCAACATTCTGGATCAAGACAGTGAAGTGTTGACATCTATGCATGAAAAAGTACGTTCAGGTTGGTTTTACAGTGTTCCTTTCCACTACACAAACTTAATCTAAACTGCTGAGTTTGGTCTACACTTGGAATCCGTTCCCACTCATTAGCTTCCAGATCAATGGGTCTTCTTTTAAATTCGGCTCACCTGGAAGCCATGAAGGGGGTCATGTCCAGCTCTAGTGGAAATGAGACATAAGTAGAGATCTTGCTTCGTAGTTTGGCTGAATGCTCGAACCTCTGACACACACACACACACACACATACACAAACAAAAGAGTGTTAGATCTTAGCTGTGGTCATCAACACGATCATTTAAGGGTCAAACATTGTTGTTTTACTTTAAGGTGAAAGCAGGCGACAATGGGCAGCTTCTTCATGGTTAGCTGCTTGGTGGACTCCTGGTAACTATGGCAACCGCTGCATTTGATCTTGGCACTGCTGCCAAGGTGCTCCGGTCTGGTGAACCTGAACAGTGAGAATATGTTCTCTTCCTAATCTGCACAACCATCTACGCTTCAAAGGATTCGGAGGCCAACACTTTGGAAGGTGCGTGGATTACCTGCGCAGACAGTCCATGAGGGTTGTGGCTCCAGTGGTGTGACTGTCGCCATTAAGTGCTGATACATCTCCTCCGGGGCTGAGGGGCCAGAAAGGCGTGGAGGATCCAGGTAGGTCCAGGCTGATGTCCCAGAAAGGATCTATGGTCGTTGAAACACCACTAAAGGTACAATAGAGGAATTGAACAGATGTCAAGGAGAAGGACACAGAGCCTGTGATTTCACAGAGAATGCATCTACAATTTACAAATTATTAATTAGTATTTACAACATAAGCCCCCTTTTGTTTTGTAATATAGCAAAGATACAAAATAGGTAAAACTGACTGAGCAGAAGCAGGGGTGTGCATCTGATCCAATATTAGTATTGGACTTGATACCGATGTAGCTCTTAGGTCCAATATTGCCCTTAAACTACTCATCCAGACTGTTTGGTCCTGAACAAATAAGGTGTTGCATAAAATATGCATATTAATCTCATAAAAATGTTTCCAATATATCAATATAAAGTGCAAATATTTAAGCGGAGTAGGTTACAGAAGCCAGATGTCAGTGGAGCATCGGCTGCTGCGGAGTCAGTTCTCCACTGCTCAGAATCACATTCTTTGGAGATATTTTAAGGAAAAAAGGAGAAAATCTGAGATAAACAGGAAAGTTATCGCAAATTGTTACAGTAACAATAAACATAGAGCTTTACACTATTACACAACTACTATTTTTAAGCTGTTACGAATAATTACTGACCATTCACGACAGAAAAACGTGTTATGTTCGGATGTAGCAACTTTTCAGATCATTTTACATCTACACCCCAATGAAAATAAAAGAGTTGTCATCTCTTTTAGACTATTACCCCGAAGCTCAATGCTTATTCTGGCTGTATACAGATTTACCAGCTCTGTAGTATAATGTTAATGTAGGCATGAAGGATTCCTCTGAGGCTTATATAATCATCAACCGTTTAACTATGAATGCAAGTGAAGGAATGGGCTCAAATATATCTGACAGAGCCTGTGGGTGTTTCTTTTTTGTTAGCTTAACCAAAACGACAAAAGAAACTAGAACCTATTTTTGAACACTAGGGTTTTAAGCACTAGGATAAAAAAAATAAATAAATAAATAAAAAAAATAATTCAAAGCATTTGCTTCCGCACATTTCTCTCCAGGTCCCACCACTGCCTTTCCATCGGCTTGACGTCTTAACGCTGACTGAGCAACTGCAATCAAATCTTTTTTATCTATTATGTTGTTTGCAATCATTATCCTGTTGATAGGCTGCATGGTGGTGCAGTTGGTGACACAACAAAAAAGGTCCTGGGTTCAAATCCCGGCCTGGAGTTTGCATGTTCTCCCTGCGCATGCATGGGTTCTCACCAGGTACTCTGGCTTCCTTCCACTGTCCCAAAACATCACTGTTAGATTTATCTCTCTAAATGGGTTTTCTCTACGCAGTGGTGTTGTGTGCGACTATCATAATCTAACATATCTACCCTGGTCTCCTCTGCCCAAAAGGACATTGTTTCAGAAGTTATGTTTTCTTTTTTCAGATCCAATTTGCAAACCTTTTGCATCTTTATATATACATCAAGAAAGATGTAATTCATTTTAGAAGCAGATAAAGCTCAGATAATTTCTACTATGTCCTGATAAATAAGAACCCTTTAAGAACAAGAATCACCTTTTAAAAAAAATGTGAATTCAAAAGATCTTTTCTGCAGGGGCACCACTACTAGTGTTCCTCAGCTATAATCATCAAGGCTTTCCACCAGAGCATGCTTGCAAATCTTTTACAGTTGCTATTTCTTTCTTTACCAATGGGCTTGAAGGAAAAACACATTCCCAAATGATTAGCTGTAAGTAATTATGTAAAAATATGTTCAGAATTATTTTCAGTTCTGCTTCATCCGAGAAAATCTGGGTAAATCTAGAAAGAGATCCAAATCTCACTGCTGTTGCAGTTTATAAATTGTAAGTAAATCAAAAAACTGGACAGTAACAATGAAGGATTAAAATCAAGAATATTTCAAATCTAAAACGTTAAAACCAGTGTTTGAGGTTAATCCACGTTTATAAAGTGCCCCCTGGTGGCTGCTAGGTGGTCCTGTAAGTTTCATAGAGTTCAATTTAAATTTAAGACCACGATAAAATCCCAAAAAATAAGTTAACTTCATAAGTTACTTAAAAGTTAATATATTACACATTCAAGAACTTGTTAGTTAGAAATAACTTCAATCTTTTCAAGGTTAAAAACACATTGGCCTAGCCAGGGTACATCATTTTGACACCTGTCGGTTCAGAGGAAGAATCCCCTTGGTAATAAGACGGTTTTTAAATGGCCATCAGTTCAGACTGAAGCAGCTGATGATAATTTGCACTAAGTGGAAGGTTTAGTTTCTAATTACTGATACATTCCAGCTGGTGTCATAACTTTCCATGCCGTTTTCACTTCCGTTTCTTCATATGTTCAATATTTTTGCCATGTCATTCCATTTTATCACCCATACAGTATTGATGACGTATTTTACCTGATGTATTATCGAACAACAATGTGAGAAAGCATGACATCTGAAATCCTCCAAGCTGTGCGTTGTGATATATTGTGCAGCTCTGGTTTAGATTTCCATTTATCAAATAAATCAGATGTTTAATAGTGTATCAAGTAGTGTTTCATAAATGAAGTTTCTAACAAATGAAATTGTTGAAAATTTTGTACCTTTTCTCTTGCTGATTTATGCATACCACTGCATTTATCTCAAAGCTCCATTTTAACCTGTTCTTTTATTAATCCTGAACTACCCTTTACTAAAAGAACCTTTCGATGCTGACTCCTTGAATGCCACGCTTGTATCACTGAACGGGAGAGGTCAGTAAGACAGTACAGCTTATTTGAAAATGAAATTGCTTTTAGTGTTTTTCTGTTGAAAATCTTTAGAACATTTGGAGTTTCAGTCCAGGAAAGCAACACCAACGCTTCGTTTAAGCAGAATTGGATTCTCATTTCAGCTTGGTTCCTCTTTTCCCCATCTTTTTTTAAGCAAACTTCTACCTTTCGGTAAACCCTAATTAAAAAGGAGAGAACTTGGGGGAAGTTCAAAGCTTCAATAGTCACAAGAATCCACCAGGTGGAGCTAGAGTGCAACGTTTTAGGCCTGCAGGTTTGTTGCTGCTGCTGCTGCTGCAGCGTAACAGCTCAGAGTGCAGATGTGCAAGTAATAAAGGACAGTGGAGCTCAGGGTGGATCACAAGGTGACAAGAATTACAGTTTTATTCAGATGCAAAGTCATAGCTTCATCTTTTCATGCTTTTGTCTCTTCCCTCCGGTGAGGCGCGACTGGGCTTCATGTTTTTACTCAAACACACACTTACTGGCACACTTGGCAGGTGACGTCAGACTGCAGACCCCCTGTGAAGATTTGGTCAATGATGCAGTTACAGTGGTTTGGGTTGTTGGCTTTCTTCCCGTTGTCGTCTGTAGGGACACACAGACACACGTATTCAACAGAAATGTTAACTGTCGCTAAGAGCCATCCTGGGTAACAACCACCCACTCAGCTTGTAAGCTGATAAGAGTGACAGGGAGATCTGACAGAATGTCAGTCAGAGAACCGCTTTTGTCTTGTTTTATCCTCTCTGCTTCACTCATGCAACCTCCGGTCTACCTGAAGGGCATCTCTGTGTTTCACCTTTGCAGTGTCGGTGCAGCACGTCCAGCGCTGCGATGAGGAACTCGTGGGCGTCCTGCTGCTCGTAGCCGGCTAGGTGTCGGGCGTGGGTCCACACCAGGTGCAGGAGACGGAACGGGATGTGAGGGGAGCGGTGGCCTGAGTAGAACTGGAGGAGGAGGAAATGAGAGTAAACTTTCCTCCTGATAAGCCACTTGGAGAAAAAAACATTAAAAAGACAAGTCACCTCCTGGAAGAGTTGTGACATCTCACACACGAGGCATGAGTTGCTCTGCATCTCGCATTTGTGTCGGTCGGACAGGAAGAAGTCACGCAGCAGGGGAGTGTGCGTCAGCGCTTGGACGATGCAGTTCATGAAGCAGGTGTTGCCCAGGTTTATCAGACCGCGCAGGCCTGAGAGGGAATGGCATTAATTAATATCAGAAACAAAACAAAGGGACCAAAAGAGATGGAGGAATTAAGATGATTCCAATACACACATACAACCCCTTAAGAATTCACGCCCCTTTAACCTTTTGACATTTGTTCAATTACAAACACAAACTTCTATGAATTTAATTGGGATTTTTTTTGTGTTTTTCCAAAACATTTTATAAATAAAGATCTCAAACCTTTGTGTGGATTCGTATTTAGCCCCTTTTACAATGATACCCCTAAACAAAATCCAGGACAACTAACTGCATATAGAAGTCCCCTGTGTTTAATTTGATCTCGGCAAAAATCCAGCCGTTCTGTGAAGGCCTCAGAGGTTTGTTATCATCATAAAAACCAAGGGACACAGCAAGCTTTGAACATCAAATAAAACAGAAACAGTACAGCTGCAAACTAAATCATGAAATTATTTTTGTCGTTATAGAATTTAAGATTCATGGTGACAACAATAAACTACACATGATGATAGACAGGGGTTGGACAATGAAACTGAAACACCTGGTTTTAGACCACAATAATTTATTAGTATGGTGTAGGGCCTCCTTTTGCGGCCAATACAGCGTCAATTCGTCTTGGGAATGACATATACAAGTCCTGCACAGTGGTCAGAGGGATTTTAAGCCATTCTTCTTGCAGGATAGTGGCCAGGTCACTACGTGATACTGGTGGAGGAAAACGTTTCCTGACTCGCTCCTCCAAAACACCCCAAAGTGGCTCAATAATATTTAGATCTGGTGACTGTTTAGGCCATGGGAGATGTTCAACTTCACTTTCATGTTCATCAAACCAATCTTTCACCAGTCTTGCTGTGTGTATTGGTGCATTGTCATCCTGATACACGGCACCACCTTCAGGTTACAATGTTTGAACCATTGGATGCACATGGTCCTCAAGAATGGTTCGGTAGTCCTTGGGAGTGACGAGCCCATCTAGCACAAGTATTGGGCCAAGGGAATGCCATGATATGGCAGCCCAAACCATCACTGATCCACCCCCATGCTTCACTCTGGGCATGCAACAGTCTGGGTGGTACGCTTCTTTGGGGCTTCTCCACACCGTAACTCTCCCGGATGTGAGGAAAACAGTAAAGGTGGACTCATCAGAGAACAATACATGTTTCACATTGTCCACAGCCCAAGATTTGCACTCCTTGCACCATTGAAACCGACGTTTGGCATTGGCATGAGTGACCAAAGGTTTGGCTATAGCAGCCAGGCCTTGTATATTGACCCTGTGGAGCTCCCGACGGACAGTTCTGGTGGAAACAGGAGAGTTGAGGTGCACATTTAATTCTGCCGTGATTTGGGCAGCCGTGGTTTTATGTTTTTTGGATACAATCCGGGTTAGCACCCGAACATCCCTTTCAGACAGCTTCCTCTTGCGTCCACAGTTAATCCTGTTGGATGTGGTTCGTCCTTCTTGGTGGTATGCTGACATTACCCTGGATACCGTGGCTCTTGATACATCAAGAGCAATTTACAATTTGTCCTCTTTTGAACTCTGGTATGTCACCCATAATGTTGTGTGCATTTCAATATTTTGAGCAAAACTGTGCTCTTACCCTGCTAATTGAACCTTCACACTCTGCTCTTACTGGTGCAATGTGCAATCAATGAGGACTGGCTACCAGGCTGGTCCAATTTAGCCATGAAACCTCCCACACTAAAATGACAGGTGTCTCAGTTTCATTGTCCAACCCCTGTATATTCATTTACAAAACCCAAAGACTAAAATTATCATTTGGATTATTACTTCTAAGTCTACAGTTTCCTCCATCAGAGCAGCAACAAATTTCTATATGTCATGGTACATCAATTATCAACTTAAAACAGCATTACAGTCATCTGAATTGTAATCAAATCACATGGTATGCATGCCACATTTTATTGTAAAAAATAAAATAAAATAAAACCATGCATCATTTTTATTCAGTGCACAATTAAGCACAAACTTTGTATTTGACTTGAAAGGCGCGGTGTGTATCTGCAATGACAAAAGGACAAAGCCTTTTCCCCGATGAGCCGACCACTCGCTGACCGAGACGAGGGGAGTCGGAGTGGAAACCAGGAGAGGAGGAGGTAGCGTTTTCACTGATGAGCAGCCAGGCCTGTAAATCCCGTCCTCTAACTGTGCCAATGATGTTAATGGTGCTGGACAGATCACTGCAGGCTGCTGTAAGGTGTTAAAAGGTATGCCAAGACCCGTCAGCGCTACACACAGCCGGACAGCTCCACACTGCTTCACTCCAACATTCCCTGGAGCTACGGTGTAATTATAGCCCTAAAACAATAGAATGCCTTGGATACACCATTATTCTAGAAATGCATTGTCTAATGGTCTAATTTATTGAATACATCAGTGGAACTGCTCAATCCATCAGGTCTAACTGCCAATTCTGTCAGACCAATACTGCAAAACCCCAAATAAAACATATCTACTCTTTCCTCCTCAAAATAACAGAAACAGCTCTGATATTGGTGCGCATGTGTTCTGTGAGCGCAGAGGCACAAACCAATTGTACAGTTGGAGGTGATTCTCCTCCTCTTGGGATTGTGGCGAAGCAGCTCCAGTTCCCTCTTGGTGGGCTCCCACGTCGAGTACTTTTCTCCGATGCCTGAAGCACAAAGCGTTTGAAACTAAATTTGCATGTTTATCTAATTTGCTTTTATTTTAGGAATAGTGGAGGCAGGCTTATTTGAATAGCACCTAGCAACAGTGTTGTGTTAGACAACTCTGAAAAGAAGGAAAAACTCTTTCAGTCAGCCGAGAAAGGAAACTCTGAGGTAAAACCTGGTTAATATGGTGCCTTTGTATTCAGCCCTCCACAGTAAAGACTTAGTAGAGCCACATTTTGCAGCAACTACCGCTGCTAGTTTTTTTTTTGGACTACGTCATTACCAGCTTTCAACATAAAGAGACTGAAAATCTTGCTCTTTGTTTTTTGCTAATGGCTTAAGCTCAGCCAGATGAAGAGCATGGGTGAATAGCAATTTTCAAGTCTTGGCACAGATTCTCAATTGGACTTAGGTCTGGACTTTGACTAGGCCATTCTAAGACATGAATGTGTTTTTAACTAAACCATCCCATTGTAGATCTGGGTGTATGTTTAGGGTCATTGTGTGCTGGAAGATGGCCCCAGACCCCCGTCTCCAGCCTCTAACACTTTTCCTTCCAGGATTGCCCTCTGTTTTGCACCATCCTTTTCCCCAATCAATGCTGACCAGATTACCCAATTAAGAAAAGCATCGTCACGGCATAATGCTGCCACCACCATGTTTCATCATGGCGATGTGCACCCATAGCATTTTGCATGTAGGCCACAAAGTTTAGCGCAGTTGTACCTTGCATCTTCCAGGCTTTCCTCTGCTCCTCTTTGGCAATCTGCTCCATCTCTTTGTCATAAATGTAGTCTTGGCACATAAAGCAGTAAATTCCCCCATACAGCAAGTCGATAGCTGAACACAGAAACAGGAGGAGAGAGGGAAAACACTATGACAAAAGACAATGCATGAATCCATTTTATGTAAAAGCAAAGGACATGTCGGTTTATTGGACAGCGAGGGAGATGATGGAGGCATGTGTTGGTGCAATCTGTGTGAACTGCCTCAGATTACCAATCTACACCGCTTGGAAGCAACAGAGGGACACCCTGAAACATGAGGAAGAAAAAGAAAGAGGGAGGCGCCTATTTGTGTAAACTGTTCACACAGCAACTCAAACGCTCCTTCTACTCATCCCCTCCTCTGCACCCTGCAGCTACCTGTTTGATGTTGCCATAACAACCAGCCTATGGGCCTTTCTCAGTCGACATCAGGTACATTTAAAAAAGATCTGAGCAAAAAAACAAAAGGTGCAATTAATGAAAATCCTGCAATATTTCGCTGTATCGAGAGGGTCACTGGGTAACCATGGGAACAAGGGGGCAAAAGACAAGAAAAGATGGATAAAAGCCTACATTAGGAAGCAAACAACATAAATGTTTGAGTGAAAAACTGCAATTGGGGAGGTGAAAGAAATGGGGGTAATTAATAACCGCCGGTTTCATGGAGTCTGTTATAGACTGCTTAATTACTCTAACCCCAGTCTGCTGAGATCTGTCCCTTTTCTCTGCTTTTTTAAACTATATATGTCTAAAAAATGCAGAAGCTAACCTTACATCAGCCAAACCCAGATTTTGTCTCGGCTCCCTGAGCGTTTCTGCTGCTGCCGTGCTCACTTCCAGGATGAGGACAATAAAGAAACTGAAGATGGCACCACAAATTGCACCCCATCAGGATGATGCAGTGAAGTGTTGATAAAACGCCTTTTATTGCATCTTTGGAATGCTGACACATACATCTCGTCTTCCGTGTTTCATTTTCACCGTGCACAATAAAAAACGCTGTGTAACAGCCTATGCAAAATGATGGTTAATTACATCCTTAGTGACTTGAGCCTCAAAAACAATGTTTCTGAGATAAGCACGCTGGCCTGGCTTTTCCCACAGTCTGCAAGAGGAGGAGGCAGCCCCACTGGTGACCAAGAATTTACAAGAAGGTTTTCAGTCTCCAGTCACTCAAGCTCCAGATGAACCTGAAGTACATTCACACCAAACAGCCCGTGAGGGGTCACGCAAAAAAGGGAAGATGAGGGTCGCTTCAGGAGATCTGTCAGATCAGTTTAGAGGTCTTGAATCCATCTCTGCTGATCACCTGTCAGCGACTGTGTCGCGTTCTCAGCAGGTCAGCAGTTCATCGAAAGGTCAGTTCAGAGATGCGTTCGACAGTCAGGGGCAAGTCTAGAGTGAATGGCACCCTTGGCAAACTCCTCCTTCCACAATCATGTGTGATGCCTTGTCAGAAGCATCACCAGTGTAACACAATGGAGCACCCACTCCCTGCTGACATGTCCAAGAAAGAAATTGCAATAGAAGCAATGTAAAACTCACTTGAGTATCAAATGATGGACAACTTTTTTCCCCACTCGTGTCACCGCTGAAGAGATGCAGTCCTTGGCAATAAGTCGTACCGTCCATATCAAGGATGACAGTCGCAGGTTGTGATCAAATACACAACACATGGCCAACAACGAAACAAATCGGCCAAAAAGTGTGTTGTAATTATAGATTATTGATTAATTGAATATTTATCAAGAATTATAATTTAAATCATAATCCGATAAAATCAACTACTTAACCAAAATCCTCGTTTATGAATTGAAACCAGGGCTGTCCTCTGGTGTTGTAATTATGGCTCAAGGCCTCTGATAATTACAATTATTAAATGTCACTGTTTAATCAACCGTTTCTGCCGAAACGTGGGGAACTTTGCCTTATTTTGACTGACAAATCACTGACAAATAAACACCAAACGCCTTCTCTTTATCTACGTGAAAATTTACTAAATCAATCAGCCGGATACAATCAACTCTCCGATTCAATAATCTTCACCTACTCAAACATGCAAAGTTCTACACAAAAGGGTAAAATATCGAACTAACAAAATAAAGCAAAACAGCAGTGTGTGTGTATTGAATCAACCAGCAGTTATGGCAAAAGTGGTAACATGACAAAGGAATGTGGTGTTGAACGGGGTTTGAAAACAGCCCGCCAGAAAGTGTAGCCCAGTGGGACACGGTCAGAAAACCCCCAAAGCAAAGTTGTAAACTCAGCTTAGACAAAGAGGCATAAACCTTTTGGCGGCAAGTTAGCAAGCAGTGAAGTTGGAACAAAGAAAATGGTGAATTTCACCATGAGGTTACTGTCGTAGTCCAGTATTACCGGCGCTCTGGTGTTCGCACGGTAAAGGCACAAACTTGTGAGACACGGCGGCCTCAGTGATCAATACAGCACATCAGGGTTCAATACAATGTTGCATCCAAATACAATTTCATAACATCAGACTATAAGTGTCAATTCTGATCACACTAAAAAATCCTATCTCTCTACTCTGCCCAGACTACTCCTAATAAAGAAATCAAAGAAAATAAATAAAGGATGGGTATTACTTTGTGAAGCCTTCCTTCAGGGCTGCCAGCGTGAGGGGGAGAGGAGGAGGGTGAAAGTTGGAAGTTAACGTGCGTCCACGGTTAACTTTGGGAAGAGCGGTCAATCTTCGTCCTTTGGCCTCCTTGGCGAAAGGGAAAAATATGATCTGACCGTCAGCAGTCGACTAGAACAAAAAACAAGGTGGCGATCCGTCTCCTTAAAACTCCGTGGTTTTTTTGTTACGTGTTAAACTAACACCTTCGATCGGTAAAGTTGAAATTTCTGGCCTTCTTATTCCAGGAATTTCTGTCATGAACGTTCTTTTCGTGGCCAACGAAGGAGAATAAATGAAGACTCCACGTGGGACCTCTTCTTCTCCAGAGGATGCTTCAGTTGCGTGGTAACTGTGTCGAGGTCCCAAGCTGAAAGCAAGGTTTAAAGCGTCCGCCTTCCCATATAACCTTGTGTGACGTCAGACCTCTTGTGACGTCAGACTTGGGACGTCCCCGTCCTACCAGCCGCAGTCCCCACTGGGATTTGTAGTGGCGGACAATACTGGATACAAAATGGCCGATGATGTCGGAAGGCCTGGTGGTGTCCAGCAATGTGTAAATGGTCCAATATTCAGCAAACAAGTGGTCCAACAAGTGCTAGACAGTCCTAACGTGACAATCCAGAGAGCCTACCTTGCTTTAAGTAAAAAACAGTTGCGAAAAGGTCTCATCAATTTTTACGTCTGACTTTTTTTTTTACTTCTACTTGAGTTTACCACGATCATTTGTTTGATTTGAATTTAGCATCCCCGTAAGAAACATTGAGTTCTGTTTCATTCTGATACATTCATTTTAAAAACTTGAATTCCTTCTTTTGTGGATGAAATTACTTTTCTTGGATGATTATTTCCTCTGATATTGGATGCTGTGCAGTTTGAAGAATTTTTGATGATACCTTCTTACTTTTGGACATTTGTTATGATGTGTAACCATGGGAACAATCTATTTTTAACTGGAAGCAGTTGATTAACATCTGAAATTAATAACTCAGCTACAGCCCCAAATACCAGATGAGCAGAAAAAGAGGAGCCATAGATGCAGAGCAGGAGCTAAGAGGAGAGAGAGAAGGAAGAAGTTCGAACCATCTCTTCCATCGATTCTGATGGGCAATGTGAGATCGTTGGGAAACAAGTTGGATGAACTCCAAGCCCCAACAAGGACCCAGCCAGATGCAGTATTATGTGTTTAACTGAGACATGGCTGCAGGATTATATCCTCAACTCCAGGGTTTCAAATATTGCCATTTTCAGAGAAAATCTACACTGTTGTCGTGTAAACGAACAGCAGAAACGAAACTAAACCTTTCAGTTTTCACCAGAACGTTGCGTGAACAGGGACTGGGATGTACTGTGCCAGCCACATGGAGAGGACATCAGTGCCATGACTCAGTGTGTAACCGACTATATAAACTTCAGTGTGGATAACATCATCCCCACCAAAACAGTAAGATGCTTCCCCAATAACAAATCATGGATCACCAGTGACCTAAAGGACCTGCTTAACAATAAAAAAGATCATTCAGAGAGGAAGACAGGGAATTATTGGAGTATACAGAAGCAACTTAAAGTCAAGATAGGAGACAGCAAGGAGGTGTACAAGAAGAAGCTGGAGAACAAGCTCCAGCAAAACAATATCAGAGATGTGTGGTCAGGGATGAAGAAGATCACAGGCTTCAAGCAGAAGGAAGATCAGACCGATGGATGTCTGGACAGAGCCAATGAACTAAACACATTCTTCAATAGATTCAGTTCAGAAACAAGCTCAGCACCCTCTTCTTCTGATCACAGCCAAACACCCCACCCTACTTTGACCCACAGTTGTCCTGTAACACCTCAAATGTCTTTTCTTCCACGTCAGCCATGGACCCTTCGGTTTCTACATGTTTGCCTTCAACCAAATCAGAAGATGCTGATGCTCCCTTTGCCTCCCCCTTCCACCTGTGCGTCTCAAGAAGTAAGGTGAAGATGCAACTGGAGAGACTGAACCAGAATTAGGCTGCAGGTCCAGATCGTGTCAGTCCTAGAGTCCTGAAGGGCTGTGCAGCAGTTCTGTAGGATTCTGCAGCACCCGTTTAACCTTAACTCACCCATCAGTCCACAATGACTATAGACCTGTTGCCCTGAGATCCCACATCATGAAGGTCCTAGAGAGACTCCTGTTGGCCCACCTGAGTAAGCAAACAAACTATCAGGACCTCCTTCAGTTTGCTTATCGCTGTAGAGTTGGAGTTGAAGATGCCATCATACACCTGCTTCAACAAACCTACTGTCATATGGACAAAGCCAGCAGCACTGTGAGGATCATGTTCTTTGATTTCTCCACTACATTTAACACAATTCAACCTAATTTGCTTCGTCAGAAACTCCAGAAGACTCCAGTGGAGGCCTCAACAATCTCCTGAATCAAAGACTGCCTGGCAAACAGACCACAGTTTGTGAGACTGAAGGGTTGTGAGTCTAACCAGGTAGTTATCAGCACAGGAGCACCACAGGGGACTGTACTCTCACCATTCCTCTTCACTCTACACCTCAGACTTCCAATGCAAGACAGACTTCTGTCATCTGCAGAAATACTCAGATGATTCTGCAGTCCACGGGGTGGATCAGAGATGGACAAGAAGATGAGTACAGGGAGCTGGTGGACCGCTTTGTGGCATGGTGTAGAAACAATCATCTCATCTTAAACGTGAATAAAACAAAGGAGATGATTGTAGATTTTAAGAGAAACAGGAATAGGTCAGACACTATTTGTATCATGGGAGAAGAAGTGGAGGTGGTGGAGTATAAATACCTCAGTGTTCATCTGGACAACAGACTGGAGTAGAGATGCAACTGTGAAGCCGTCTACAAGAAGGGACAGAGCAGACTGGTCTTCTTGAGGAATCTTAGATCCTTCAAGGTTTGCAGCAAGATGCTGAATATCTATAAGTGTGTTGTGGAGAGTGTGATCTCTTCTGCCATCATCTGCTGGGGTAGCAGCATCCATGCCAGGGACTTAAAAAAGCTCAACAAGCTGATAAAGAAGACTGGCTGTGTTCTGGGGACTCCTCTGGAACCTCTTGAGATCAATGTGCAAAGAAGGATTCTTCATAAAATAAAGAACATTGTGGAGAACCCTGAGCATCCTCTTCATTAGACTGTCATACAATACCCTCATCATTATTCAAATCTGGACTCTGTTTCATACAAAGATATCATTCAGCGGGTTGGAATCCATCGTTTCCATTACTGGCTATGAGAACAAGCCTAGATAGCAGCCAATGTGCGAGTAGAGGTGAAATCCACAAAGTGGTTGGTTCAGTTCCTGAAAACAAAACCCTCAGACAGTTTTAAGGAGGTAACTTTTATTGCGCTGTTGTGATTTACCTTACTAACACAGGCCGCTTTGAATGATGGGGTTAGCTGTAAGATATACCAAATAACTAAAAA
Source organism: Crenichthys baileyi (assembly GCA_036173005.1). NCBI lineage: Eukaryota > Metazoa > Chordata > Actinopteri > Cyprinodontiformes > Goodeidae > Crenichthys > Crenichthys baileyi. The sequence continues at coordinate 189,528 of JAHHUM010000707.1, read as the reverse complement.
ATGTGCCTAATCTTAATTAGCCATCCACCAGACCTTAGTCCCTATTCGTTGGTCGGACAAGCAACACATGTTTCCCTCCAATGGGCTACATGCGGCCAAATACACTGATGACATTCATTCCCCCCTGTAGGCTAATCTCTTTGTAGAAGGTGTTGCAATTATGTTGCACTGGCTTGCGTAAGAACTCCTAACTATGTCGCTCATGATAAAGTGCCTCACAACACTCCCAGTGTGTCACACTGAGGTGTGAGTGTGTTCAAACATACACAACTAAAAGCCCTTCTTATATACAAACACACACTCCGATGAACAGAAGATAAGAGAGGCTTTATAAATAGAAGAGTCGAAACATCTATCTGAGTGGCGGTTCCTAATATGGCTCACTGTTCAGGGTAGCAATCTCTTCAGGGACGGCACGAGAGCTAAGAAAAAATTATCTGTGCTCACATCAATAATACAACTTATTTCGACTAAAAGCAATTTCTTTTATTAATTTTCTTTCATTCGTGAGCAAATGTTCCACAACTATTTCATTGGGGAATTTCTGTAAAAGACAACAAGGCAAGTTTTGGCCAAATTAACGACACAAGTTCTCATTATTATTTGGTTATGTTTTTATTCATGTCATTAAAAAACTGCAAAATACCTAGAGGTACACATCAAAATCGGCTGGCAACTGGAAACTAACTATTTTCAGCTTGATCACTCCTGACCAGTGACCGGCTGGTGGGAAACTCACAAATCCAATCTTTATCGGATCAGTGAACGTACCACAGCTAATTGTTACCAGTATCCACATCACCCCTCATTGATGTGGATACTGTTACTGAGGGAAGAAACGCTGTGTAAGCCATTTTCAGTATTGGGGAGGCGTTATATAAACCTAGATGAACCACAGAGACATAATAAGATGTAAGAGTAAAAGGAAAGTATTTTGTAGGACCCCTCAAAACCTGTCTGCGCTTCATTCAGGCAGCAAGAGAACAAAAGAGAGCATAACTTCGAGCAGACAGCTGGAAGGCTTAATGGAGTACAGCTAAGTTGATCTGTTTTATGCTTTTTTAGCCTTCAGTCTCTGTTTTAGAACATGCTGGATTTGGAAATGTTGAAAGCATTTGGAAATCTAAACGTTAAGGGAAGCATCAACATTCTGTAGGGAATACGGGCTGAGCCCACTGTAGTAATGCTTGCTGTGCTAACCTTGCTAATTTTCAATATAAGATGCTATAAACAGTTTAAATGTAGATTCCACATTCATTTTGTCTTAAATTTAAAATAGTAAGACCTTGGTATAACGTAACCTTTATTCCTAAAATAATTAATGACTTCTCAAGGCAGGACGGCTAGAATAAAAAGGATTTTGAATGATAGTTCTATTTCATCCCTACTGACTGCCAGAGGGCGGTGCTGAAAGCACTGAATGTTCCCTTCGCGCATGCGCAGTTCGAGTAATTATACCAACAGAGTCACACCTGTGACGCTCCGGATGACCAGAGGCTATATATGCCTTCGTCATCCAAGGCTCTGTTCCTTATTTCTTCTCGCGTGCTGTTCGTAAGAGCTTTGCTTCCCCGTTGCATGGACACCCTGTCGCTTGCTGGCTGGAGTTGCAGTATTTTGATCTTCGGTTGATCTTCGTGGAGGATTTCTGCAGGTAAGTTTGCTGTTTGTTGGTGACAGTAGCATTCGCGCCCCCTCTCCCAGCTCACAGCTTTTTGTTACTGTGTCTGTGGTGTTACTGCAGTTTGGCTGCTGTTAATTTGGCTCTATACCTGGTGACGGCAGCGGTGTTCGCCCCCTCTCCCAGTGTGCTCGGTTGTGTAGCCTGTTCGACTAACCACCGTAAGCTGCTTTTAGTTTTGTTTTGTTTTTTATATACCTGGTGACGGCAGCGGTGTTCGCCCCCTCTCCCAGTGTAACAGACAGTGCAGTGTCTTTTTCTTAGTTGTGCCTGGCCTCTTTTCGTTTGCCTGCTCTGCTATAATTGATGACGGCAGCGTTGGTGCCCCCTCTCCCGATTTTAGCATATTTATTTTCCCATCTGAATTTGGGTGAGCCTTGCTTTCAATCTTGGACATGGATGGCTCCCACTGCTGCATGGATTGTGGGGCTGTGCTTCAGGCAGACGATGGCCATGACCTGTGTCCTACCTGCCTTGGACGTGATCACTTGGTGGAGGCGCTGTCGGAGAACTCCATGGACTGTAGTTTCATACCCAGTGCATTGAGGGTGGCTCGGTTGGCCCAGTTGTGCCCTCAGGATGATGCTGAACTCCCACCCTCTGGGCAGGTGGCCATCCTTAGGCGTTCAAAGCGCCGTGGTGAGACCACAGTATCTGTGCCCCCCTCTAGGAGGAAGCGAGCCAAGTCTGACCAGGGCCTGGCCACAAGGGTTGAGCAGCTGTCGACAGAGTTGGCAGAGAGGAAGTAGTTGTTGCAATCGCGTCATTCTGGTGCCTCACTTCCAACCGCTGGGCTCTCTTCCCCACCCATTCCTGACTGGTCTGTGGAGGAGGATGTTTTGTCTCTGGCCGCGTAGGCGTCTCAATTTAGAGATGAGGAGGAGGCGCAGTCCTCCCCAGCCTCTGAGACTGGCTCATTTTCTTCGCAGAGTGCAGTTGGTGAGCCCAGTGACGGCTCTATGCGGGAGGTCATGTGTATAGCCTTGAGGCAGTTGCTGCTGGAGCTCCCGCTAGGAGAGGTGTCTGCTACCGGAAGTGCCTTTTGCAATGAAGATCCGGTTTCTTGTCCGGTGCCAACTATTCTAGAGTTTCTCCAGTCCCTGCTTGATAAGGGCCACTCTCCTTCGACCCTCAAGGTATACATCGCAGCAATTTCATGTCATCATGCATCTGTTGACGACCGAACGGTGGGGAGCCACAATATGGTCTCTCTTTTTCTGCGCGGTGCGCGTAGGTTGCACCCGCCGCTGGTTCGGAGAGTGCCCGATTGGGATCTGCCCTTGGTTCTCGAAGCTTTGTGCAGCTCCCCTTCCGAGCCTTTGGTGCAGGCGGACCTCAAGTGGCTCTCTTATAAGACTGCCTTTTTGTTGGCTATTGTTTCGGCTAAGAGGGTTGGCGAGCTGCATGCTCTTTCTGTCAGTCCCTCATGTCTCCGATGGGGTCCAAATGGTTCTGGTGTTGCCTTGTGGCCTAACACTGCGTTTGTGCCTAAGGTGTTGTCCAGTTCGCACAGTAACCAGCCATTGAGATTGGCTCGGTTTCGGCCTCAGTCAGGTGCAACGGCGGATGGGTCTGAGTTATTGTGCCCAGTACGGGCGCTGGACGTTGCTGCCACTGAAGCTGTTAGACGCTCAGACCAGCTTTTCCTGTGCAATGGCGGTCCCAGGCTGGGTTGTCCTCTTTCTAGACAACGTCTCTCTCCCACTGGATTGTGAATGTCATCTGCCACGCCTACAGTGCAGGACACCGTCTGCTGCCGATCCGAGTGAAGGCCAACTCTACCAGGAGCCTCTCTGCTTCCTGGGCTGCAATGAGGGGGGTTCCGCTGGAGGACATATGTGCTGCTGCATCTTGGGCTTCCCCAAGCACGTTTGCCAGGTTCTACAATGTTAATGTGGCCGCCCCTCATCCCCTGGGCCAGGTTCTTTTGCGAGGCTCCGCTGGGCCCTCTCAGTGAGGTAGGTGCTCAGGATTCCTTGTGACATGGTTGGTATTAGTCATTCAGTGCTTTCAGCACCGCCCTCTGGCGGTCAGTAGGGATGAAACAGAACGAAAGTTATGTATGTAACTATGGTTCTATGAATCCCGGATGACCGCCAGAGATTCTCTGTCACTCAGAATCCTTGCTTCCGCGAGAAGATTCTGTAGGAACAGAGCCTTGGATGACGAAGGCATATATAGCCTCTGGTCATCCGGAGCGTCACAGGTGTGACTCTGTTGGTATAATTACTCGAACTGCGCATGCGCGAAGGGAACATTCAGTGCTTTCAGCACCGCCCTCTGGCAGTCATCCGGGATTCATAGAACCGTAGTTACATACTCAACTTTCGTTTTACCTCTTTCTATATGTTTTTTCTTAAAGATGAATAGAAATGGGCTAAATTCATTTCGATAACAGCTTAAAAAACAAAAAGAAAAACAAAAAATGTGCCTGAAAAACTGTCCATATTTTGTGGGGTCAAGAGAAGGGGGCTTGCCCAGAGCGTCATTCATGCTAGAACCGCCACTGATTTTGCCGACTGTTGTCTGTAGTCCTGACTTACAAAATAACATACAGCATCTGTTGACTCAAACAAAATGATATTTGTGAATGACATGAGTGAATAAGCGAGTGTGTGTATGGTCATACCGAGGTTATGCCTTTTGCTCTTGGCATGTTCGTGGATGTGTTTTTTGGAGAAGCAGGCGAAGAAGACACAGTAGAGGCAGGAGTGGAGTCTGTTGAGGTGGGCTCCACACATGTGACAGATGCATGACTTGGCCTGTAAAACAAAGAAAGGGGAGAGGTTGGTTTGGGAAACAAAGGACCATGGGGGTGGGGGACAGGACAACATCACGAGTATTCCCAAATCTTGAAGCCAAAGCTGACAGCTTTAAACCATCACCAGCTCTGCTTCCATCAAAGCAATGTTAACTGCATCTACTTACAAGTCAGAACTATAAAAAAAACCTAAGAAACAATTAAAAAAATAGTTGCAGCTATAATTTCTGTAAATACTAAATGAATAAATAATGTCTAATCTCCATGAAATGGTACTAAGCCTTCACCTAACATACAGGTCCTCCAAAGATGAACGTAATAAACAACGAAACTTCAGAAACAGTATATTTAAACTGCTATGCATTATTAACTGTCCTTCATATACATTCTGTTTGATTCAGCAATTCAAAAGTATGCAGATGATATGCTGAAATGCCAATGAGCCTGCAAGGAAATGAAAAGAAATGCCTAATGCTGAAAAAGCAGGGAAGGCAAAAATAAAAAGAGCACGGATGGAGGAGGGGAAGAAGGCAAGAATAGAGAAAAAGCAAAGTGCTGCTTGAGGAGTTGTGTGCAAATGACAAAGAGATAAACGAAAACAGATTCACGGTTGACATCTGATACAATAAAGTAATGATGCATGAGACACTGGAACGAAAATTGTGTAGCTTGAAAAAATGGCAAACGTTGCTGTTGTAAGGGGGGCAAAATTAGCTCGAAAATGTACACAGTGAAGAAAAAAAATATAAAAGGTAAGTGAAAACAGGAAGATAACTGGGTCATGGGAAACCAAAGCTCGCTGATGCATGTTGGGACCAAAGGCGGTGTAGTCTGTAGTAGATTAGAAAGAAATTAGGCAGTGTATCTACAGACTGGCCTGACCTACATCCAGCACCTACAGTGGCCAATGGAAAAGGGCTGCCTGGTCTAATGATGGGGTCTATGTGTGTTGATCACCTGTTTGCATGGAAGGATGTGTGTAATTCCTAGGTAGCTTAAGACCCATTGGGAAACCTGCCCTTCATGTGGATGTCACATTGACATGCAACACCTGCAGTGCCACCTTAAATGTTGTACCACATTATCACATTACAACCACAAGCTCAACTGTATTTTATTGGGTTTTAATGTGATGGACCAACTGTAAATAGCACATGATTGTGAAGTGGATGGAAAATGATTCCTGGTTTTGCCTTACATGCAGAACGCTATGCGGTGGCAGCATCATGCTGTAAGGATGTTTTTCTCCAGCCGGGACGGGGAAGCTAGGAAAAGCAGATAGGAAGCTACATGGAGTAAAGTACAAAGCGAGAAACCTACTGTGAGAGACAACCCTAAACATACAGCCAGAGCCAGAGTAATTCAATGGTTTTAGATCAGAAGTGAGCAACTTCAGTTCTCAAGGGTTGCAGAGACGCATCTAAAACGTAAGATTCAAATCACTGAGTCATCCCCTCAGCTGGTCACTCAGTCTCACAGGAACCTCTAAATGACTGCATCATTTGGAAGTTTTCTGTGTTCCAGCAGGAAAGCATCTAAAACATGCAGGACACCATTTCTTGAGAAGTGGAGTTACCCAACCCTGGCTTAGATCAATGTGCATTCATGCATTAGAATGGGCAAGCCAAAGTTCAGACCTAAATCCAATTGAGAATCTGAGAACCTGTGGCAAGACAAAACTGACATCCTGTCTGCTGGAGCTATTTTACAAACGATGGGCGGGCAAAAAAGTTCAGCTGGTAGAGACATACCCAAAAGACTTGCAAGTGTAATTGGAGTGAAAATAATTTTTGAGAATTATTGTCTGAGTGGCCCACAGCATCATGCTGCCACCACAGGTAATATTTGCTTATAAATTAGTCCAATCCAGCTAGAGCGCCTTCTTGCACAGAGCAGTGGTTTTTCATGCTAGAGTAATTAGCGGGTAAGATATGCTGAGGTACAATTCACTCAGCTGTAGCGACATTAGGGAGTTGCTTCCACGCAGGGGTGTGGAGCCCTTCTTTCAGTGCCTGCCTGCCTCCTCATGTTAGAGCAGCAGCAGAGGCTGAGTGTCATGCAAGGACTCCCACCGATCGCCTGCACATCACAGGGTCTGCAAGATTTATTAATGGGAACATACAAGTGTAGAATGGGCGCAAACAGGCACAGAACTGGACACACACACACACTGCAGATGCGCATATAGCACGCAAATAATGCTCACATCTGTAAGGCTTGTCCTTCAGTGAACATCTAAAAAGTGAAGCTGAGACAGATTTTTAACCTTGTCAAACCTCTCCTGCTGAAACATTTGTAAGGCTGATTTCCGCGGATGAAGAATAATTTATTGAGGAGGGAGGAGGGGAGGTTTTCCTTTTTTCAAACCTGGCAGAGTCCCACAGACGAGGAAATACCGCTGTGTAATGCTGGTGGAAGGAAGTGGAGCCACGACAGGCGCAGCGCCAACAGAAACAGATGCACATCAGCTCAGATCTGGTGGTCTGTCTCCAGCTTTGATGGGAGCTAATGTTTGGAGTGACAGAGTGTGATAGTTTGCTTTAGTTTGAACTACACCTTATGTCGAAGAAGCGAAGCCTCTGAGCGTAGTTTTTATTTATCTGAAAGCAGATTTTGCTATTAGATGCGTCTGTTTTGGAAGGGCGGGGAAGTCATCAGACATTCAATACACAGACATAAAACACGTTGTGTCGCACACTGGGACACTTGTCTCCCCTACACTTATTACCTTGCGTTTTCTGGTCTCGGCTGAACCGCTCCACACGAAGCACTGATAAATAAGCCTCAGGTTCTGCTTCCAGTTGTCCACTTTGAAGCTGTTCACATGGGGGCAGCCCGCGGGACTCATGGTAGTAACAGCATCCGGCTTTTCGCCTCCTCTGAGCGACGAACCTGTTCACAAGCCGCCCCCCTGCGACCCCGGTCCGAACGGTTTTGTTTTCTCCAGCTAGCTCGCCAGCTTCGTTTATTCAACGACTGCTGCGTTAACGCTAACTGGCCATGTTCCGGTAGCAGGAGCTGATGCACACGCAACAGCAAACATGGAGGCGAATGTTTACACGGCGACCTGTTTGCAAGTTATCATTGACGCGCTTAAAGTCAGGGCTGCGCAGCACATGAAGCTCTTCAAATTCGCTCAATTACATGTTAGCACGCTGGCTAAAGTTGGTTAGCACTGGAATTTCAACACGGCGACTGTCGTCAGGACCCTCCTCATTCATAGCGCTGAACCAATCAGAGCCCCGTTCTCAGCGTGATTGGCGTATGCCAACATTCGTTTTTCTTCTACCATGTCCCGCCTCTACGCAACGGGTGCTGCCTCGTGGTTGGTTGGCCTTTTCCTGCGAACACATCCGCTTGTTTGGAGATGCTCATTGATTGGGCTTACTCCTTAACAGTCAACCGGATGGTGACCTGGATGGAAATTATGAGGCGGTGTGACAGCAGCCTTTTTGCCGGCGACAAGAGTTATAAGGGAACTTGTTGGTTTATTACGTCACACTCCTAAATAATAAAAGGTCACTGTGATTTTATGGCATATATTAATATAGTGGCCATGCGTTAGATGTGAAACTGGATGGAAGGAAGAAAGAAAGAAAAAGATTATGGAGGGAAATAAAGGGATTGAGACAGGGTAGGAAAAGGGAAGGAAAGAAGAAATGACACTAGGAAGGAAGGACGGACAGACGCAAGAAAGGAGAGCACGTAGAAAGGTAGGACACAAAGATGGAAGGACAAGAGGAAGGAAATGGATAAGGAGGAAAACATAAGGACACAAGGAAGAAAGGAAGGGGATAATGAAGGAAGGGACAAAGGAGGGACAAAAAGCAGAGAGGTAGCAAACAAGGATGCAAGGACAAAAGGAAAGACAAGGAGAGAAAGAAGTGTGCGCAAAAGAAAGAGGGAATGAGGGAAGGAAGGAGGAGCACAAAGGAGGAGAATAAGGACGGAAGGAAAAAAATAACCAATAGACAATAGCATAGGGACTAAAGTTGGAAAAACAATTTTTTCTATACTTCTCCAGATCTGGAAAATACAGAAAATCAATCCCATTCAATTAGAGACTGGAACACTCAACGTAAACAAGCAGCGATAAAATATGGCCAGCACACACCACTGTTGGACAAGTCCCAAACCCTTAGTGGTACACCTCCACTGGAGCTGGGGTGGTGACAACTTCTGCAGACCACCAGCTGCTGCATCTGCAAGTTTTGCTCAGTGAAGTCAATGCACCTCACCTGAGCATGAATAGTAAGGAGGGGAGGCCAGCAAATGGTAAAGGTGTGGTCTCCGGCAGGGCCCACATTGTGCCAGTCATCGATAGGCTGCCAGTGACATCATTCCATGAACAGACACTTTACCCTCCATATAAGAGAGAAACTCCTCTCACACTGGCTCGTAATCACTTTGTTCTGGTTGATCAACCAGCGGGTTGTTGATGAAACTCCGTATGAACTACCAGAGAATCCTTACTGGTTAATAGGACAGCCTGGAATATATGATATTCAACCGATCAGGGGTTCTCAAACTCCTCCAGAGTCATGTCTTACAATTTTTAGATGCATCAGGAGTTCTGCACACATGAATCAAATAAACAGCTCATTAACATTCCTCTGCAGAACTTGATAACATGCTGAGGAGGTAAGAAGGGCATTTGATTCAGGTGTGTTAGAGCAGGAATGCATTCAGAAGTTGCAAAACAGTGGACTGCAATTTTTGCCCCCTGCTGCAGATTCTCCAACTTTACTCATTAAGGGTGTGCATTTATCACAACACCCAAACAACTGTTACGTTTATCTTAGTCACATTGTCGAAGTGGACATCTGCCGCTCTTTTTCTACGGGCGTCCAGGGTACGCTCTGGCTGGTGGCCTGTTAAAAATTCTGTATAAACCCCGCCTACCCAGTGCACAAATTGCCATCCCAGCTGACAAATGGTGTGCACCCGATGAAATGAGTCAGCTTCAAAGCAATACCTGAGATTGTGATTAAGAAATTGTGGAAACTGAAGTAGAACATAAAGAGGAAATTATCTGAGACCTGTATTCTTAAACAATTTATTAACAGATCCACAATCGCAATGCTCAAGCTCCCAATTGACAAGACAGTTTGGTTTCATCTGCTGACTTCAAGCTGTCAAAACAGTTTTCTTGTGCAGTGCTCTAGCGACATCTAGTGGATCTGACCTAAAAACAAAAAAAGAAAAGAAGGAAAGAAAAATAAAAAAAACAAAACAGTGCACCAGATTGTGTTTGACTTCTCCACAGTGCCGAGCTTCTTCAAGGACATGTCCCTTTGTACAGGTTTGCATTTGATATCTACAATCTAACCAAGGAGAAGAAAACGATCAGCGCGGTCTTTACAAATGTAGAATATAATGATATTTTTTTCCTCGTCAGCCATAGATGTTTCAGTTCATATGTAATGCCCTCCAGTTACGGCCATCATGCAGAAAAACCAAAACAAACAGTGAGATTTATTCACACAGGTTTGGAACAGATAAGTCCAGTTTTTATTGTTGTGGTTTCTGTCAACGTAGCTGTGGCGCTCCTGAACATTGATAAATAAAACACTGACAAAAATTTTATTTTTTTTTTCCTTTTCTCTAAGAATCTTTTGTTATCCTTAAGACACGGTGAAGTAAGAATAACCAAATTTATCATCATTCCACACAATTAGGTTTTCCTTGACCAATGTCCATATGCAACAGAATGTTTTCTTTTCCTTTTAAAAAAATCCAACTCATCCTGGGAAGAACGGGTTGGGGTGGCTGTGGTGTTCTGTCCCTGTCCAAGGCCCCCTCATGAATAACTTGATGTTTTGCTACCAACATCGTCCTCCTGCGATCCCATACTCTACAGGAAAAATGAAAAAGTAGTATCATAGGTTAAAAATGTTTACTCAAGTGTTTGCAACAAGAGAAGAGAAGCCAGAACTTTGTTTTTGGTTACTGTTCTATAGTCATGGTACAAAAATTAATTATACTTTACACTATTGAACACCAAGTTTTAGCGAAAAGTGTTTTTTGCACCTTTGGGAGAAGAAACAATGTAATTAAGCTCATTGAGAAATAATAGGCGTTTAGTTTATCTACAGCTCTTAAGTTCCCCCAAAGCATATAAATCAGTTTGAGTTTCGGATTGTGATTGGACCATTGTAAAACCTCGGTTCAAATATAATTTTGCCATATCTGTGGAAATTCGCTGCAGTGCTCAGGAACCTCTCGTTGCATTTAACAAACACAGAAGCCACTCTGTATGCCAAAGGTAATGTGTTTAGGTAATATAGCTGCAAGGAAAGCCAGAATCATGAGCTCTACATAAATTTATTTGGTAAAAACTTAAGGCCAAATTAATTGGATCAAACCATGATTAATTTTTATTTTACACTATTTTCTTAGAAAGAGGGATGACTTTCTGTTTCAGACCTTAAATCAAATTCTTTGACGTATCAAGTGTAGGAAGCAAGTGGATGAAAATGTCTAAAATGTTCTTAATTTGAATTTTGAATCTGGGTTACATATTGCACCTATACTGGTTAACCTATTCAAGACTTGGTAAGGAGCAGTTTTATTGACATTCTTTAGCCCCTTCTTCTCCTGGAATATTTTTCAAATCTTCAGCTCAGAGATATGTCACCTAGAATTTAACCTGTTGCCTTATTGATCCATATTTATTCTGTGGCGAGGTCCAGCTCAACAGCGTTCTGCACTTAATGGAAAAAACATTTGTTTTCACAACTGGTCCCTTTCTTAAATTCGTAAATTCAAAAATTAGAAACTCAAATAACCTAAATAAACCCGAAAGCTAATAAAAAAATAAATCTGAAAACACTGAGTATTGTTTTTATGTCTTAATATGAAAACAGAACTGGAGTGGTAATGCTGCACACTGATTACACTGTTATTGGTCACTAAATCATGCTCTTCTTTTATTAATCTGAATGAGAAAGCATTTATTTTACTGGTTATATTTACCATCTCCTTGTAAATGGTTACTTTTTAGTCACTTTTTAACAATTATTCTCTCAATACAGAACATTTATGCACATTTGTCCCATAAATACTACTTGCATAAATCTTGCATGAACACATCTTTTGCTAGAATTTCTATCATGAAAAACATAATTCTGCAACCAGGGAAAATTAGAAACCTGGAAAGAAATGAGGCACTCTTAAGCCCAATCTCACCTTCTGCACAAATTGTGGGTTTACTGTGATTTCTTGATCCATAGACTTTAGTTTCTCATCCAGCTCTATACATTTCAACATCTGGAAATGGAAAACAAACAATGGTATGGATTATATTAGCTTGAACAAGCATTGTAGAGCAGGAGAAAACTACCCGCAGATCTAAGCCTCACCTCTTGGTCTATTTTGTGGAGCATTGCTGGGTTGTTGTATTTTTCGGGGTTGTCATGGAAGCAGACCATACCATCCTTTTGGTTAATGCTAGCATAGATCTCACCATCTTCAATCTGAAAGGTGAAGAAGGAGGTTTAAAATCAAATTTCTACACTAACATTTACATCAAAGCAAGGCTTTTAAATAAGTAAATCAAACAAAAAATGCTTAATTTCAGCAGAAATACTAAAATACCGACAAAACGTGGCATGATCAGCATAAGTTTCAAACAGCTGAAACTGTTTTCTGGACAGACTCACCATGTGTAAAACGTATTTCTCTGCTTCCTGGGAACCTGAAAGCTGCACTCTACTTGCCATGTCTTGCAAAGACAACGTCAGGAAGGTCTGCAGAGATTGGATGAAACAGGAAGTCATTGGAGACATTCAAAGAAAACGCAGCAGACGGGTAAAGGAGAACGTTTTGGAGAAAATTAAAGCAGGGTTCCATCTGATCATTGTAGCATGGTTTGAGGAAGGTCATGGTTGAAAGAAAGCCATAAGAAATCCCGTTTACATGTTGCTGTAAGGATGTCCTTCCTTGCAGCCAAGCCGGGTCAGAACCTTTTATTCTGTGGTGACTGAACTTTAGCTGCATGTCAGGGGCAGACTTCTCCCTTCGCCAAATATACCAGGAGTAAGAGAGCGCTTTTAAAAACCGCAGATATCCTTGATAGCCTGCTTTCTAAGTTTTAGCGCCGTGTTTTTCTGTGCGTTCTCTGTCAGCGTGACAGGAAACGTCTGATATCTGTAATTGCAAACAAAGGTTTGTTTTTCTGATGTATCAAATACTTATGTCCTGCAATAAAATGCTAATTAATCACTGAAAAATCACACAATGTGATTTTCTGGATTTTTGTTTTAGATTCCGTCACTCACAGTTAAAGAGTACCTATGATAAAAATTAAAGACCTTTACATGCTTTGCAAGTGGGAAACACTGCAAAATTGGCAGTGTATCAAATACTTGTTCTTTCTACTGTACAGCCAAAGCAACCCAGGATTTTAATAAAGCAAAGAAGTGGAATATTCTTGAATGGCCAAGTCAGCCATCTGATCTTAGCCCAACTGAGCATGCTTTTCTCTTGTTAAGGACTAAACTTTGAACAGCAAGGCCCACAAACAAAAAAGCAATTGAAAGCTGCTGCAGTAAAGGCCTGGCAGAGCACTAAATAAAGAGGAAACCCAGCGTGATGTCCATGAGTTCAAAACGTCAAGCTGTCTTTGTCAGCAAAGCGTTTTCAACCAAGTATTAGAAATGAACATTTTATTTTTAGTTTTTTCAATTTATCTAATTACTCCTGACCCCCTGAAATTAAGAGACTTTGTTAAAAATGCTTCAGTTGCTCACATTTTTTGCCAATCTTTTTTGAAAGTCTTCACTTCAACTGCATCCATGTTGTTTTTAATGTTAAATTCATTGTGGTAATGTACAGAACCAAAATTAGAAAAAGGTTGTCTCTGTCCAAATATTTATGCATCTAACTGTATGCAGCGGTAAAGGTCTAATCAACTTATGCTTTAATAATACTGTGGCAATATAGGAAAAGCTTAATAATTTGTTAACTTCATTGTGATTAGTCATCTCCGCTCTTTTTGCTTAATGCGCACAGTGCCAGGAACCCTGAGCTGTCGTACAGAGATAACAACCTGCTTTGTGTCATTAAGCCTAAACTGGCTCAGGAAGCAAAACTATTTATTATGAAAGGAAGGAAAACCTTAAGAAAATGCCATAAAAAACAAAAAGAACCAATTGTTGCAACGGTCCATTTAATGTTCAGCCCTAGGCGTGGGAGATAGAACAGCGTTAGATTGTGAACATACTGATAATCTGCAACAGCAAAGGGAACATTGTATCATCCGTGGAGAACAGTCTGTCCGTTGCAGTTCTGCACACTTGGTCAGTTTAATTTTCCACCTTTTTGTTGAGCTTTAGAAACTTCTAATGCTTTATGTAGAAGGGATGAAGTACAGTAGTTCCTGCTTTTAATGATCGCCTTGGTAATAATTGTTTTAACATGTTCCTTCAAACCTTCACAGTAAGAGCTTTAAGAATATATACTGCGCGTCAATTAGCATATTTTAAAGCTAACTAAAATCATTTACAGTATTTTCTTGGTTTAAGCAGTCAGGATGCTGGTTGTAATAGTGGTAATAGCAGTAAAATGAATCTCATAACTGATGGATTTGCACACAACAATCCCGATTTTTAGGTTTCAACCTGCATACTTTAACTTAGTTTTACGTGACAATTCTTTTTACCAGGTTAGGTGAAACATTTTGGACGGATGCATTTTAAGTTCTTATGCACCTGTTATATGATCCTGGTGCCACAAACTGATAACTGATCTTCAGAAATGTTTTTAGCCCAAATGCTGCTATTGTTATTTTTCTGTTTCTAGTTTTTTTCTCTTCAGGATATTTCTGTTTACATGGGGCTATGTTGATGAAACTGATTGTGATTTTTAGGGTTAAAAAAAAAAATCAATAATATTATGATCTTTTTGCCAGAGTCACCCAATCCTCTCAGACCTTAACCCGACTGAACTGTTGAAAATCTGCATTAAAACAGAGTTCATCACCGCTGTATTAAAGAGTGGGTCAAAATGTCCCAAACTATGAGACCGGTGAAGTCGATTACTGACTGTTATTGTTGCTTTTGCATTTTAGCGTAGCTTTTGTAAAAGAATTGCTGGGGAATATTTCAGGTTTTGTTGCTAGTCTGAAGCTGTATTGAGGCAGATTCAACACAGGGTTCAGTTAAAATAAACAGTGGATACAACTGTCACCAGGTCAGGATAGGAAGTTCTTTGTAAAAACAATAAAATGGATCTAAATGAATGATTCATTTTTATCAGAAAAGAGTCAGAGTATTTTGTCATGAGCCATGCCCTGCCTCATATAACTGATTTTAAAACGTAGCTTTCTTCCTGCTTCAGCTGAAGAAACAAGACTCTTGTCTCATTTGTTTTCCAAACTATCTTTCAGAGCATGATTAATAGCTGATTATCAGATTTCCACATCTACTGAAGCTGGTTGTATGACACTGTCCCACTTTAACCAAGACACATTTTCACTTTCGTTTCATTTTCTTCTATTTAAATCTCGCTTTATTTCGAGCGAACACCTCACTTTCCACATTAAAACTCATCAGGCCTCATCATTCATTTATGCCGTCCTGTGAGGACAAAAGCTGGAGGTTAAAACCCAGAGAACATGCGACCCCACCTTTGTTAGCCTCTGGATATTCTTCTTGTAGAGAGAAGAGAGGCACTGTTTGACCAGGCCCGTGTTGTTGTCTCGTGTGAACGTCTCGCTGTGTTTGTTGACCAGGCTGCGCAGCTCGGCGGGATTGTTGGTGGAGTACACCTGAGCTAACTCGTGATAGGCGTTGCTCAGGGGCTGTGGGTGGAGGTAGAAGCCATGTTTACAGCAAAATAGGAAACCGCAAGCTCGCACCTTAACTGACTTTTATAATGTCTTAACATAGCATGTAGCAACAAGGCAGTGAGGAAATAGTGTCTTGCCTTTTCACAATGTCACTTTACAACCACACGCATCTATGTATTTTATTTGGTATTTTATGAGATAGACCAACACAAAAACACGTAGAATTGTTAGGGGAAGGAAAATGATACACGGTTATTAAAATTCTTAATTATATTCAGTCCATACATATTTTGCTCCAATTACAGCTGAAAGGCTTTGGGGGGGGGTGTCTCTACCACATTTGCACATGTAATAACTGAAACTTTTACTCCATCTCATCTACTTTGCAAAATAGATCAAACACAGTCAGATTTTAAGGAGCGAGATCTGTAAACATCAATTTTCAGGTCTTGCCCTAGAGCTGGATTTAGGTCTGGACTTTGACTGGGCCATTTAACACATGAATATGCTTTGATCCAAGCCATCGTAGCTCTGGCTGGATGTTTAGGGCTGCTGGAGGGTGAATCTCTGCCCCAGCCTTTTGCAGCCTCTGCCAGGTTTTCTTCCAGAATTGTCTAGTATTTAGCTTCATCTGTTATCCCCTTAAGTCTAAACAGCTACCCAGTCCCTGCTGAAGAAAAGCATCCCCACAGCATGATGTGGCCTCCACCATGTTTTAATGTGGGGATGGTGTTCTCACTGGGATGTGCAGCGTTAGTTTTCCGCCACACAGTGATTTTCATGAAGCCCTTTTGTCTTCTGACCAGAGCACCTTCTTCCATATGTTTGCTGCTTCTTACGGCTTTCTTTTTTTTTGGCCGTTAAAATTAAGGCAATATTTAAGGAAAAAAACCTTGTAGTAAATTTGTCAACACATTCTCCTCCTGAGCTGTGATTCTCTGCACCTCCTCCAGAGTCACCACGGGCCTCTTTGCTGCTTCACTGATTAATGCTGTTATTGGGAGGAGTTTAGATGTTAGTTTCGGTGGATGGCTATGACCTGATGTAGGATTTGGATATTCGTTTTAAACCTAAAAAAAAAGCTTTATAATTCTCCACAACCTCCCCTGCTGTGTCCCTTGGTCTTCATACAAGAGCTGCATTTTTAGTGAGGCTAAATTACACACATGAACTGTATTTACTCATTATGCGACTCTTCCAGTCAACTGGATTTCATTTTGGTATATCAGAGTAAAGGGGGCTGAATGAAAATCCCGCCCATGCATTTCAGAATTTGTAAAAAAGAATTTGATAATTAATCTTTTTTTTTTTAAGCTCACAATTATGCGCTACTTTGTGTTGGTCTAACACCCAACATCCCAATAAAATACACTGAAGCTGACGGGGACAAAAGTTTAGGTGTTGACTTAAATACTGTCTTCTGGGAGCTGATTTTCAGAATGTCGTCTAATGAGGAAGAGTCAAGTTGGACGTTAGACATTAAAGAGAATTCTGAATTGGAACAATATATTACGAACATGTTCAGCTAAAGCTGCTGAAGCACCTAAAACAAAGCAAACACTTCTGATCCGAGTCATGCTCTTGTACCTTGATGAACCTCCCTACGATCTGCGAGGTGTATTTGGGCAGCTGCTGCACTTTGCCGTGGAGAATGAGCGACACCAGGATGTACTTCTTATAGGCTTCCAACATGATGTGACTCACTGCCATGGCTGGAGTGGTTATTGCCTGCCGAGGAGCAGAGACAGGTTAACATATTTCACAGGACACATATCTGCAAAGTGACAAACCCAGAAGAACTAAAGAGAGTACCTGTTCATAAAAATACAGTGCTCTTTCGAAGTTTTTGAGGCCCGTATAGATCATGCCGCCATAGTAGTAGTAACATAAAAAGTGCTTTGCGTCGTAGGCTCCATTTTCCTTGCAGATGTCCATCATGTCCACCTCCAAGAAGGGCAGAGCAGGCTTGAAGCACTTCGCTAACAAGCACAGCTGCAAAGGACAACAAAAGAGGTGAGGGTGGCTGAACTGGAACATTCATGCCTGCGGAAAATGAGAGGCCGACTCACCTGACACAGGTCTGCATGAACTGAGGTAAGTTGGTTTGTGTTCATCTGCATTTTGTCTATTGCCTGTTTTAGGATGACGACACCCCTCAATGGCTGTAGGAGGAGAACATGTGGAATTATTCAGCCGCAGCTTTTCTAGACATTTAATCGAACTGAAACTTTGTCTGGCTTTACAATGCAGTAAAATATTTACTCTAAGAGAGAAGAGAAAAAGAATGTCGATCTGGAACTTAGTGCTGTGTGTGATTAATGTGAAAATAGGGTGTTTTTTGAATTGAGCATCAGAAGATTTTTGTAGGAGGTTACAGGAAAATAAAAAAGTCCTGTCAAGTCTTTAAAATGCAACAAAGGCATTAAGAGAAAAATGACCGCTACATTAAAAAGCACCCACACACCAGCTATTGAACTGGAAGGAAGTGGTGGTTTCATGCAGCAGCAACAGCAGCAGCAGGTGCAGCATGACTGATTTACTAGTTCACCATGAGTGTTTCAAGAGGCCATTTGACTTTGTGTGTGAGAACATCTGTCCTGCATAGAGCACATGCTGAACAGATGTACTGTAAAAACAGTACGCAGAGAGGCGAGCCCTCTAAATGTCCCGCTGTTTTCAGAATCAAAGGGTTTCAGGAAGCTGGAACTGTGCTGCAGCAGATATAAGGCAAATACAGAACTGAAAAGATGAGCTAAAAATTCATTACAAATACAGAGATATCTTTTAAGAACCTATTTTCTAACAATACTTCATAGTTTCTTTTTCGGGTTTAAGTCGGAGCAGTTTGCTGGACAATCCCGCTCAGAGATACCATGGTTATTTAAGCAAGTATTGGTGGCAGCGTGGGCAGGAAAATGAAATCAGCATCTCCATAAAGCCATCGGCAGAAATTACACAGATGGCTGCAAAAACATAGAAAAACGATGAATGAATGAAGACATACGTTTAGGACGTATTTTAAAGAGATACTATAGAAAATATGTGTGTATCTGAAACTTTTTAGCCCAATTAAATGTAAGAATTTTTATGACTTTGAAATCTTGATGAAAAGTAACTGCTTGGCTCAAGCAGAACAGCATTGCTAAGTCTACAATGTTCGAAGAAGGACAAAAGGTAAAATTCTCCGGTGATATAAGCAGCTATAAAATGATGGGGTCTAAAACAAGAAACGGATTCACTTGGATCTTCTAAAACCCTTACCTGTTTCCGCTCTACAAGGGCATTTGTCAATTGGTGGCAGAGGCCAGCAACTACAAGAAGAGAAAATACAATTAATATTTCAAAAGAATGTTACCTTTGCTCTAACTTTGCCATCGATCGAAAAATAAATCAAACACATCTCCTTGGTCATTGATATCTATCCTGGGCGACCTAATTACAGCTGGGAGGGGAGTTAAATACTGGTGTGAATGCTCTTAAAACAGGTGGAGGACAGCTTTGTTAAGGGAACCTTTAGAGGTGGTCTGGGACACTTCTTTGCATTAGTTTAATCTGAATGTAAACAGTCCTCAGAAAAACTGGAGCACCACCTACTGACCTGATGTTGTGCTCCTCAAGCAGCAGTTATGGGAGTTACTGCATGTTTTGCTTTAGAAAATAAAGGTGACAAATCAGTAAAGTTTGATTTTTTTAGTCACCGTATTGTAACATACAATGGAGCTAAGGCATGGGTTAGTATGTGTCAAAACCACTGAAATGTTTTGATACTGTACCTACAGTTTAAAGTGGTTTTAAACAGATGCCTGGAGTGACTGCAGCTTTCTCCATCTATATAGAGCATATGGTTGTGCAGCACTTCCCCTCTCCCACCTGTTGCCAGTCAGCTGGCTAAGAGGCTGCTTCTACACTTTATCCTTGCTTGCAAGAAAGACAAATTCAGCTGTTTGTAAAGGTTTGCGCTCGGTTACAACATAGAAAGCCTTGATGTGGAAACTATAGAACAAAGTGTACCTCGGTTTTAACACTACACTCATGAGCAGCGTGTCCGTTAAAAAGTTGAATGCAGACTGGCAATCTGAGCAGAAACATTAGAAACATCAACGGGCCTCCTGGTGGTGGTGGTGTTCGTTTACCGCAGCCAAACCGCGTTGGTGGAAAAAGGGGTATATGTGACGGGGGTATGATTTTATCCAAACAATCATTTAAGATGGCCTTGAATACCAGGTGGGAACAATAGTATTTATAGCTGTCCCCTAGTGTCTAAATGAATCAGTCACGTCACACATGGAAATTCAGGGTCTAAGCAGCACCTTATTTTGCACAATGAGAACTGCAGACATAACACAAACAAGCTTTGTTTACTTCCAAGAGCTGAGCAGCTGCTCAGCGAGGACTTACAAGTGTCTGTTGCATATCTAATGTGCTCCCCATTACAGGTACTGATGAAGAGCTGAACTTGGGAGAAGAGCGTCTCAAAGTCTGGGATGTTTGGCATGGAGAACTTCACGAATCTGAAAACAAAGCAGAAGATGATCAGCAATAGTCTTCCTGGAGAAATATAACGAGGAACAAAGCAAGATGCACACCTATCCAGGAAGTAACAAACTATTAACTTAAACAAGCTGTAACCGAAATTCTTATGAGTTAAAAATATTTTTCTTTCTAAAGAACAGAATCATCCACATTGTTAATGAGGTTCATGTCCTACAATGAACAGAACATGCGAACACGCTGTCCGATTTGCCATGTTTCAGTTAAGACGAAACCGATCACTGAACACACCAACAGAAACTTACAGCACAGCCAGCACGCCCAGGGAGTGCTCCTGGATGTCCAAGGCCCCCAGCACCGTGTCCAGGTGGGACAGATTTTTGGCCAGCAGCTCCCCGCTCTTGTTGATCAACTCACACAGCTGAGTCATCTGGCCTGGGAGGGGTGTGAGGGTTTAGGGGTGGAAAGTTGAAAGAGGAAAAATTGAACATCCAAAAACTACTCCTGGGTACCATTTACAGCGCCTTGCAAAAGTCTTCATTCCAATTAGACTTTTCCACATTTTGTCACGATACAACCACAAGCTGCAAACTACGTTTCTGGTCTTTTATGTGATAGACCAACATAAGGAAGTGCATTAATGTGAAGTCCAAGGAAAATGACACATGGTTTGCAAATGTTTTTTTTTTTTTTTTTTACATAAAGCAAAATCTGTGTTAACTTGTATTTAGTCTGTTTTACTCGAATACCCCTACATAAAATCTAGTTGAACCAATTGCCTTTAGAAGTCCCCTAACTAGTAAATCCAGTCTACCTGTATGGTATTTTTTACTAGACAACATCAGTGAACAGCAAACTGAAGATTAAGCTACATGCCAGACTGATCTGTGATAAAGCTTTGGAATAGAAGCAGAGTCCATGGTTCATGGTTGACAGAGCTGATGGGAATATGAATGGAGCTAAATACGTGGCGATTCTGGACGAAAACCTGTTGGATGCAGCACATACACAGTAGAATGGTTTCGAACCGTGGCTCTGAAACTGTGGTACACGTACCACTGCAAGTACTGTTGCTGCCTCTTGATGTACTCAGAATAAATAAGGGTAATGGCATGTAAATGGTATATCAAAAGTTAAGATAAACACATTAATTGTTATTTAGTAGACAACACTGAATCAAGAACACATAACTGTACTAGATCTGTTTTGCAAAGAAGAAGAACTAAAATGAATTTCAGTAGACGTGCAAAACTGGTACCGATATACCCCAAAAGACTCCGCTCTAATTGCAATGGTTCTACAAAGTATTGACTCTGATGGACGGCATATAAATGCATCCTACACTTTTCAGATTTGAATTTGGAAATACCTTTGAAAACCATGTATCCTTTTCTATTTTCCTATGCTGCATTATTTTATTTCAGTCTGTCACACTAATTCCCAGGAGAACACATTAAGGCTTGAGGTCATTCGTGGAAAAAAGTGGAAAGGTACAAGGGGTAGGAATACTTTCACGAGGCACTATGGAGTCTTCAAGAAAAACAAACAAAAAAAGGTTAACAGCAGTAAACAACAAAAGTACTATAGTTACTAATTGACAGTAAATATACATGACAACGTTAACTGAGTGACTAACAGCTAATGAGATCAATACTTTTTTCCCAAGGATGAGACTTTTTAATTCCCTGAAAAAATAGCAATAAACAGCCAACTGTCAAAATATCCCTCCCGAGAAATTATTACCTATAAAAGTAGAAAACAAAATCATTCACATGGCTGTTTTTACCAACCCGCTGGGAGTTATTTAAACACCAACCGGATTCAGATTCCCTGTCAAGGCCTTGCACAAGGGAGGTAAACCAAAAGCGATTGACGGTTGACTTTGAGCCAATAGCATTCCATATTTCGCTTCAACAACCAATCAGGGGAGGTCTAGGCGGGACTACCGGTAGGCAATACCAGGAATTATTAGCTAGATCAAAAACAAAAAGTATAATTTTGACATTCAGTTTCATGGGTTCTGGAGTTTGAGTGTGTCCAAAGACTCACGACGTTCAGACGGAACTCCAGCTGAGAGTTTATTGAACTCTTGTGCCCCAATGAACTCGTTTTGTGGTGTGTTTACATGATAAAGCAAAAAGAGAGCTCTGAGCAGCCCTGCTGCCTGGCTATCGCCAAAGCATTGGGTAGCATATGCTAGCTTACTAGCTAATACTTCCACTACGGTGAGTTTAGCGGCCTTACCTTGAGCGGAGAGCTGCCGCACATTGTTAACGAACTGCTCCAATGCTGAAGCCATTATTTCCTGGGTCCAAAGTGGAGGTAATTCGCAGTGTTTTTCATTCAAACGTCAGAAACAAGTCGATCCGGACTGAGACAGGGGGCCACACAGCCGCCACTGATGGGGAAGCTATCGCGAGATCACGGGAAAAGAACAGACTGCTACGGGATTAACGAAACGTCACTTTTGACCCTTAAAGAGCCAAACCCACGGTTAACTTTTCTTATGTCAGAAGAAAAAAAAAAAGAAAAATGCTGCACTTAATTTATAAAACCTTTTGAAATTCATTTAAACTTTTTTTAGGTTGGAAAAAATTGCTGTTAAAAACAATGGTAATGGTAAAAGACAACGCAAACCACTTCCTCGAATTTTAACAAAGATATTTTCTAAAGTAAGAGCGTCTGTCTGACATTTTTAAAACTGTCAATCTTTACCCCGTACGTCAAATTTGAAAATGACTTCAATTCCAACTTAACCATGTCCCAGTTGCAAATCACAAAACCAGTTAGATTTGCTAATTGTGGAAAGGTTAACTACTATTCAACAAACCCATAACATATTTCCCTGTATTTTATCCATTCAAACACTAAAAAAACATGTTTAGAAGTATATGTATAACAGTACTATGTATGCCACAACATACATCCCATCAGTTGTGCAGAAAAAGTGTCATATTCACAACATGTTATATGCATGGAAAGCCATATTGGATTTTGATGTTGGGATTGTTGGGTCTCCAGTGGTGTGTTCTAGTTTTAGATTTTCAATTTGTTTGTTGAAAATACAAAAATGCTGCATTGGATTTGTCTCGAAATTGAATCTGAGAATGACATCATCGATAACCACGTTCTGGTTGGATAAACAGAATGCAGAATATTCCAGCTCTTGCCAAAAAAAAAAAAAAACTAGTTTGTTTTGTTAAATTTGACTAGGTTAATTACTGTTTGACAACCCCATTAATCATTTCTCAGCATTTTTTCCAACCGAACATACAGAAAACATGTCAAATGTAGACGCCGAACTGTGTGGGTCACTGATTTAACCAGATATAAACAGTCAGAAGTGTAGATGTACAATTTATCACTTCACTTCCACACTGATGAAAGGTTCTTTAAAGCAAAGTTTACGACCTGTGAAACCTTTATTTGTAAAAACACAAAAACCAACACTGGTTGAGCACAATCATTAATCTTATTTTAGTTACAATACAGAACAGATTGATAGTTATTCCAGCTAGGATAATTGTCTATATATCCCAGAAAAGCATTGATTTTAGGCGATTCATCGCTGCTAAACTGTAACAGTAATGCTTTACCCCTAAAAATGCCGAGGGGTGAGCTATCTTTTCTGCGTAAACTATCTTTGAAGGAGCTGGTGGTGTGTCGAGTTAAATTCCATCGTCAGGATGTGTTTCTACCAGTTTTGCCCTTCCTCCACGCCACTGCGCGTCTAAACAGTGTTTTATGGCCAGGGAGCAATAACCTCATGATGCATTCAAATACACCAGTTAAACTAAGTTATCTATATTTAAATAACCGGAAAATAGTTTAACTTTTAACCTTTGCTATTACACTATGTCACCAAGGCCCCAAATAACACTTTATGATTAATACCTTTGGTTATTTTCTAATGGTTTACTTGTGTACATTGGTTTTGTCAAATTATATTTGACTGAAAGAGATTATTCTTCTGCGGCATCTATGAATAATATTTTTTTTCTTTTTTTTTAAATAAACAACATGGTCAAATGGACCGTTCACTATCCTGTACAGTAGCACCGAGAGGTAAGGGTCACAGTAGAAGAATCCGGGTGTGCAGTACTATACGTTCACTGGCTATTTCCACTTAATCCATTTCACCACGTGAACAAATTGTCTTTGACATATTCGTCATGTTGGAGCTACTTATTTGATTATACTTCTGTACTGGTTTGAATTTGTTGAAAGTTATGTTTTGGATTACCTTACATGTTTTGATATATTTACAAAGGGCTGAAATTAATTGGATTAATTTTGAATAATCAATTGAAATAATCATCAACTAATTCAGCAATCGACTAATCACTGGAGGAAAGGACAACGCTATTAAGTAAATAAAAACAGTGTTAATGAGACGAATGACTTCTTATTTTGTTCACGTCTTGATGAAATTTTCAATTTATTGTGTTGTAGCATCAAAAAAAAAAAACAGTATAGATCAGACTGGAGTTGGAAGTGGCCAGTGATGTTATTAATGAAGTCCTAAATAAGACCTTGGTGACATTTGTTAATATAAAAAAAAATATTTATTGTAAGCTACTTTTATGAGACTCGTACTTTGATGAGTGCTGCCAGGCAGGAAGAGGAGAGAGTGTAAAAATAAAGTCTCATAAAAGTAGCTTACAATATCATTTTGGAATTCTTTAAATATATCTAGTCAAGTGTACGAGTTGACGTGAATGCACCATGGGCATAAAAAAAACTTTGTCGTAAAATACCGTGTAGGCGAGACAAATCTCAACGGAGGAACCCGGTTTGACACAACACCTGTTTATCGTACAGCTTGTTCCCTCAGCTGAGCCCTTCTTCCCCCTGATGCCGCAAAATCAGGCCATACCTGTCCGTGTCAGTTCACAGTGCTTCAACAGCAGTTGTTACAAATGCAGTGGGATGCCCAGTGGTAGCTAACGCACACCGTCAAACCGCTCTTAGCGCAGCGTCCGGCGGTGTGTCAAATTTAACCTGGCCGCTGCTGTTAACTTGTCAGCTAGCCAACAGTGTTAGCTCAGCTGCAGCAGTGAAACGGCCACATATGAAGTTAAGCTACAGTGAAACACAGCGTCATAAATAAGACGGAAAAACTATAGGGGTAACGTCAGAAAGCAGATTGAAAAGTTGTTTTTTTTTTTATCTCCCATGCGGACGTTTTGTCGGCTTATTCCAGCCGTTGTTAGTTCGGAGAGGTTTAGCGACCTGTGGCCGCGGCGGCAGCGATGTTGCTCTGCACGACTGCAACCCGCCTACTCGGAAGACATGATCCTTTTAAGAGGATTGCCAAAAACATGTCGTCCTCCTCAGCTGCCGGTAAGAGACTGCGGGTGCTGGTCGACATGGACGGGGTGCTGGCGGACTTCGAAGGGGGGTTCCTGAAGAAGTACCGGGCCAGGTACCCGGACGAGCCCTTCATCACTCTGGATGACAGGAGAGGGTTTTGGGTGTCAACACAGTACGAGCAGCTGAGAAGCGACCTATATGTAAGTGATCATCAAATAAGTAGACAGATTTCTCCGGGACTGGTTGCTAACTTCATTCATTATGAAAGTCCTGGTTGTGTGATTTACTTCGAAGATACGTTAAAGATACTATCCTAGAATTTAGTAAAATCAATCAATCTCATGTCGGCTGTAGTTTGCCATCTACAGAATAAAATGTCATCACCAGTTTTTCTATTACTTTTGCTGTTGTGTTATGGATCGTTATTTAATCAATATAAAATCTACCCTCCCAAAAACAAGGCTCCTCACGGAGTGCCTCTGGTGACATCACACCAGTTACATTAAAGCCACTGAGTTATTTCTGACTATGTCCAGATATGTTTTTTTTTTCCTGAATATTTTCCTTCCTCTTTATTCGTATTCTTTTTAAGTCCTACTTCAGATGCTTGTACTTGTATTCTGATTAGTAAAGTAAGGGAAAATCAAATTGCTCTTGACAAAAAGACATCTGTAATGCTTCAGAATTTGCCAAAATCTTTTAAAAGTCAGTCTCTTGTGAAGTCATGAACCCAAATGCATGAAAAGCAGAATTGGCAGTTTCAGTTTTCAGTGCAATTCAAAAAAAAAAAAACCTTAGTATTTTGCGAAATCCTGCAGTGTCAATCCAGACTTCAGTTCCAAGTTTTTGCTTTTATTGCAATTTCTCATACAGTATGTTAGTTATGGAAAAATACAGCGCTGGACAGTATCTTTAAAGCAGGAGGCTCCATTTAAATGATCCAGCATCAGCTCAGAACAAACCCTGTTTTTTAAAGCGAAACTAAAAAGAAAAAAGATGGATGGGTTGAGACTTTTTAACAACTTCTCGATAACGAACTTGACCTTTCTACCTTCCTGTTTTTACAGTTAAGGTACACTGATATCGATACAAATACAAATACACGTGATCAAAGTACTCCACTGGATGTAAGCTGTGAGTTTGTGTGTTTTTCTGTCTCAAGGAAAAAGCCATCAGTATTTGGCAGTCCAAAGGTTTCTTCATAGACTTGCAACCTCTGCCTGGAGGAGTGGAGGCGGTGAAGGAGATGGCCAGGATGGATGAGTAAGACTCGAAGGCGTTCTCCACCCGTTTGATATGCAGTACCAAATCTTTGTGCTGCTGACGTAGGAAAATGTGATGCACAACACAGTTCTGCGCGTTAAAGATGCACCCACGTTCGGCAGGGAATTAATGTTTTGGTAGATGCTGCGTCAACCATAATATGATCAATTGCTTTTTTTCTCTTTAAAGTAGCTGTAGTGATTAATTGTAAGACTGGAAAATGGAAGATCCTGCATGTGGATTTCCCTGCCAAGCATTAAGCATTATCCATGATTAATGTAATGGACTTTTGCCATATAAGTTTAGAGATGCTTGAGTTTAACGAATTCACTTCTCTGGTAGTTTGTTTGGGATTTTTGGAGGGCCATAACTAGTGCCACTGTTCCTCACATACTTGAGGAAAGGAACTGTGTTTCAGCGAGTAAGGTCATTCTATATTTTGATTGGGATGTAAATAAAAGGGATATGATTTAACCCTGATAAGTCATGCAGCCAGGTGTGACTATATATACCCAGATAGTTTCTCTTTTACTCCAGATAACGGAATAATATGAGGTGGATAAGAACTTGTTTGCACCAATTTATCGGTGAATTTGCCTTTGACTGGTATGATTGGAGATTGGAACTTGAGATGTAGAAAAAATCTTTTTTCTATTCATTAAAAGCATCCATACTAGTAATTCCCATCATCTGCGGTCTATAAATGCATCAACCAGTCTTAAGATATTAGTGTTTCCCTTGTTTTTTTCTTGTGACAAAGCGCTTCATCCTGCAGGAAAACTGACAGATCATCTGCAAATTATTTCTGGATTAATGGGAGAAGTTGCTCCTGGAGAACGTTTTCAACCCCGTCTTTATTCATGGTGTTGAGAAAGCAGGAGAACTGACCTCTCACATGGATTGTATCAGGATCACTGTTGGGACAATACAGAACTCATTTAGGCAAATACGTTTTTCTATCTTAACAAATAATTTTGCAGATGTTTTAGCAACCATTAAAATCATTTGGCAGCAGTGATCTGATGTCCATCCCCGTACTTTCTGCAAATTCGAAATATGTTCTTGATGTTTTTCTTGGCCAAAACTGTCGTCTCTGCGGTTCTCCTTCTAAACATCGACGCCGTTATTAGAAAGTCCTTTCCTCACCAACACTTACCTGCTGCCAGTGTTAAGCAACCTCTGCCTTGGTGGCGAGTGAGTTTGAAAAGTTTACAAAACACAATGTTTGTCCGTCCCTTCCCCCCCCCCCGGATTACTCTCAGCAAATATTAATCAAGTTGTTCAAGTCTTGTAGTTTTTCAATGATTCATACTTTACAACTCTGTGGTTTTAAACATAAGAACACCCAGAAGCCTTTTCTTCTCCAGATCAGTTTGGATCAGGCCCATTAGATAACCTTTACATATTGATCATTCTTACCAGAGCGATCGCCCAGAGTGTGTTTGAACTGGTACCACTTGTTTTCAACACAATAAAGAGTCGATATGGGTGGAGTGCAGCCGGAATAGGAAATGAATTGCCTTGTGTTTCCACTGAGATCTTGTTGTTTCCTGTTCTCCTTGCAGCACAGATGTCTTTATTTGCACGAGCCCCATTAAACATTACAAACACTGCCCGTATGAGAAGGTAAGCCCTCTGTTGATCGATAGAATGGAAGCTTCTTCTTCGCTAATCATTAAATTGTTTAATTTTTCTAATAGCTTACATCTGGATTGTCTGTGTGTGTGCTCGTGGTTGTGTGTTTTTCCAGTACGCCTGGGTGGAGAAGCATTTGGGCGGCGACTTTCTGGAGCAGGTCATTCTGACCAGAGACAAAACCCTAATTGCTGGTGACCTCCTCATAGATGACAAGCCTGACATTCAAGGTGAGTTTTGTGTATGTGCACTTGCATTGTTTATTTTGTGACATACAAAAGTTTCAGACTGTACAGTGCTTCGGAAAACGACAAAAAGGAGTTTTCAAAGTAGGATTTTATTTACTCAGGGGAAAACGGCTATCCTAACCAACCTGGCCTGATGTGGAAAAGTAATCAGCTTCCTTGTTAAAGCACAAATTAACTGTGATAAACTAAATCTAATTGGAAAGGTGATTTAATTTTACTAGCCCCACACCGAGGCCTGAATATTGACAGAAACCGCCATCAAACATGACACACACAGCCTGGTCTAAATAAATTCAGGAACAGATGAGAAACAATGTTACTGATACCTATCAGTCATGAAAAGGGTTATAAAGCCCATTTGAAGGTTTGGGACTTTAGCAGACCAAAGTAAGAGCCATTATCCACAAATGGAGAGAACATGGAACGATGGGGAACTTTCTCAGGAGTGGATTTTACAAGATCTAAAGCAAGTGAAACCTGCATCTCAGTGTTTGTGATTCAACAATATGAGTGAGACTGGACAAAAGTGGCATCCATGGGAGAGATCAGCGGTAAAAACCACCGCAGACCAAAAAGAACCCAAAGGCTCATCTCACATTTTCCAAAACACATCGTGATGATCCGCAAGACTTTTTATTTTGTTGTCTCTGGACAACAGTGGGACATTTTTGAAAAGTTTGAACTTTGGTATAAAACTAACAGCATTTCAGAAAGAGAAACATCACACTGACAGTCAAACATGCCAGTGGTAGTGCGATGGTCCCAGACTGCTTCAGTACATGGTTGATGTAACCATTAATTCTGCTGCCTAGTAGAAAATCTTGAAGGAGTCCGGGCCTTAGTTCGTGGCCTTCAGCGCATTGGAGTTAAGCAGCAGAACAGAGACCCAGCAGCAAGTCCACTCATGAATGGCTTACAAAACAAAAGAACAAAAGGAAAGTAAATCCCAGCTTCCATTTCCATTGATAGAATGATTACTGGAAAAATCTAGACTCACTATTCTATTCTTAAGTGTAGTAAGTTGATGGCTTTAACCTGAAGCAATAAAAACAAAGATATGATGCTGAAAATTCTGACTTTGTAAGCCAAAAAACAATTAAACCGCATAATTAATCGTGGAACCTTTTCAGATCAAGTAGAGGAAAAACAGCGAATCCCTCTTGCAAGGTCATACAAAGTATGTTTATGTCAAGTTATTGCTGCTGGGTTTGTGTTGCAGTAAGCTGACCTGTATATAGTCTATTTTAGGGCTTGATAAACATCAGACAAATCAGATCCGTTTTTCACCGAGATCCATATAACCAATGAGAATGAAGTGTTCTCTTGTTGATCCCTTTATTGGATCTACTAAATCCACTAAAGGGTATGACCCGTTGCTTCTTAAACTTCTAAGCAGTTTTGGATATAACCATGAAAGTCTATTAAATACGTGCTGTGTGTTAAATCATAACTGACAGGTTAGTGTTTATTCTTTTTTATGAAAGCTTGTGTTTTAGGTATTATAAAGGCTTAAATCCTCCCCAGAAATCTTACCAGTGGCAGTGGATTATTACATTTGCAACGATTCTGGGCTTTGCAAATGTATTTCCAGTTTTAGTCATGTCACAACCACAAACTTTTTTTATTGGGATTTAATATGATTGACCATCCTAATGTAGCTCATGATTGCAAAGTTTAGTTTAGTGAACCAGCTTCTGCTATAATTATAGCTACAAGTCTTTTGGAGTGCGTCATTCAGCTTTGCTTATTTAGAGGCAAACAATTTTGCCCATTCTTCTTTGCAAAATATTTCAAGCTCAGTGAGGTGGAGATGGATGGAGACCAGCTGTGAACATCAGTTTTCAAGTTATGCCTCAGCTGGATTTAGGTCCAGACTTTGACTGGGCCGTTCTAACACAAAAATATGCTGTGATCTAAACTGTTCCGTTGTAACGGGTTTCCCAGTTTCTCCTGAAGAAAAGCATGCCCACAGCATGATGCAAGGTGTCACTTTGGAGACAGCATGCTGAGGGTGATGTGCAGTTTACATTTTTTTCTGCTTACCAAGGCTGTAAGTTTGGGTTTCTTGGTTCTCTTGGTGCTGATTTTTCAGTGATGTTCTCTAACAAACCTCTGATGGATTCAGCTGGATTTATACTGAGATGAAATTACACATGTGTGGACATCGCCATTACATACCACTTGGTCTTGTGTGTCTAATTGCAAAAAACCCACAGAATGTTTTGGCTGCAACATGACAAAATGTGGAAAAGCTCCAAGGGTATTAAATACTTTTGCAAGGCACTGTATGTTCAGTGTAACTAATTATGAAAATGTGATAAATTGTCTTTAATCATTTTATTTAAAAGAAAACTGCCTGCGTTGCATATTAGTCTTTGTATCATTATGTTCTTCAGAGCTTGTTTTGCATCTTATACATCTCTAACACTGTGTACTGCTTGTCTGGGAGCTGTTGGTGGTTACATAATGTTCATGTGTCCTGATCAGGAGTGGAGCCCAGACCAGCTTGGGAACACATCCTGTTCACCGCCTGCCACAACCAGCATCTGTCTGTCTGTCCCTCCCAGAGACGGCTCCTGTCTTGGTCGGACGACTGGCGGGCCGTCCTGGACAGCAAAAGGCAGTGAGGGACCCTTCTTCCCGGCATCCTCCGCACCTTAGTAACCAGGGTAACCAGAAGCACCTGTAAAACTGATCGTCCCACTGTTGACTTTGCAACAACGGGAAAGGATCAGCCTTCTCTGTCTTTGTTTCTGGAAAAGAAAATTGAAGTCAGCTGTACAGTTGTTGGGAGAGAACGCTCACTTATTTTACCACCAGAGGGCAGCATGACACAGGCTGAGAAGTTGTACTGACAACTACACTTTCCACAGAACACAGTCTTAATAATTGGATGTCACTTTCAACAGGCCAGACTGCATTGGCTGAAGCTGTTGGTATCTGCTCTCTTTTTCTTCCTAAATTAGGACCTTTTTACTCAGAATCCATCTTGTTTTACTTTTCGGGCTGCTGCAGTGGTATATTTATGGCGTCATTACAAAAGGACAGTTGCATAAATGTGTCTGTGCACTGTGATTCACCCACAAACATCAGGGCACAGGACAGCGAACAAAAATAGCCTCACAGAGCCGTAACCGGTGAGAGTTTGCACAGGAGTGGGACGATTATACGTGGGATTACTGTAGTTGTTATGGCTGGTACTAATTTTGCCTGTACTTGATTGAAACACCACTTTAATGTACGGACGTTTACATCCCCTCATCATTGGCATCAGTTTTTTACTTTTAATGATACGTTTGAATATGGCTGAATTAAAATTTGGTGCACGATAGACCTGCTTTTTTTGGCACGCGCCATCAAATTCTAGCAGCTTGGTAAGATTGGGCTGTCTGGGCACAATGATCAGAAGAATGTTTAGAGGAGCTAAAGTAAGGCTTTCTGAAGCAAGATCACGGTCAAGCATGGTGGCAGCATCATGCTCAGGGTTTGCTTCCCTGTAAGTGCATCACATGGAGTAGGACTAGTCCCAAATTTTTCAACTTGCCTTCAAATTAACAGCTGGGTAGTTAAGAGCTGAAAACAATTGCCTGACCAGATATTGAAGGCTGAATGAATCTTTGAGTTGTTGGGAATTAGAGAAAATTAACAATCAGTTCAAACTTGTGCACCAAAATGCGTTGAGGTTGTATGATCATACCACCCTGGATGAAGGAACCGTTCCAGTTCATCATTGAAAGCCCCTAAGAAGAACCTAACATTCAAGCCAAAGTTGAATGGATGTAAACTTCTGACCACCACTGTAAATGCAGATGCATAAATCTGCTGGGAAGTTCTCTCTTTTTTTAATGCAGTTAAAATGACAACTTTGGTGCTCTTGTTTTAATGTGGTTCTTTCACAATGATCTATGCATGTTCACACACTGAGGGAAACATATTAGCTCACGCGTGCTGCCAAAAGAAACAAGTGTAGGACAAAGATAGTGACTTGAAGCTTATGGTCTTTCAAAGGTCTTCCTTTTTTAAACTAATTAATACAAGAAAATATTTAGAAAAGGGTTAAAGAAAGCAAATATTATTGCAGTCATTTCTGGTTAGATGTGTCGCTTATCCTATGGGATGTACTGTATTTATACTATAGCCTGTTTACATCAGCACATGTGAGGAGATTGAAGTTTGAGGGTTTAAACTCTGAACCAACTCCTAAGTGATGACATGGATTTGTTTAAGCAAGCCGAATTTATGTTAAAAAGCTATTCGGAATAAAGTTTTCTCTCAAGTCGGTCACAGAACGACACTAACCTTTTCATTTTCGTGTGTTTAGAAGGAGCTGTTTGCTCCGCAGAGCCTCTTCGTGACAACTTTTGGGAGCCAATCATATTTGTGCTTTTATGCCTGGTTTAAAATCGATTTCTATCTTTTATGTTTTAAGTCTTTGTTTTCTCAACCTGAAAACAATGAAAAATAAGTAAAGTCTTTTTTTCTGATGTTTTTTTCTGCAATCTCTTTGTTCTAATCTGTTGTTCATTTATGTTCACCCTGTTAAAACAAACAGATGAAAGCAGATGGTTTTGACAGATGTTCGGAAACTTGCCCGCCCTCAGAGTTTCACACCCCAGCATGGTGGGGTGGTGGGAGAGTTTAAACATGATGCGCACACCTCTTTGTCCTTGTTGTGACATTTCCTCTCTGAGTCAATCACATCAGTTCATTAAACATTACTTAATGAATTCATTTGAGCAGTTTTCCAGACTGTTCTTTGCATTTTATTGTTCCACCAGGGTAGATGTTGCACTGTATCAGAAACTCCTGATGTTTTGCTCCTGTTACACCAAAATATTTATCCATATGTTTTGGATAAAAAAATAAATAAATAGTGCTCAGCTTTTCTAAGCAGTTTGAAATGGGATTCATTTTGATTTTAGTAACTTCAAGGTCTAGATAATAATGGGAAAAAATGTCACGTCAAAATATTGTCCTTCCTTCTGCCCTTCCTTCCTTTCCAGAGGTCTAAGAAATGCCCTCCTCCCCAGGAAGAAACATTTGACTTTATAGTAATAAATATGGACCAAAAAGCACAGATTGCAGCAATGAATGGGTTAAAGAATGTTATATTCTTTTGTTTGTCACTGCAGAGTTGTAAAGCATTTTGAATTGTCTTGTGACTGTAATGTGCTATATAAATAAACTTGCTTTGCCTTCTATACTTCCTTGTCCTTTCTTAAAATTTTCCCTTGTGTGCCACCTTTTCTTTATGTCCACTTCAATCCCCTCCAAACCCCTTCTTGTATCTTTTCCTTTCTTTCTTTCTTCTTTGTGTGCTGCCCTTAAAAAGGTCACAGCAGTTCACTGAAACTGTGTTTTATAAACCTTTAAACTATGAGCGAATATGGCTCACTGGTTATGTGACTTATGTCTGTAGAGATTCAACAAGGATATTTGCTAAATATGCAGTCATGATGTGTTTCCTTGTCTTTCCTATAAAAATATACAGTACACATCTCTCCATCTCAGTCCCATACCTAATGTGGATAAGTAGCAGCAAAACATACAGCATGGCCTTAAAACACAAAACTAGCCATTACCAATAAGCTGATGTTTTATTTTACATCAAATTAAAGTATATTTGAAGCATTTTCAGACACTCACTGTAATCATCCAATGGTCTTTTGGATCTTTACTGTGAGAGGAACTGTAGGATTTTCACTCTTACAACGTCCGGGGTAAAACAAAGTCACGTTGGTTGTAAGATTTCAGCCTTTACTTTAAAAAGAGAGAAAAAAGATCTGGGTCTTTCCTCTTTCAGGAAAAAAAACAAGGGAAAAATGATTTTGACCTCTACTTACCTGTAACCATTAATTATTAACAATTTCTGAGCAGCATATTTTTCTCCAGGTGGTAAAACATCTGTTCATACTGGGAAATAGCAGAAAAAGACATTACATGTACACTCATGAGCACCTCCCAGGCCGTCTGTAGAAATTATCGATGGGTTCGACCAGTTTAAGGGCTTCTTCAAAAACTCCTCATCCAAATCCAACTTTGATATGAATTCAATCTATATTTCAGATTCATTGTGTAATTTTAATTGAATTAGAACTCATCAAATATACACTCAAACACCAAAGCAGCACATTTACTGATTGAGGTTTGAAGATGTGTTCCACAGATCTTTTGAGACACAAGCTGACAGAAGTCCTAACAAACATTACACTCTACTGTAACGCTTGCGTATGTTACGCTTGAAGCAGACATGTTGGATTTTAAAGTGGAAGGAAGGAGGTGGTTTCCTTTATATAGAAAATATTTAAAGTAAACAAGGTTGCTTTGCCTTACCACACAGTCCCATGACACAACAAGCTTTCTCTTCATTATTCTCAGTCATCAACCCATTGGACAGTTTTCATTTTAGATTTTACCGTAAACTGTCAAACGAAATGAGGCAACGTCTTCAGGAAGCCAAAAACTCACAAATATAAAATCCCTTCCATCCTGTTTGTGACCTCATGAACTTCCATAATATACTTCCGAAGGTAGTAAACCGATCTAATGGATCAGCTATCGCTCAGCTGCTGGAAGCTTCTGAGGAAGAACTCGTCCAGAGTGTTCTAGCTGATCGCCCTTCCAGCAGTCATATTCTTACTGTTAAACTTAGGTTGTGTAACAACACTCAGTCATCCATTGAAAAACACTTCTTTTGTGTAAACTGCATGTCAACCCATTTTACATTTTGTCAGCAAAATATAGATATATAAAGCCACCTTATAATCCCCACTGGAGCCTCCATGAGTTACTTAATCAGTAGAGGAACCAAAATGTCACTGAAGAACCAAGGAGCCTTACATTGTAAGCATATTAAAATCAGTTTGAGGTTTTTTTTTATACAGTCTGAATAAATGCAAATTTGCTATTAATGTTTAGACGCATGTTTAACTGATTAACGCCGTGCCTGCGTGTGTTAATGTAAAGAGTATATGCAGAAATATCTAAATAAATCACATAGATTTAAACTAGACAAACATACATACATAATACATACAGTTAATAAATGCAGGTCATTTTTATAGTTGTTTGATTCTGAGTCATGCAAACAATGAAAATGTTTATTGGAAAATAATAAAATACATACTAAAACTGCTTCTTTAGTAGAAAACAAAATCACTAACATTAACTGTTTAATCAAAAACAGTCAGTAGCTTAATACCAAAAAGCTGCAGGCCGACATCAGATTTTTGTTTTAATTTTCACATTTTTTTAGCATTTAGAACACCTCATATCCAGGGGTTGGACAATGAAACTGAAACACCTGTCAATTTAGTGTGGGAGGTTTCATGGCTAAATTGGACCAGCCTGGTAGCCAGTCTTCATTGATTGCACATTGCACCACTAAGAGCAGAGTGTGACGGTTCAATTAGCAGGGTAAGAGCACAGTTTTGCTCAAAATATTGAAATGCACACAACATTATGGGTGACATACCAGAGTTCAAAAGAGGACAAATTGTTGGTGCACGTCTTGCTGGCGCATCTGTGACCAAGACAGCAAGTCTTTGTGATGTATCAAGAGCCACGGTATCCAGGGTAATGTCAGCATAGCACCAAGAAGGACGAACCACATCCAACAGGATTAACTGTGGACGCAAGAGGAAGCTGTCTGAAAGGGATGTTCGGGTGCTAACCCGGATTGTATCCAAAAAACATAAAACCACGGCTGCCCAAATCACGGCAGAATTAAATCTGCACCTCAACTCTACTGTTTCCACCAGAACTGTCCGTCTGGAGCTCCACAGGGTTAATATACACGGCCGGGCTGCTATAGCCAAACCTTTGGTCACTCATGCCAATGCCAAACGTCCGTTTCAATGGTGCAAGGAGCACAAATCTTGGGCTGTGGACAATGTGAAACATGTATTGTTCTCTGATGAGTCCAGCTTTACTGTTTTCCCCACATCCGGGAGAGTTATGGTGTGGAGAAGCCCCAAAGAAGCGTACCACCCAGACTGTTGCATGCCCAGAGTGAAGCATGGGGGTGGATCAGTAATGGTTTGGGCTGCCATATCATGACATTCCCTTGGCCCAATACTTGTGCTAGATTGGCGCGTCACTCCCAAGGACTACCGAACCATTCTTGAGGACCATGTCCATCCAATGGTTCAAACATTGTATCCTGAAGCCGGTGCCGTGTATCAGGATGACAATGCACCAATACACACAGCAAGACTGGTGAAAGATTGGTTTGATGAACATGAAAGTGAAGTTGAACATTTCCCATGGCCTGCACAGTCACCAGATCTAAATATTATTGAGCCACTTTGGGGTGTTTTGGAGGAGCGAGTCAGGAAACGTTTTCCTCCACCAGTATCACGTAGTGACCTGGCCACTATCCTGCAAGAAGAATGGCTTAAAATCCCTCTGACCACTGTGCAGGACTTGTATATGTCATTCCCAAGACGAATTGACGCTGTATTGGCCGCAAAAGGAGGCCCTACACCATACTAATAAATTATTGTGGTCTAAAACCAGGTGTTTCAGTTTCATTGTCCAACCCCTGTAGATTAAAATGATTTTCAACAAAGGGTCCGCAAAGGGTCCGCAACAGTTATTTCACCATTTGTTTGAAATAACGTTTTCATTGGAAAGGGTTAGTTAACAATTTTAAAATTTTTATTTTTGTCCTTGTGAATCCATTCTTGTCTCAAATCTAAAACACAATGAAAGCAACTAGAGTTAAACCCCTTATCAGACATCAAGATAATTAGGTTACAGTAATACACGTAATCGTGTGGACTGCCAGGCATTTTAGAACTTTATCACTGTTGGCCAAAAACGTCAGAGTTCTGAGGAGATCAGCAGAGCAATAAACCTGAATTGGACTGAACAACATAAGAATATACTCCTACTGGACATTCAACAGTACAGCTTGTATTGCTTGCTCAGTGGGGATATGATGTACAAAATGTGCCCTTGGAGACCAGGGGAGTCCACCACTCACAGTCTGTGCTTGAATTAGTATATTGTTCCAACTGGACTTGGCTGGAAAAAAACTGGAACCACAAAAAGTAATGAACACATAAAATAGTGTGGAAGGGATCAGGTGTGCCTTTTTCTGTTTGCATGCTTGTATTTTTTTACTTTCATTAAAACCCAGCAGCGACATCCCACCATATCTCACACTGTTATCCTGTCTGTATTGCTCTCCTTCCGTTTGTCTAATTGTTTTATGGATGAGAGGAAAAGTGTGTTGTGTAATATATATTCCAGAAAGGTTCATGTTTACCATCAAGCACATTGTGTGTGTGCTTTACAGTCCACTAGTTCCTCTTTTTTTCAAAGAAGGAGTTACTTGAATGAGCCCTACAGTTTGTAATGCCGGTTTATAGTTCAGTTGCCGGTAAGTTTTATCATATGCGTTTGTGGGAAAACTGATCAATAGGTGGCAAATCCAGATTGAGCGTGTTATGACCTTTGTGTGTTTGGGTTTTGGTTTTCATTTGTGTTTAGATTTTGATCATTTACTTGTTGTTTATTTATGTTCAAAAAGTCTTGCCATATTCAGTTTATTCTGTGTTCATTAT
Organism: Crenichthys baileyi; assembly: GCA_036173005.1. Lineage (NCBI taxonomy): Eukaryota > Metazoa > Chordata > Actinopteri > Cyprinodontiformes > Goodeidae > Crenichthys > Crenichthys baileyi. Next base: position 151,778 of record JAHHUM010000707.1, on the reverse strand, counting down.
TGTTAGTGTGGTGTTGCCATACCGGTTTATTCTATTAGATTTAGTTTTTTACTCATTTACTGTGTTCTTTTCTCTGTGTATCTTTAGTTTATCATCTTGATCCGTGTTAGCATGTTTTTATATTATCCTTTGTGTCTAGTTTAGTTCTCTCTGTGACAATTAATCACTTTTCCTCAGAGTCCCTGTTTTACTTTCCTTCACAGCTGTTCCAAATCACCCTGATTAACTCACCTGCATCTAATGTCATGCTCCCATCTTTCTTCTGATTTTAGCTCTCTGGTTGTCACTGGTTCCTCCTGTTATTCTATTACTCATATCTGGTTAACCTAGTGCCAGATCTATATGCTTTCTGTTTATATTATTGTTAAACCTTCATTATGCTAATCCCAAGTTCCTGTCTGTATTCTGGCCCTACTCTCAACATGACAGAAGGAACCAGTCAATATGTGGATCAAGCAGACAGATTAAATAAGGACTTTAACAAAGACGTTAAGATCCTGCCTTCTCCACTGTTGATGGAAGATCGGGAGTGAAAATCACATTCTATACTGCACCCAGTACACCTTTGAAGTCTGCACTCTCTCTGGACAAGCCATCAGCCGGGCACCGAGGATGACAGCATCACTATCTCACCTCGCAACCATAACCTATGTCCGCCAACTTGCACTTCCTCCTGCAAGGTAGGCATGGTTCAATATATTAACCACCGCCCCAATCTCCAACACAACCTGTCTCAGCGTCTACCATTTCCTCTTCCTCGCACTGTAGATGGAGCTCTCAACAAGATGCCTTTGCCCCTTCTCCGGAGGGTCTGGTCAACCTCCTCATTCCTGCCCCAAGGCCACAGCATTATTTCTTTAATCTGTTTGTGTGGAAAAATAATGGTTGGTGCATTTTAGTAAGCTTAGAAATGTACTTTTCGATTGAATCAGCCCAGGGGTATACAGATTTTTTGTGGTAGACCAGCACAGAGCAATGCATAATAGTGAAAGACAAAGAAAAATACTAAAAATATTACATGGTTTTCTCATTAAAAAATCAGTTTGATACCCCTAAATAACATTCACTGTTTCTAGAAGTCATCCAATTAGTACAAAGAATCCACCTGTGAGTAATTTAATCTCAGACTGTCTCAAACTAATCTCAAACTATTTTTATGTTGCTAATGTTACGTTCATGCTTAAATATTGTGGCTGTTTATGATAAACTCCGAACTCTTCAAACATTTACTGAGTCTCCGAAAAGAATTAAAAGAGCAGGGGAGGCAAACCTCTAATAAATTAATTGACAGACATGTTTGTCTTTTATATTGTTAAGACAGATTTGTTACGAGTTACGTCAAGCAACACTGTTAACAAGATGTTCATGCTCTTGTGGTGTTGTCAGCCTAGACCAGCTGCCCCGTGTGCACACCGATGGAGGAGGGTGCGCGCTACTTCGGACACAGCTCTGCCCTTCTGCGCAAAAGCCTGTAATCCAATAGCGAAGCAGAATGTAGTCTTTGCCTCAGTGGGTCCATCCGAACCCCAAACATAAAGCATCTGCTCGCAGAACAACTTCAAACTCAGCCATCTGCATGCGCAATTAGCACTCAGAAGCACCTAGGGCAAATGAACAGATAGGAGAAATAATCTTGTCAGGGCAGAGATTGATATGACAAACATTCTGTTGTAAACAGCGATGAGAAGAGTTAACTAACTGTAACAGTCCAGAAAAGCAGGAGCAGAATGGAACAGAAGGAAAATATCAGAAAACTGGAAAATTCATAATGATGCAGCGCAACAACCCTGCATTTTTCAAGTAACACAGCTTTGGTTTGCTTTTCCTCTAGTTATGCTGGGGGCAGTTGCAGCCAGCCAGCAGCACATGCAATTTCCTCATTTAAATAGGGCGGTCTGCACCTCTTTTGCACCTGTTATCCATTGCAATCTTTGAAAATCGCAGGCAACACGGCCACTTATTGCAGGTGCAATTTTTTTTTGTACAAGCAATTAAGCTCCCCCTATTAGGGATCTTTGAAGATCAGGCCCTAAGAGTTGAAAACTGATGCTCACAGACACTCTTCATCCAATCTGACTGATCATGACCTATTTTACACAGAATAATTTCTTGCACTTCACAATTATTATTAGAATATCTTTTACCTACAGTAAACTGCCAATGAAATGCACTGAAGTTTGTGGCAATAATGTGACAAACCTGAAAGACTTTAAGGATTGGGAATGCCTTCGTGCAGTAGTGAAGGTAAAAAGATTAAAAGATTGTTGTGACTATTATTCTGCGCCATAGTTAACACTTATTAAATTAGCAGTCATCCAGTGATCAAATAACAACAACCCTCCTCCATCGAGCCAACTGAGTGATGGCGGAGGTCTCCTCTATGTAGGATTATCTAAGGTCTGATTTGGAGCCGGTCACAAACGAAAGCCGTGACATATCTCCTATGATAAAACTCCTTGCAATCATTTTTTACTGATCATCCGCCAGACAAGTGCGCCCAGCCGGACTTTAATTGCACATCATTCAAAGGATCCGCTGCTCTGTGATGTTAGAAATATATTTAATAGGAAATAAATAAAGTCAATATAAGGCGGAATCAGTCCTTCATTTGCAAACATTGCTAAAATCACTTCTTAGCAGGTGAAGAATCACGATTTTGAGGTGACCTATTCCATGTGGTGAGAAAGACAGTGTATGCTTTAACCGGTTCACTAAACAAAACAAATTGCATTATTGACAGTAACATTGTGTTATTGCAGAGCAATCAGAGCTGGATCAGTTTGATTACGTTCTTTGAATGTGAACATATCCCAGGGGAGGGTTTATGCAGTAAAAAATGATTTTGTGTCACTAAAAAACAATTTAAACAAGAAACAAGAACTAGAATATCATTAAAATATTGGCAAAACAAATAAAACAAATTCTGTAAAATCATTGGAAAATCATTAATTTTTACGTATATAAATTCTTTGCAAGGGCAGTGATGTTGAGTTAGGTTTTAAAATTAGCAAAGCTATAACATACAGATTGCCAACTCCTACAAAAAACTATTTTTATGTTGCTAATGTTACGTTCATGCTTAAATATTGTGGCTGTTTATGATAAACTCCGAACTCTTCAAACATTTACTGAGTCTCCGAAAAGAATTAAAAGAGCAGGGGAGGCAAACCTCTAATAAATTAATTGACAGACATGTTTGTCTTTTATATTGTTAAGACAGATTTGTTATGAGTTACGTCAAGCAACACTGTTAACAAGATGTTCATGCTCTTGTGGTGTTGTCAGCCTAGACCAGCTGCCCCGTGTGCACACCGATGGAGGAGGGTGCGCGCTACTTCGGACACAGCTCTGCCCTTCTGCGCAAAAGCCTGTAATCCAATAGCGAAGCAGAATGTAGTCTTTGCCTCAGTGGGTCCATCCGAACCCCAAACATAAAGCATCTGCTCGCAGAACAACTTCAAACTCAGCCATCTGCATGCGCAATTAGCACTCAGAAGCACCTAGGGCAAATGAACAGATAGGAGAAATAATCTTGTCAGGGCAGAGATTGATATGACAAACATTCTGTTGTAAACAGCGATGAGAAGAGTTAACTAACTGTAACAGTCCAGAAAAGCAGGAGCAGAATGGAACAGAAGGAAAATATCAGAAACTGGAAAATTCATAATGATGCAGCGCAACAACCCCTGCATTTTTCAAGTAACACAGCTTTGGTTTGCTTTTCCTCTAGTTATGCTGGGGGCAGTTGCAGCCAGCCAGCAGCACATGCAATTTCCTCATTTAAATAGGGCGGTCTGCACCTCTTTTGCACCTGTTATCCATTGCAGTCTTTGAAAATCGCAGGCAACACGGCCACTTATTGCAGGTGCAATTTTTTTTTGTACAAGCAATTAAGCTCCCCCTATTAGGGATCTTTGAAGATCAGGCCCTAAGAGTTGAAAACTGATGCTCACAGACACTCTTCATCCAATCTGACTGATCATGACCTATTTTACACAGAATAATTTCTTGCACTTCACAATTATTATTAGAATATCTTTTACCTACAGTAAACTGCCAATGAAATGCACTGAAGTTTGTGGCAATAATGTGACAAACCTGAAAGACTTTAAGGATTGGGAATGCCTTCGTGCAGTAGTCAAGGTAAAAAGCCAGACTGCCAAATGCTTCAAGTTTCCTGTGCTCATAAAACCTGAAATTAAATTGCTACTGAACCCACTTTAACAACCCCAGCAGCAAACCAACAAATACTCCATCATATAAAACTGATTTTCAGATATGTCACAAAATGTTTCAGGCATGTATGACATGCATGTCATTTAGCTGTGTTTATTCCATTGGAGAGTGGTAATTTAAAACAGATAAATACGTGATTTTGATTTTGATTTTGCGTGCTTATGATTCCCATGCACGTCAAACACCCACAGCTGCTGATATGTTATATCTGGTCAGTGGCAAGCTTGTTTTTACCAGTGCCAAACTGGGTTATTCATCCGAGCAAGCATATCTGTCCAATCTGTAGGTCTGGTTTATTGACATCTGTCGTTTTTCCACCTATCTGTGCAGTACAGGATACAGTGTTTTGCTGAGCTGGTGTTATGAGCAGAGGTCAAACACAGCCTAGTAATAACTGTAAAAATACATCACTGCCCGTATTACCCATACAACAACATGGATGGAGCTGTTTTATAAATATTTTCTATTTCCCCTTTTGTAAGCAGATATGAGGTCTCAACCTAGAGCAATGAATAGTGCTGGTAGAGATTTTCGTTGAAAGTGCATAATACAATAACAAGCCAACAGTTGTATAACGTAGTGCTCCCAGAGGGTGAGCCAAGCTTGCCAGCTCAAGAGTGAAGAAATGAGGCCCAATTCTTTGAATTGTCATCAGGAAGACAGGTCAGTTTAAAGGTGTAAACGCAATCCGTCTGTCATTTAGGAATGCGGTTTTCATTTTGTCAGCAAACATATACACTTAGCAGCTTCTTTGTTAGGTGTGCCTTACTAGTGCTGGGTTAGACCCCCATCCCGTTAGGACTGCCATAATTCTTTATTGCATAGACGTAACAAGGTTTAAGAAACATTCCTTCGAGAGTTTGGTCGATATTGACTTGATGTTGATATCTATGATATGAATCCATCACATCCCAGGGTTTTATTGGTCCAAGATCTGATGACTGTGGATGACTGTGTACTAATAAGATGATCTGAGATTTCTTCCTGCGAGAACATATTTACCACACAATTTTACACAGCCTGATAAAACTGTCTACAGAAGGTGGGATGGATCCATGCTTTCATGATGTTTGAGCCAAATGCTGACTGTACCATCTAAACATTGCAGCTGACATCTAGACCCATTAGACCAGGCAACATTTGCCCAACATGTTATTGTCCAGGTTTGGTGATTCTGTGTCAATTTTAGCCTCAGCTTCCTGTTGTTAGCTGGCAGTGGTGGAAGCCATTTTTGTCTTCTGATGCTGTAGCCCATCCGCTTCAAAGTTTGACATGTTGTGCACTCAGAGATGATATTCCAGATAGCTTTTTTGTAATTTGTAATGTTTTTTTGAGCAACTGTTGCCTTTCTGTAACCAGTCTGCGTATTCTACTCTGACTTCTGACATCAACAAGGCATTTCAGTACACAAAACCGCTGCTAGACCATTCTCAATAAACTCCAGGTAGATCAGATAGTGCTTAACTCAGTTGGATGTGATGTCATTGGCAGATATTTCGACAGTTCTGACTTTCAAGGCAAATGGATCATTTATTTGCGCTGACAGACCATATCATCACTACGATCATTACACTGAGGATGCATGTTATTACAAAGTAAGGCAATTAACAATGGCAGGGTCACATAGAAAAACAGATGTGCTCATGTGTGTAAGAAATAGGAACCATATCAAATGTTTAGCTTTCACTGGAAAATAATTTGCACTGTGGACAAAAACATGAGATTGATATATAAGTGAGTGCAAATAGGTTTTAGTATTTTAATGCTTTGCATACAAACCTAATGGCAGCTTAGGTATTCTTAACCATATCACAGGTTTGTTGTGTTAATCACTACATGAGTTTAATTAGTGAAACATATATATCTAATCTGGATGTGTAACAGGAACATAAAAGGAAGCTCTGTATCTATAATAATGTAAATGTGTTAAATATATTAATATAAAGAATTCAGGGTATAGCCTCGGTACATGGGTCACACACTTTATCCCTGTGTCACCGCCGCGCCCCGTTCCTCAAGTCTTTAATGGAAGCAAATACATTTAAGTGGAAAAGCTGCCATTAAGAATCCATTAACCATATTTCCCCTCATAGAAAGACATTAAGCATTGATTTTCTTTTCAGAGAAAGACAAAGACATTGACATAAATCTCTAAGTGGAACAAGAAGTTAACTGAGTACAGAACTGCATTCTAAGCACATCATTTCAGTTCTTAAGAATGCAATTCTGTCACAGGCTATAATATGTTACTCATTGCGGAAATGTAATGCACTTCCAAGAGCTTGATGAGTATTTCAGAAAAGAGAAAAGCAAAGAGCTCTGGGAAAAGAATTGGATGTTGCTGGGAGATTGTTTGGAATGTGTGGCTTCAACTTTGTTTTTACGCACATGCAACAAGTAAAAAGAAAAAAAATCCAGTGTCAACATGAGTTTTATAAGGTCTGTGTAGTGTACCTTTGACAGAGATTAATTTCCCAGGTGTTCAGTCAGAATGGGAAGAACACAGCGGGTTCTGTTTGTTTACAACTGTCTTTGTGTGCTTTTAAATTTATGTCTGTGTGTGTGTGTGTGTGTGTGTGTGTGTGTCTGTGACTATGTGTGGGAAACTGAAAGAAAAGCAGGTAAACCTACACTTCAGCAGCGGAACAGACCATTTCATTACTCCATCTACTGTCACTGAGATTGCTGTTGTTGCACTAATTCCTCTAGAGGTACAAATCAGTTTATAGAACAGTTTCATTTCGAGGCACAAACTGAGTTGGAAAATTTTCACATTAGTTTGTCCATATGCAAAAACACATACACGTATTAATTTCATCCAGTTTTTTTTCAGCTTGTTTTCTCCATCTGACGTTCCTAAAATGTGTACCTAATTAAATGAAACCCTTTGTCACCAAATGATAAACCAAAAATATAATAAAAATATTGCAAACTTCTTTTTTTGATTTTTGCACATCAGCATTATTCTTCCTTACCTTGGTACAAAACTTGCATCACAAGATCCCAGTAATGGCAGCTGTACCATAATCTAAATCTTAATTAAACAATGTAAAAAAAAAAAATGTCAATGTCAATATGTGTTTTGAAAGTGAAAGATGAAAAGACTTTGTGAATGTGTGAATGTGGTTTTAAAGCTGTTCGGGTTGGTCAAAGAGGCTAAGCCTGACTTCACCATCTTTATTTAGATTAAAGTTGGACAGAACAAATGGGCTGAAACAACAATTACAACAGTCTGCCCCAGGGCAGCTGTGTCTACAAAGTAGCTCACCACTGTCAGTGTGAATGTGTGTATGAATGGGTGGATGTCTGATTGATGTGTAAAGTGCTTTGGGGTCTCTGCGGACTTGATAAGGCGCTATACAAGTGCAGGCCATTTACCATTTACATAAAAACTTCTATATTCTTGAAACAGCCTTTTTAAAAATAAGAGCCTTTATTTTTTAAAAGTTTCCTTGTTTACCAAGTTTTAACCAGAAGCTAGTACAGTCTCCAAAGCCTTTAAATGCTCAACCACTGTTGCCCAGAAAGAGGGCAAAGGTTTCCAGGAAGCCCTCTGTTTCCTCCCTGTCACAAATCAACCACTCTCCTAATACAATGTTTCCTCATCTTCATTTCTCTGAAAGACCCAATGGAGCTGGAGCTTGTGGGGGGTGGATGATTGCCAAGCCTCCCAGTGGACATGCGGAGGACAATGGAAAAACACTGGATATAAAAGATTGATTTTACAGTTTTGATTTAATTTCTTCCCTTTAGAATCTCGTGGAAGTAAAACAAATTGCACATTCCTTAAAAGGTCATTCACACATCCACCCAGTGCAGAGCAATATGATCTGTTTTTCTTAGTGGTCTTTTTTTAAAGATCCTTTAAGTCCTGTGAAAATAAAGTAAATATGAGTTCCAAAGCATTAAAACTGTTGTATAAATCTATGTTTGGAGGACACAGCTTCAAAGAAAATTAGTTTGATGTCTTAGTGCTGTCTAAGACAAGAAAGGGGTGAATTAAAAAACACAGCATTAGCATATTGCACATTCAGGATTCATGTTCTAAGTCAAAAAGAAAAACTAATTTAAACTGAAATTATTCATGGTCAGAGTTCAGCACCTATACAGGTCTACAATTTTGTCCCTGGTGTCCTTAGACAGCTCTTTGGTCTTGCCTATGGTGGAGAGGTTGGAGTTTGATTGATTGAGTGTGTGGACAGGAATGTCTGTCTGTCTGTCTGTCATTAATGTATAATAGTTTTTAATTTCTGTTTTATATATATATATATATATATATATATACACACACATATATATATATATATGTGTGTATATATATATATGTATATACTTAACACAGATGATGTATAGATTTATGTGTCCTTATGTGATGACTGATACATTAGAAGTGTTTACCTATTAACTATCTCTGTATAGGTGTGACTAAAATAGAATTTAATTAATTAACCCGATCCCCAACTAAGGATTTTATTATTCTGTGGGGAGGGGCGTGGGAAATTTGGTTTGCTTCATGTTTGTTAAAGACAGGCTTCTGGGATGCTGTGTAAACAATCAAAATAATTTAGGATAAAAGTTTTCTCCCAGGAGTCTATGCTGTGTGCATGTCTGAACTGATTATCTGTGGTGTTTCAGAAATATCAGCGGACGTATTCATGACAGCTCACTCTGTGACATGGCTAGCTTTGTTTATGTGCATATAAAGTGGACACTGTGATCTGATTACTCTGGGTGGATTTTAATACCAGATTTAAATGATTATTGTTAGGCTTGTGTACTTACAGGGGTTGGACAATGAAACTGAAACACTTGTCATTTTAGTGTGGGAGGTTTCATGGCTAAATTGGACCAGCCTGGTAGCCAGTCTTCATTGATTGCACATTGCACCAGTAAGAGCAGAGTCTGAAGGTTCAATTAACAGGGTAAGAGCACAGTTTTGCTCAAAATATTGAAATGCACACAACATTATGGGTGACATACCAGAGTTCAAAAGAGGACACAAGCATTTTATTTCATTAGGTCTTTTTACAATATTTAATCTTAAAGTTTGCTTCCTCCTACAATTTGGGCGGTCCAACAATCCTCCATCCTTCCATTTTGCCAACTTTTGTAAAAAAGGCCAGCGTTCCCAGACCTAAGCATGCTGATGTACCAGTCATGGCACTGTGGGTCCTGGCTCCCAAAAAGATCCCTGAGGTGCAGCCTCCAATAAAATAATTCAGTGGGTCTTCTGGGGTTTCACGAGCCTGGGCACTGAGACATGTTGCCATTCCGAAGATGGCTCCCATAGAGGCCATTGTAACTGTTGCACTGGTAGCCCTCTGCACCGCAGCCAATGCAGATTCAGGCTGGAATGCAACTATGTGATAGGCTGAACCAACCAGACCCAGAGCTGTGCCCAGTTTGGTGGTGATCCATGTCTTCTCTACGCAGTCTGTTCCCTCAGGAACATCCCAGTAACCCATTACGATCTAATCCTACAGCCTGGTGTGGAGGCGTGGTAAGGCGTATTCGTCACTTCCTGTTTTGCACTTGGTGGATTGTTTGGTGTGTGAAGGCTCTCTCGTTTGATCTGATTTCTCTCTACTTTGATATCTCTTACTTGTTATAATACATAAGGGGCACGTTTTAAAAACCACATACTTTCTTTTGCTGTGTTTAATTTTGGCGACTCTCCGTGTTTTTTACACGGTTTTTTTCTAGTAGTGGTAAGGGGTCGCTAGCTTAGCGTTAGCTTTAGCCCCACCATGGCTACCCGTTCTGCTGTTTCTCTTTCTGAGTCTCCTCCTCTCTCTTGCTCCTTGTGTCAGATGTTCAGTTACTCCTCTGCCTCCTTTAGTGATAATGGTACGTGTAAAAAAATTAGCTTTTTTGTAGCTTTGTAGCCTTTTTGAGCCAAACCCCGGGTAATTGGCAGCTCCAATAGTCAGAAACGTGGCACTAGAGACACCAGCGACCATAGTCAAAATGTCTGCCAGGGGGCCAGAACGGGCGACATCAAATCCTACCTGAAAACGCTGGCTAAGGATAAGCGTAAATACAGTAAGATTGTTATTCACGCTGGCGGTAATGAACACCCGGTTACGTCAATCGGAGGTCACTAAAGTTAGTGTTCCTTCGGTGTGTAAGTTTGCCCAAAACAATGTCGGACTCCGTAATTTTTTTGGGTCCCCCCCCGATCTGACCAGTGACGAAATGTTTAGCCGCATGCTGTCATTAAACCGCTGGCTGTCTAGGTGGGGGTCCAGAAAACGATGTGGGCTACATTGATAATTGGCGAACATTTTGGGGAAAACCTGGTCTGATCCGGAGGCCCGGCATCCATCCCACTTTGGATGGAGCAGCTCTTCTTTCTAGGAAATTTGGGCCGAATTTTATTAGTTCTCCCAAACCTCTGAACAACCCCGGGGTTCAAAACCAGGAAGCAGGGTCGTGTTTTAACACTCCTCTCTGCAGCTTCTGTACTGCTTAACCCACCCATTACCCTATTAAGACAGTGTCTCGCCCACGGCCCAAAATTGAATAGATTAAAAAAAAATCTCTAAAAAGAGGAAATCAGGAAAATCTCATAAAAATAAACACAAACCTCAGACTAAAAAAAAAAAAATTAAAACAATTTTTAAATGTGGCTTACTGAACATAAGATCTCTCTCTTCAAAGACTTTGCTAGTTAGGGGACCTGATTTGGTGACAATCAGATTGATTTATTTTGCCTCACAGAAAACCTGGCTGCAGCAAGAGGGATTATGTTACTAAAAAATGAGTCAACTCCTACTAATTATTTAAATTTACATTCCTCGAAATACTGGGGGGGAGAAGGAGAAGTAGAAACCATCTTTTGGGCCCCGATTTATTGACTAGTCCCAGACCAATCAATAGCTACAAACTCTTTTGAATTTTTAAAACCCTCAGTTTTCCTCATCCAAAAATTGCAAAGCACTAAAAACCACTTCTGTTTGTTGTTTTGTACCGTCCACCGGCCCCTTACTCTCAATTTATAGATCAGTTTTTCAGACCTTTTTATCTGATTTAGTGTTAAATACAGATAAAGTTATTATAGTGGGGGTTTTTAACATTCATGTTGACACTGAAAGTGATAGCTTAAATATAGCCTTTAATGGTATCTTAGACTCAATTGCCTTTTAACCCAAAACATTAAACAAACCTACCCCACGTTTGTCTTCATTCTCTGGACCTTGTGCTGAATATAGGGCATTGAGTGTACAGACATTACAATATTTTTCTCACAACCCTGTGCTGCTCCGACCATTTTTTAAAAAACCTTTGATTTTAATTTACCCCCAGTCAAACCACACCTGAAAGAAAAAAATTTCATTATAGTAGATCATTATCAGACGATGCTGTAACAACCTTTAAAAAACTGGTTTTTTTTTTTAATTTGCTCATTATCACAGAAAAACACAGGGGGAGGGCCAAAAAATTTTGTTTTTTCCCCCTTCACAAATTGATTCTCTTGTTCAGAGGTTGGGTTACTTCTATCATTGGTTTTGGTGCATTTTGACAATGCAGCCCCCTTTAAAAAGAAGGAAATTATTCATAGGAGGCAGGCTCCCCTGGTTTAATTCAGAGCTGCGTACTTTAAAGCACAATGTTAGAAAATTTGGGGCGAAAAAAGGGCTCCCAAAACACCTAGAGGATTCCTACTTTTAATCTGGAAAAAAAGCCTACTGTTGGTAAAAAAAGACACTTCCCAAGCTAGAAAAGCTTATTTCTCATCCTAAAAAGAAAGAGAAAAAAGAATAATCCTAGGTTTTTCTTTAGTACAGATTTCCTAAACTTACACAGAGTCATAGCTCTGTTGAGCCATCCATTCCCTTAGCTCTCAGCAGTCATGATTTTATGGGATTCTTCCAAAAAAAAATTGATTCTATTAAGAAGAAAATTTTTTGACAATCTCCCAGAGATGATTACTTCATCCTCAACAAGTGAGACAAAATTGGAAATAACTTTGAACCTGATCTGTGTTTGGGGTGTTTTTTATCCTGTGGAGCTTCCTGAGTTTATCAGAAATATTAGCTTTTAAACCAACCTTCAACTTGTATTTTAGACCCAAAACCCAACCCAAATTATTTAAGGAAGTGTTCCCTCTGATTACCAGCCCCATTTTTAGATATGATTAATTTTATCCTTGAAAAAAAAGGTTATGTACCCCCAATTTTAAGGTAGCTGTAATTAAAACCCTTTGCTTGAGAAACCCTTCGCTTGATCCCAGAGTGACTTAATAAATTACAGACCGATATCCAATTTCCCTTTTTATCTAAAATTCTTGAGAAAAAGTTGCTAATCCAAAATGTTTTGAGCATTTACACAGCAATGACCTGTTTTGAAGAGTTTTTTAAGGGCAGGTTTCAGAGCTCATCATAGCACTGAAACAGCTCTGCTGAAAAATCACTAATGATATTTTTATTGCCTCAGATAATGGACTTGTGTCTGTACGGTTCTGTTAGATCTCAGTGCTGCATTTGATACAGTCCGATCAAAATTTTTTTTTAGAAAGGCGGAATTTTGCTGTAGGGATCAGGGGAACAGCACTAGGCTGGTTTTAAATCTTTTTTTTGTCTGACAGATTCCAGTTTGTTCATGTAAATGATAAATCATCCTTTTAAACTCCAGGGGGTTTAATTGTGGAGTACCCCGGGTTCAGTACTTGGGCCAATTTTCTTACTATATATATGCTTTCCCAATAGGTTAAAATTATCAGGCAGCATAGAATAAATTTTTTAAGTTACGCTGATGACACTCAGCTTTAATTTTCCATAAATCCCGATGAGCCCAACCAGTTAGATAGACTACAAGCATGTCTTGAAGACATAAAAACTTGGATGACTTTAAATTTTTTTGCTTCTAAATTCAGACAAGACAGAAGTTGTCGTCTTTGGGGCCCGGGGTTTTTTTAAAAAAAAAAACTGCTTAGTCAATCACTTAACCTGGATGGCATTAAAATTGACCTCCGATAATAAAGTAAAAAACCTTGGTGTTATTTTTGACCAGGAAAGGGATTTTAAATCCCTATTAAACAGGTTTCCAGGATTTCCTTCTTTCATCTCCCCGGGAAAACATTGCCCCAAAATTGGGGAAATATCCTGTCCAGGATTGATGCTGAAAAAATAGTCCATGCATTTGTTACTTCAAGGCTGGACTATTGTAATTCTTTACTATCAGGATGTCCCCCAAAATGCAGTTAAAAGCCTTCAGCTGATTCAAAATGGTGCAGCAAAAGTTTGGTTGGGAAAAATTTAAAAAAGAGAGATCATATTTCCCCTACTTTAGCTTCCCCTTCATTGGCTCCCTGTTAAATCCAGAATAGAAAATTTTTAAAATTCTCCTCCTCACATATAAAGACCCCTTTAAGATTTAGCTCCATTTTCCCCCCCATACATCAGAGAGCTGATTTTTCCATATGGTTTCCTAACAGAGCACTTCGTTCTCAGACTGCAGGTTTACTGGTGGTTCCTAAAGTCTCTAGAAGTAGAATGGGAGGCAGATCCTTTAGTTATCAGGCTCCTCTCCTGTGGAACCAGCTCCCAGATTTTTAATCCGTGAGGCGGACACCCTGTCTACTTTTAAAAGGCTAGGTTAAAACTTTCCTTTTTGATAAAGCTTTTAGTTAGAGTGGCTTAGGTTAAACCTGAGCTATCTCTGTAGTTATGCTGCTATAGGCTTAGGCTGCTGGAGGACATAATGACCACTTTCACCCTCCCGCTACTTTCTCACACTACTCTTCAATTTTTTATTTTTTGGGTGTTATTTCAGCTTTTTTAACTTTGTTCTCTCCTCTTCCCCTTCCTAGAAGCTACACCTGGCCTGACTCTGTGTCTACCTGTGACAACTGTCTGGAGAGGGGCTCGTGCCGAGCTTCTGCTGGCAAAACAACTTGGGCTCACCTCTACCGATGATCCACATGGCCCTGTCTTTCAGTTTTAAACCCTTTTCTCTCCCTAGACATAGCTACTGACGGAGCTTTTACTGTAACTAACTCTATGTGCTCTCTTTCAGACTCTAACCTTGAAAACTGGCTCAGAGTTTATCTGTTCTTTTTTTTAGGTGAAACGACTAAAGGAGCTACATCCATTAACATTTTAACTTTTCCTTCCCCATAGAAAGGACTCCTGGATCAGTGCTTCTTTGTTCTCTTTGTGTCTCTGCTCTGTTCTCTCTAACCCCCAGTCGGTCGTGGCAGATGGCCGCTCACACTGAGCCTGGTTCTGCTAGAGGTTTCTTCCTGTTAAAAGGGAGTTTTTCCTCTCCACTGTCGCTACATGCATGCTCAGTATGAGGGATTGCTGCAAAGTCAACGCCAGTGACTGTCCGCTGTCTCTACATGCTCATCCGGGAGGAGTGAGTGCTGCGGGTCGCTGACTGGATGCAATCTGCTGGGTTTCCTTAGATAGAAAAACTTTTTATCCAATTTGAATAAATAACAGAATCTGACTGCACTGTTCAATGATTTGGATTAATTGTAATGCATGTACCTGACTTTTGTGAAGTGCCTTGAGACGACATGTGTTGTGAATTGGCGCTATATAAATAAACTGAATTGAATTGAATTGAAAAGAGGACAAATTGTTGGTGCACGTCTTGCTGGCGCATCTGTGACCTAGACAGCAAGTCTTTGTGATGTATCAAGAGCCACGGTATCCAGGGTAATGTCAGCATACCACCAAGAAGGACGAACCACATCCAACAGGATTAACTGTGGACGCAAGAGGAAGCTGTCTGAAAGGGATGTTCGGGTGCTAACCCGGATTGTATCCAAAAAACATAAAACCACGGCTGCCCAAATCACGGCAGAATTAAATCTGCACCTCAACTCTACTGTTTCCACCAGAACTGTCCGTCTGGAGCTCCACAGGGTTAATATACACGGCCGGGCTGCTATAGCCAAACCTTTGGTCACTCATGCCAATGCCAAACGTCCGTTTCAATGGTGCAAGGAGCACAAATCTTGGGCTGTGGACAATGTGAAACATGTATTGTTCTCTGATGAGTCCACCTTTACTGTTTTCCCCACATCCGGGAGAGTTATGGTGTGGAGAAGCCCCAAAGAAGCGTACCACCCAGACTGTTGCATGCCCAGAGTGAAGCATGGGGGTGGATCAGTGATGGTTTGGGCTGCCATATCATGGCATTCCCTTGGCCCAATACTTGTGCTAGATGGGCGCGTCACTCCCAAGGACTACCGAACCATTCTTGAGGACCATGTGCATCCAATGGTTCAAACATTGTATCCTGAAGCCGGTGCCGTGTATCAGGATGACAATGCACCAATACACACAGCAAGACTGGTGAAAGATTGGTTTGATGAACATGAAAGTGAAGTTGAACATCTCCCATGGCCTATACAGTCACCAGATCTAAATATTATTGAGCCACTTTGGGGTGTTTTGGAGGAGCGAGTCAGGAAACGTTTTCCTCCACCAGTATCACGTAGTGACCTGGCCACTATCCTGCAAGAAGAATGGCTTAAAATCCCTCTGACCACTGTGCTGGACTTGTATATGTCATTCCCAAGACGAATTGACGCTGTATTGGCCGCAAAAGGAGGCCCTACACCATACTAATAAATTATTGTGGCCTAAAACCAGGTGTTTCAGTTTCAGTGTCCAACCCCTGTACATCCTGATCTGCCAAGACACATTTTAATGCTAGGTCTGAACGGGATTGCGGCTGTGTTGTGTCGGTTGGTGGTTCTTTGGCAGAAAGAGGGATTTGCTTAGGGGGCATTTACACATGAACCGCTTACCGATGAGAGGTCTTGAGTTTAACGCCCATGTCTAAACTTGGGCTGCTAATAAAGATCTAAAACAACATGCACGCATCAAAAACTTTCACTTTAAGATCAAATATATCTCAGTTTTAGCAGAGATATTGTTTAAAATTTAGACATTGTTTAGTAATAGTTTCAACCATAAAATATTCAATAGGTAGGTGATGTATACAACATGCTGGATGTGGAAATGTTGGCAGCCTTTTTGAAATCTCTAAGTTATGGTTAATCACGGCTAGGGGTAAAAATCTTTTGAAGCCTGTTTTTTTGTATTAGCTCAGGTTATCTTCGCCTGATATTAGCATTAGTTTGATGATCTGAAACATGTGGCAAAAAGCAAAAGTAAAAGAAATCTGCAAGAGGGCAAATAGTTTGTTCACAGCACTACATGAGGGTTCAACTCCAAACCTACTGCCATAGAAAGTAAATAGCAGATTCATAGAAATCTGTAGGGGAGAGACCAGTTTTTTTTAATGCCATCGGTTGGGTCTGCAGCATCAGAGCCAGACACCTGATGAAGCTGCATAAACTGATAAAAAATCAAAGATGTTAAACGTGATGGAAAACAATGCTCACTTGCTGTAAAAATTACTGATAAAATAATGAAACATGATTAGTCACAGAGCTCTTCAAAAAGGACCAATACAAGAGGTCAGTCCTGCAACGCCTACAGCTTTACCTAATAACTCAGTCTCTATAATGACTAATTGTTCCTTCTCATCTCATTTATGTGTTCAGTTTAAAATAAGTTTATCTTAGTCCAACAGGATCATTTTCCTGCTGTTTTCCTTGCTTGCAGCACGACTCAACAGGCTGTTATGCATTTTTAATAAACGTCTGTGGCTCAAGGCAGCAAAGTTTTCCATGGAATGAATAAAGCAAGCTTAGAGGTGATGAAAACTCTGAAACATAGGGTGGAAAAAGATGACGCAAGCAACACGCAGCACATCGTTATGTATTGCCGTGGATTCTATATGCCCTTGCGGCCTAAGACGATAAAGAAAGAAGCCTCTGTGTGAGCACCCTGCACAAATTGACTCGCACAGTCTCGCTCTGACGTGTGATTTGTTGGTGTATGGATGAAAGCAGGCGATCGAGGCAGCGCTGATTCTGAATCACTCTGAAGTGAGAGAAGAAGAGCTAAAATTAGAAAGAAAAGTCATTAAAAAAAAGACAAGAAAAAAACTAATTTCTTTTGCTTTCTGCAATAATTAATAATGCTCAGATAAAAATACAAAACTGTCTGAAGCTAGTGTAAGACGGAGAAATTCAGTCCGTAGGAGTCGGAAAGGGTTCTACGAGACCTAAGAAAACATTGCTGCACAGTGCTAATGAGGGTATATTTTTGCATGGATAGTGTGTACAAATTTAAAATTGTAAATAAAACAAAGAAATTTAATGGCAAAAGTTACATTTTATGAATATTTGCGTGGATTTTGTTTTACTTCCATGTATTTTATTAGATTTTTTGTGATTAACCAGCATAAAGTAGTGTTTAATTATAAACGGGAAGGAAAATGCATACATTTGACCTCAGCCTCTTTTTACTCTGATACCCCTTAAAAAATTCCAACTGCCTACAGATGCCACCTAAAAGTATCCTTCCAGTTTACAATTAAATTTCAATTTGATTACATTTATTTAGTGGAGGTAAAATTCCCACTTTAAGAAATACCTTTTTTCAACAAAATCATTGGCTATTGGCAACAATGAAATAAATGAAACTGAAGTATTTTATTTATTTATGTCTATTTTACTTCTTTTTAAATTGATCAATAGGTCTAGGAACATTTAATTAGTAACCTATAACTATGTTTTGCTGAGGTAAACACATAATGTGACACAGATCACTGAGAACACCTCTTTTTGACTAAACATATCTACAGTAAGAGCAATAATTTAAAAGTTTTTAAAACAGTTCGGATTGTGACTAAAGGCTAGATGAGAACCTGAATTTATGTTGCAACAATGATCAGGATGGAAGTAAAAGAAAATCTCCATAACAGCTATAAGATGAGTGAATATTAAATGTTTGTGAGGCAGAAAACCTTTTCTGAAATTTTGGTTGTCTTCTGTTGCTTTGTCATTTTTAACCTGTCTGAACTTTAGCCAAAGTGAACAGGCATTGCAAACATGAATAAGGGCAATATCACAGCAGGAAGTATCCAGTAAACAACAGTAGCCAGCAGTACTACATTGGCAGCATTATACACTGCTCAAAAAAATAAAGGGAACAGTTAAACAACACAATATAACTCCAAGTAAATCAAACTTCTGTGAAATCAAACTGTCCACTTAGGAAGCAACACTGATTGACCATCAATTTCACATGCTGTTATTCAAATGGAATAGACAACAGGGGGAAATCTTTGGCAATTAGCAAGACACACTCAATAAAGGAATGGTTCTGCAGGTGGGGACCACAGACCACTTCTCAGTATCTATGCTTTCTGGCTGATGTTTTGGTAACTTTTGAATGTTGGTGGTGCTTTCACACTTGTGGTAGCATGAGACGGACTCTACAACCCACACAAGTGGCTCAGGTGGTGCAGCTCATCCAGGATGGCACATCAATGTGAGCTGTGGCAAGAAGGTTTGCTGTGTCTGTCAGCGTAGTGTCCAGAGCCTGGAGGCACTACCAGGAGACAGGCCAGTACACCAGGAGATGTGGAGGAGGCCGTAGGAGGGCAACAACCCAGCAGCAGGACCGTTACCTCCGCCTTTGTGCACGGAGGAGCACTGCCAGAGCCCTGCAAAATGACCTCCAGCAGGCCACAAATGTGCATGTCTCTGCACAAACGGTTTGAAACTGACTCCATGAGGATGGTATGAGGGTCCGACGTCCACAAATGGGGGTTGTGCTCACAGCCCAACACCGTGCAGGACGCTTGGCATTTGCCAGAGAACACCAGGATTGGCAAATTCGCCACTGGCGCCCTGTACTCTTCACAGATGAAAGCAGGTTCACACTGAAAACATGTAACAGACGTGACAGAGTCTGGAGACACTGTGGAGAGCGATCTGCTGCCTGCAGCATCCTTCAGCATGACCGGTTTGGCAGTGGGTCAGTAATGGTGCGGGGTGGCATTTCTTTGGAGGGCCGCATGGCCCTCCATGTGCTCGCCAGACGTAGCCTGACTGCCATTAGGTACCGAGATGAGATCCTCAGACCCCGTGTGAGACCATATGCTGGTGCGGTTGGCCCTGGGTTCCTCCTAATGCAGGACAATGCTAGACCTCATGTGGCTGGACTGTGTCAGCAGTTCCTGCAAGATGAAGACATTGAAGCTATGGACTGGCCCGCCCGTTCCCCAGACCTGAATCCGATTGAGCACATCTGGGACATCATGTGTCTCTCCATCCACCAACGTCACGTTGCACCACAGACTGTCCAGGAGTTGGCAGATGCTTTAGTCCAGGTCTGGGAGGAGATCCCTTAGGAGACCATCCGCCGTCTCATCAGGAGCATGCCCAGGCGTTGTAGGGAGGTCATACAGGCACGTGGAGGCCACACACATTACTGAGCCTCATTTTGACTTGTTTTAAGTACATTACATCAAAGTTGGATCAGCCTGTAGTGTGTTTTTCCACTTTAATTTTGTGTGTGACTCCAAATCCAGGCCTCCATTGGTTAATAAATTTGATTTCCATTGATGATTTTTATGTGATTTTGTTGTCAGCACATTCAGCTTTGTACAGAACAAAGTATTCAATGAGAATATTTCATTCATTCAGATCTAGGATGTGCTATTTGAGTGTTCCCTTTATTTTTTTGAGCAGTGTATGTTGTTGCTGGCTATTTACATATATATGGATGTTTGATGAGAAAATTCAACTATGAGGAGCCATTGGAATAATTTTCAGAAGCAGAGGCTAAAAGAAAAGCATTTTCCATTACATATAATAATATATATTTAAATATTTGCTTGTGAAGCATTTTTAGCCATGATGACTGAGCCATATATGCAATTCTTGTTTTCTATTTATACACTTTGTTATGAGTCTGAAGGGTTTGTGAGAGAGGGAGCTGTTTCCTCACTGGCCACATTTCCAGTGCCAGGAAACCTCACACATTGACGTCTTTGCCGAACAGATTGAGGCAGCCATGCTGAGGAAGCCTCACAGCAGAAAATTGCAGAACGGTGCCAAGTTGTCAGTCACTCGTGCACGTGCATATGTGCACGTACACGTGTGTTTATCCCTACATGGCGGTCCCATCCCTTTTCTCAGTGTTTTGTTGTTTTTAGACACAGATTGACGCTGTGTGTCGTCACCAGACTGTGTGGATTCCGAGTAAATATAAGCTGAACTGGAAACTGCAATCTGTAGAGAATGTTAGATCTATCCTAGACAGAACTGCAGGCTCTGCCTTTTTCTGCTATTTGCGGCAGATTCATATCTGTCTGTCTGTAGGCTGATTAGTATAACCTGTTTATTATTCTGGATCTGGATTGCTTGGCCTTTTTTTCTCAACCACTCTTGGTTTTAAACAAGCTGAAGCAGGATTATTGGTTTATTGAGGTAACTTCAGGTTATGCTTTAAGATTTTTGCAAGAAATTTAACCTGTTCCATTCAGGTTGAAAAATAAGAAAGATCTGAGCTTAATTTGGAAACCCAGTCACCCATTTTTTTCTCCTTAAATGTTTTGAGAAATCTAGGTTATAATGTGGAATTGAGTTTTTGCTTCCTTTTCAATGACTGTCTGTAAAAGGAGTGAAATCATATGTAAAAAACTCAGGAATTAATAAAGCATACAGTAGATGCAAAAAAGTAGTCAGGAATGGTCACCCAAATAATACCCTAAACGTCTGGAGGCCACAGGGTTCCACTACTTCATTAAATCTGTTGAAGAAATATCTGGTGTGCAGCCCTGAGTTTAGCAGATGTTTTGGTGGATTTCTAAAGATGAGAACAATGTGTTTCATCTTAGGGTACAAACTAAAGTTGGTTCACAATAGGACAGTCAAAAGAGTTGAGTCAAACCTCCTATTTTTAGTCTCTTTTTCAACAGCAGTTGGAAAAGGAGCTTTGAAATAAAATTACATTAGTCATGGTTTATACAAAGTCAGTTTTTTGTGGATCTCCTTTAGTATGAGAGGCATATTACTGACCATATCCTGTTCATCCACTCCAGGGAACAGCACCAGGCATGTGCAGGGAAGTGGGGGCTGGAGCACCAGCCCCTTTTGTTTGTTGCTCAAAAGTGCCTTGTTGGGCAAAAGACTTATTTATTTATTCATTCCCATAAGCCCTTCTCTGACACCTATTGAAATATTACTAATGCTATTTTGTCATGATTTGAGGGTGTTAGGGATTTTGTTTGGGTTCTAGTTATTCGTGTTTTCAGTTTACGTTTTGGATCTTGTTTCTGTTTATTATTTTCCTGGCTGTGCTTTAGTTTCTCGTGTTCTAGTTCATGTTCTATACGTTATGCTTTCCTGATTAGTTTGTATCCTTGAATTTCTGTTTTGCTCCAGTCACGTTTTGTTCTCTCTTGTCTGTTTGCAATTAGCCTTATTCGGTCCACCTGCACCTTGTTAAGCAGTTTTGTTTCCAACCTGTACAATGCTCCATTTCTACACCTTCATTCTGTTCATTCCTCGCGGAAACATTTTGGATCATGTCACTCTGTGTTCAGTCGGGTCATGCTGTTCATGACAAGCCTGTCCATGCCTGTTTTTGCCACCACCTCCTAAAGTAAGTTTTATTTATTAAACCATTCACTCACCACCTATGCTTCCTGCTCGTCTGCATTCCGGGATCCACCGCTACACCGAACTTGACATATTTAATATTTTATTTATTAAGAGAGATGACAATACCACCCAGTCACCCTGGTACCTTTAACCTTTAGCCCCTGTGACACGAGCAATAACTTCCCCTCACACAGTGAGATAGAGAAGCAGAGCCCAGAATATATTGCTTTTCATCCAGATTCTAGGACAGTTGTTGGTCAATAAACTGGTAATGAGTGAATTTATAAGATATGCAAACTTGTCAGACAACAGGACAACTTTGTATTGTTGCTGCTTCATCACCGACAGTGGAGCAGTCTGAGCAGAGAGGGGCTGAAATTCAACAAATACGCAGGGGGAGAAAGGAGAGGGCTCTGAGCTCTTTGAGCAGGAGCAGACAGGTGAGGAGAGGCTATTGTTGTGGTATGAACTAGCTGCTAGCTAAAGATTTGTAGGTGTCTAAACAATGCTGAAAAACTAGTCCATGCATTTGTTACTTCAAGGCTTGACTATTGTAATTCTTTACTATCAGGATGTCCACAAAATGCAGTTAAAAGCCTTCAGCTGATTCAAAATACTGCAGCAAGAGTTCTGATGAAAATTAAAAAGAGAGATCATATTTCCCCTACTTTAGCTTCCCTTCATTGGCTCAGGTGGTCAAAATGGAAAAAAAAAATGCTCTGATATGGCCATTTATTAAATTTTCACAAATCAAATAAAGCTTTTACAAATCCCAAATTGTGTTTATAGGATTCTGCTATTAGTGTAGAATAATCTAGTCCAGGTTTGAAGTGTCTAAGTACTGTAGTTTTTGAGTTGGAGCAGATTGAGATGCTCAAGGTGATGGAAAATGAGATGAAATTGCCCTTTAACTGTTTTCCGAATCGGAAGCTACAACTGGAAGCCAACTTCAGCTTTGTCGCTTCCTTCTTGGTCAAAAGAAGAGCCTCTGCATAAATGAACTGGTGAGTCACGTGATCAAATGAGTGTAATTTGATTGGCTAAAAGCCGCTCGACTCTTGGATTTGTTTTGGCAGGTGGCATCCAATGTTAAGATACATTATCAGCCGCTTGACTCGATCTAGTGCTGATTGCTATGGCATGAGTCACCACAAGGTCAACATGTTTGCAGGTGAATTTCTACAGTTGAATTTTTGCAGGCAAATTTCTGCATTTACATTTTTTCAGGTGAATTTTTGCAGTTGAAATTTTTGCAGGCGAATTTTAAGTACAAAAAAAGCACATACATAATTGATAAAAATTCAGCGTTATAAATTCAGTGTCTAAAAAATGTCTGATTCTAAGGAGACTATTTTACTTCCATAGCATATTGAGTTAGTAGCAGTGCTGACATCCTTCCACACAGTCGACTAAGTGGTAGATAGCATAGCTTACATCAACATGTCCTTGATCTGTAGTGCATGTATGCGCTAAATCCTTCAGTGCTGATGGAACTGGTGGGGACTACTCTCAGCAGTCAGCCAGTTCAGCAGTTGGTTACCACTGACACTTTGGAAGCTGACTGGTGGAGAGACATTGCTGACCCAGATGTAACTGCCACTCTCTGCACTGACAGGCGCATTTCCCTTCTATGTCCCTAGTCTGGTTTAATGGCCCTATGTTCCACCTTCGTTTCTTTTTGTTTTCCAAAGCTACAAGGCAAATTAGCTCTCCCTCCTTGTCCGATGATGCCATGCAGAAAATGTGGTAAATGTAGGAATTTGTCACCAGAAATGTGGGAAATTGGTACACTTGACGATGAAACCTCAAGTGTATGCCTGATTCTGTGGGAGCCTTTAGGCATGTATACCTGCTGCTTGGACTTCCATAGATGTGAGGATGGTGCACCTCTCCAAGGGTGCTGTTTGATCTCGTACCTTTACCTTTCAATAGATACTTCAAATGTATGAGACATAAAAAACACATTCCTTGTTACTTAGTACCTGCCAGACTGTACAGGACCAATCACTGATCAATCAAATTTTTCAGATCTGACATTTTTCCACACAAGTGCCTAATGATGCCTCACATAGCCATCACTATACCCTCCAAGCACAGGAAATTGATCTTTTTAACGCTCCTTCTGGCTGGCCTGTCATTCTGCTTATTAACCCCATCAATTAGCACCGAAAACTGGACATTGTTTCAACACCATAAGAATCCTAACAACAACATTTAGACATCAGTAGATATATTTGTGAAGATACCTCTTCACCTCTCATTTTTCAACCAAATTTGTTTGTTGTTAAGACAGAACGTAAAGTTGTTGTTTTGTTTCTTTTTTAATGGTGAGGTAGCCAGAAGCATCCTCAAACCATAATACTTCCCGCCCCATTCTTCACAGTTGGTATGAGGTTATTTTCCTAGACTGCTGTAGCACCTTTGTTCCGATGTTAAATTGTAGACTCATCTGTCCTAACAAATTTTTTTTAGAAGTTCTAATATTTGTCTAAATTCCTTCTGGCAAACTTTATTCTGGTCTTGGTGTTTTTTTTTGAGAGAGAAAAGATCCCATGAAAGTTAAACTCTCTTTCTGATAGTACAGGCATGCACTTTCATATTAACAGCAGTAAGAGCATGCTGTATGTTCTGTGATGTTATTTTAGGGTTTAGCATTTTGCACACTACTCTCAGATTGAACTTGCTTGGACGGCCAGACTTGCGTATGCCAGTTGTTTGTGTTTTATTATGAGGAGTCAACCAACTGGAAGAGCAAACACTGTCATCCCATACTTGATAGAGTAAATACTTGAACTGTATTTATGGGTGATAGCCTTACTGAGCCATCCCCACACTAGATGTACTTTATTTCATTTTTTGGAAAACACTCTCTCACGCTCGTGGATCACTGAAATGTCAACCTACACGCATGTGCTGACATTGGGTGCATCATTGCTTTTACACCTACCTAATAGCTGTTGAGACACGTGCAACCTTGATTTATTCCTCTAAATACTAATGCTGGTACACATCCTACATCAAGTGTTTTCCTAGAATATCATCTCATTAATGGTGTTTTTAAGAGGATTTCGATTTAAATTTGTGTGAAGAGCTGCTAAAACAAATTAAAGACTATATTCATGCAGTTACATGAGAAAAATGCACATCTGTGTTTCCCTGCAATAAACTGAGACCAACATCTTGTCAAACGTCATGACCCAACTGTTAAATTTCATTTAAACGTTCTTTCAGACTGAAATAAAAAGTGTCAAATAAGCCAAATGAGATTTTCCATTTTATTGGCTAAGTGCTTATCAAACATTATGTGGTCGTTCAGTAACTGAACGACCACATAATGCATTGTTCAAAGCTTAAATAGCACGTGTTTTATGAAGCTGATGTTTGTTTCTCCAGCCCGGGGTTAAAGGAACAGAATAATTTTTTGCCATTGTGATGAGAGAAAATGACCGATGGAAGCTTCAATGTTGTATAATTTCATTGACATTTCTTACATTTTTGTACAGTATAATAAAAATGTATGATATCAGTTTAGAATGAGAAATTTGTATCGGAAGATTTCAGTGGTTGCAGTTTTTCCATCCTTTCTTATGGAATTCAGTGTTCTTGAGCAGTAAACGATTATTTGTTTTCATAATGACTTCAAACATAGACGCAAAGTCTAATGCTGCGTTCAGACCAAACGCGTTTTGAGCGTCAAAAAGGCCAACGCCTCAAGTTGGACGCTTTTGCACTTGAACTCTCGACACGCGTCAAAAAACTGTGAACAGACGCGCGTTAGGAGGAGCTTCCTTTCCCTGTCACTTGTGTACAATGGTGGATGCAATCGAGAGAGTGGCTTGGTTTTATTTGCTGAATAAAGCAAGAGAATGTCGTCGTCTGGCGCCTCTGCGCTGTGTCTGGATTCAACAGACAATTCAGAGGCGTTCAGAGTTTGGTGAATTTCACCACTTGCTGCAGGAGCTGCGTGCAGAGGAGGATCGCTTTCAGTGCTATTTTCGTCTGTCCCCGGCCCAGTTTGAAACCACAACGATAAGTTTATCCTCCATTGTCTTTGTGGGATTTCCCGGGATCTTTGTGGTCTTTCCGTCACATGATAAAATACATCACTACGTCAGAAAGCTGAGCTTCTCTGATTGGTTGACGCGGCGCGTCTTAGCCCATAATGAAAGACATGTAAATTCCATACCATATCATGAGATTGTAGGAATCCCTGGGTTAATTTATCTCAGATTGAAAAAGATAACAATGTAAGGCTGTGTTATCCACAAGAGAAAGACAGCAGGTGCTGGTTAATTTAACTGCCCCAGGTTGGAACAAAAATACTGGTTTAAGTGGACAATTTATGTCACGCAGTTTTGACATCAACTTAGTTACACCTTTCTGATATGGAAGAGAGAATCCTCTGCACGATTTGTCTTTCACATTTCAGCTTGATTGTTAGGTTTACAGTCTTTTCATATTATCTGTCTGAAATCATCTGCTTTTTGGAAAATACAATTTTATCTTGGAAATGTAGTTCTAGTAAATATGATGTACATCTGAAAAGTGATGTGTCAGGTTATCTCTCGGTTACAAAAACCAGTGTTAATATTTGTTTCTACGGTTATACTCATGACTTTCCAAGCTATGTTTCCAGCCATCAGCTGCACCCAGTTCAACCTCCAGAGGGTTGTGCATTGGTGGTGCTCATCCCTGAAGGCATTAGGCAAACAAGAAGGCACAAAATAAACTGGCTTTGATGTACATAACAGAGACCACAAAGAGAAAGAGAATTTCAGTTAAATTCAGTTTATTCGTATATTTCTGATTCACAGCAAATATAATTTAAAAGCATTTTACATGACAAAAATATTCAATGTATGCAAAGCAATTGTTTAACCTTGCAGCAATCCCTCATCCTAAGCATGTATGGTGACAGTGGAAACCAAACGTTCTTTTAACAGGTAGAAACCTGTAAGGGGAACCTGAAGTTACATTGAGTAATATCTCAGCCAATAGTGCCCATTATGAAAACTGCCTACATTCTAAGACAATTTCGAACATATAGGGTAACAAGCAGACCTTCATATTATTGGAGAAAACCCTTTTAAGAACAGAGAGAAAAAAATCATGTTGGCATGTATTTTTCGATGAAATAGCTACTTTGACCAGAAACGATGCACTTGTTCTATTCTCAGTATGTCTCACAAATGAAGATTATTGGTGGCACACCATCTCCAACCTCTATTTTCTCTGTAATTCATAGGCTTCTGTGTAAATAATGGGCTGACACAAATGGCATATGGTTTAAAGGTTCCATTAAATAATGTTTCACAAAAGCCACTATGACATTTTTAAGATTGGAGAATATGGCAGAAGTTTACTCTGATCTTGGCCCCTGACAGACAGGTGGTTAGTTGTAGCCTCTTCTACCAGCAATATTTGATTTAGGCTGAAGGAGGGTCCCAAAAGTTTATTACTAAGATATTAACTACTTATTACCTTTTAATACCCCCCCCCCCCACCCCCCCCCCCCCACCACCACCACCACCAAAAAAAAAGAACTGCACAATCCCTATAAGAATAAATAGCACCTGGTTAGCACATTCTGTCACTGTACAGTCTTTTCTAGCCTCTGGTATAAATTACAGTTATTGCCCCATTCAAATAATTGGGGAATTATACTTCAGTTCAGGTTCAACTATTATTAGTAATCTGCTGAATAAACTTAGTTGCACATGTGCTTGTTTGAGAGACAATTGTAGTTGTGCAGATGGTGTAAGATTGGTCATAACAGGTTGTTCTTTATCTGTGTACCCTCACTCATCCAAGTACAGAATGATCCCTCCCAGTAACTTGACTTCACTGTGACCTCCACAGCGTTCAGCTCCTCAGGCTGTCCCTATATAACACAAATGCAAAAACACAGACATGTACATACGGTGCCCAATAAAATAACTTTTATTTTATGATCACGCCAGTAAAGTTCGTTGAGATTTTATTTGATGCAAAGTAGGGCATAATTGTGGAATGGAAGGAAAAAAACATACAAAATGCCGCCAGCTACCTTCATAAGTCACACATTTAATAAATAGAGTGAACATCAGTGAAGAAACAGCATCATGAAGACCAAGGAACACAGCAGACAGCTCGGAGATTGTGGAGATGTTCAAAGCAGTGTTAAGTTATAAAACAATATCCCAAACTCTCAACATCACACAGAGAACTGTTCAATATTTCACCTAAAAACAAAAAGAGTGTTGCCCAAGTCCAAAACCTACAAAGCCATAGGCTGGGCGAGGACAGCATTGATCAGAGATGCAGCTAAGAGGCCTGTGGAAACTCAGTATAAGAATCTGCTAGTCAATGTTCAGACCTAAATCCAATTGAGAAAGGGGCAGAAAACAAATACATGACACAAAGATTTCTGTTTATAAAAAAAGGTTTAAAAACATTTATTCCACTTCACAAGTATGCATTACTTTCTGTTGGTCTGACGCATGGAATTTCATTAAATACATAGAATTTTGTACTTGTAATGCCATAAAATGTGGAAATGTTCAAAGGGTATAAATACTTTTGTAAGACACTGTTGGCAAATGTTTTTGTTATTGAGAATTTATGGTGATATATCACTCATTACTGTAGCATTGGCACAGATTCTGACGACCCTAAAGCAGGGGTCAGCAGCCTGTTGTAATTACTATGATTGATTATATTATTTAATATTTAATTAAATAATGATTCGGTCTGTTAAGTGTTGTCTGGTGAATACCAGCGCAGTAAGGCGGTGGTATTAGGACAATAGAGAAAGGGGTGAAACGAGCTCTGGCATAAGTGAACAGCATTACCATTCAACATTACCATTCAATGTTATTTATGTTTGAGAACTAATGATCATCCTCAGGAACCTGGAAATTAGGTTAAGTTAGTCTTAGATAGAACTTAGAACTTTAAACAGTTACTGGTATACCTTCAAACCACCAATCACAATTCAGAATCAGATAAAACATTTGATTTGGGGCTGCACGGTGGCACAGTTGATAGGACTGTTGCCTTGCCCGGCCGGGGGTCTTTCTGCATGGAGTTTGCATGTTTTCCCCGTGTATGCGTGGGTTCTCACCGGGTACTCCGACTTCCTACCACAGTCCACTGTTAGTTTAATTGGTCTCTCTATATTGCCCTGAGGTGTGAATGAGTGTGAATATGACAAGACACATTTAGTCATGTGTAGACGTGACTAAATGTGTCTTGGCTAAATGTTGTCTTGACTTTAAAGCACAGCACAGAACAAATTATTAGCTTTAGGCTGAAATGTCTGTTCACATTAGCTGGACAGATAGCCTGCTAGCACTTCAGTAGCTTTACCATATACAAGCAAAAATATCATGAAGTAATGGCATTTTGATTATTTCATCCTGAATTAAGTTTGCTGTGCCCAAACACCACCTCTTACGTGAATCATTCCAAAGAAGGGGTTCCAAAGGGCACTGGTTTTGGGACACGAAGTTGTCCGGCCTGAACCAGCCTCGAGGCGGTCAGAACAAAGGACTTTGCGGCAGCTTCGTGGCCGCTATGTGGGTAGATTACGCTGGGTCGGCACACTGGACGTGTGCAGAGCTGGTGGCTCCAACGCTGGACATTTAGAGACGTCTCTGCTTGTACTTAATCACTCCTTTTTCATATGAATGCTGGATTTTGTGAGCAGCAAATCGATACTTTTTTTTAAAAGCAAATCAATACTCTGTAGTTCTCGATCAACTGGTATTTGACCGTCAAATTGTTTTCACTTTGGATCCAAAGATTCTTCGAAGCAGTAGCCTTATACTCACCCATGTGTTTAAAGACCTTCAGCTGATGCACATGTCTCTCCGTTGGCCGCGGTCTGCAGCCAGATTAAGGGGGAGCGGAAGTGGAGAACTTGTTTTTGGTCAGAGATTCCAGCTCTGACTCCTGCTCTTCCTAGGCTGAGCTGAAAGTAGGCAAATTTGATTTCTTTTAAAAGTTCCAGAAAAGTTCAAACCGACCTTTGATTGTGTTGTCATGGTTTTTAAGGCCAACTTGACCCACATGCAGAGGACACTCACACAGGGAAGGGTTGATTCAAAGTTTTATTGCTAGGTTCAGGAACGAGGCGAGCAGGGTGGTCAGGAGTCAGGTTGTAAGGGAATGACCGAGATGAGCTGAGGAAACAGATCGGATTAATCAAGTCAGATCTATGCTCACTATTCAGGAGGCGATCGATCCGCCGGGGGGCAGAGATGGGTGCAAGTCTGGAGCGAGAGCCTGCTCAGAACCGGCTGGAGCGCTCCGATGGTCCAGGTAAGCAAGGTGGGTGTACAGGTGCGCTCTCAGTCTGGAGGACTCGCAAGGGTGGCTGCCAGGCACAACAGAGTCCAGTTGCGACGGAAGGTGTGTTCCAGAAAGAGAAACCCAGCTCGGCGGCTCGGCTGAACGGCCTAAGACGAAGGGGAAAAAACAGTCTATTAATCAGGGGCTCCACCAAGGGAGATCTTCCAAAAATTCAGGAAAGGCTGGGCAGGTTAACGCTACCACAGTAGGCAAAACACTCAGGCGTAGAAGAGCCAGCGAGCCACCCTCATATAGTCCTCCAGCTGATGAGGGAACGATGTACACCTGTCAAACCTCTGGCCGGCAGGTTGAAAAACAGACTGTGACACTACCTCCCCCTCAACGACCGCCACCCGGCGGCCTTGAAGAACCGGCCTGGGAGTCCCAGTAGTCCCGGACGAGCGTCGGGTCCAGAATGAAGGATCTGGGGTCCCAGGATCGATCCTCCGGGCCGTATCCCTCCCAGTCAATGAGGTACTGCCATCCTCTGCCCCGTCGACGGGAGGCCACATTCCGGCGGACCGAATAGGCGGGGTGGCCCTGGAAGTCCCGAGGCGCTGGAGGAGACACGGCTGGAGGGCAAAGTGTGCTGGTCTGGACCGGCTTAATTTGAGAGACGTGAAAAACCGGATGAATCCGGAAGCTGGCTGGCAAACAAAGTCGAACTGAGGCAGGGCCAATCAGGGACTCGATGGAGTAAGGACCGATGAACCTGGGAGACAGTTTTCGGGAGAGGGACTTGAGAGGAACGTTCCGTGTGGAGAGCCACACCTGCTGACCCGGACGGTAGGTCGGGCCCGGGACGCGCAGTCTGTCGGCGTAGCGGTTGTTCTGTGCTGCCGTCCGATGCAGCGCCTTCGTAGCTGCGTTCCAGATGCGCCTGCTCCTGCAGATGTGTTTACGTGCTGACGTCACCGTGATCTCCCTCTCATCAGGGGCGGTTGATAACCCAGGGAGACTTCAAACGGGGTGAATCCAGTTGCCGCTGAGATGTGTGAGTTATGCGAGTAGTCAACCCAAGGCAGGTAGGTGCTCCACTCGGCGGGGTCGGAGGATGTAACAGAACGGAGCGCCGCTTCCAGCTCTTGGTTGAGCCTCTCTACCTGCTCGTTGGTCTGAGGATGGAAACCGGAAGTCAGAGAAACCTTCGCCCCCAGAGCCGTGCAGAACTCCTTCCAGAGCCGGGCGGTGAATTGGGGTCCCCGATCTGACAGAATGTCCTGGGGTATTCCATGGAGCCGAAACACATGTTTCACCAAGAGCTGTGCGGTCTGGAGGGCTGATGGCAATCTCCTGAGAGGGACAAGATGACAGGCCTTAGAAAACCTGTCCACAATAGTCATAATGGCTGTCATACCGTGAGAGGATGGTAATCCTGTGACGAAGTCTACTGCAATGTGGGACCAAGGGCGGAGAGGAACAGCCAGTGGCTGCAAGAGACCCGCGGGCGGTCGGCTCGACATCTTGCTCCGTGCACATACTGGGCAGGCAGAAACATAGTCTCTGATTTCTCGATGCAGCGTGGGCCACCAGAAGCATCTGGTAACAGCTGCGATTGTTCCACTGGTTCCCGGGTGGATGGCGAACTTTGACGAGTGAAACCAGGCAATCAACCGGCCCCGAACTGCTGCAGGTACGAACAAGCGGTTGGGCGGTCCGGTCCCCGGGCCCGGGTCAGCAAGGAGGGCCTGTCGCACGCAGTCCTCGATCTCCCAGATTACGGCTCCTATGGTGCAGCTGGGAGGCAGGATGGGTGCGGCCTGCTTCTCAGAGTCGTCAGAGGTGAATTGCCGAGACAGAGCATCGGGCTTAACGTTTTTAGTGCCAGGTCTGTAAGAAATTAACAGGTTAAATCGAGAAAAAAAAAGAGACCAACGTGACTGACGGGAATTTAAACGTTTGGCTGACTGGATATATGACAGGTTCTTGTGATCGGTCCAAACCAGCACAGGCAGTTCAGACCCCTCCAGCCAATGCCGCCACTCCTCCAAGGCGAGCTTAATGGCCAGCAGCTCCCGGTCCCTGACATCGTAATTCCTCTCCGCAGGCCTCAGGCGACGGGAGAAGAAGGCGCAGGGATGAAGCTTGCCGTCCTGATTCTGACACTGGGAGAGCACCGCTCCCACCCCAGTCTCAGAAGCATCCACTTCCAAGGTGAACTGCATTCCAGGATCAGGGTGGATGAGAACTGGAGCTCGAGCAAACCTGTTCTTAAGTAGGCTGAAAGCTGCCTCAGCTTCAGGAGACCATGTGAAGGGGACCTTGGTGGAGGTCAGTGCCGTCAGGGGGCTGGCAATGCGGCTGTAGTTCTGGATAAACCTCCTATAGAAATTAGCGAACCCCAGAAACCGCTGTAACTGCTTCCGAGTGGTTGGGGTTGGCCAGTTCTCCACAGCCTTCACTTTGCCCGGATCAGCGCGAACCTGCCCCCCTTCAAGGACAAAACCTAAAGAGCTGATGGAGGTTTGGTGGAATTGGCACTTCTCCGCCTTGACGAATAGTTGGTTCTCCAGGAGGTGCTGCAGGACCAAGCGGACATGACGCCGGTGCGCTTCAACAGTTCTGGAAAAAATCAAGATGTCGTCCAGGTATACAAAAACAAAAACATCCAAAAAATCTCTTAAGACGTCATTTACAAGAGACTGAAAAACTGCAGGTGCGTTGCACAATCCAAACGGCATCACCAAATTTTCAAAGTGTCCAAGCAGGGTTTTGAACGCCGTCTTCCACTCATCCCCCCGGCGGATCCTAACTAAATGGTATGCGTTTCTAAGGTCGAGCTTAGTAAAAATCTTAGCCCCATGAACAGGCTCGAAAGCAGATGAGAGGAGAGGTAACGGGTACCTATTCTTAACAATAATGGCGTTAAGCCCCCTATAGTCGATGCAAGGGCGTAAGGAGCCGTCCTTTTTTCCGACAAAGAAAAAACCCGCACCGAGACGAGGATGGCCGAATGGTGCCGGCTGCGAGCGACTCTCCAATATAATTCTCAATTGCCCCCCTCTCGGGCCGGGAGATCTTATATAACCGGCCGGAGGGCTATAGAACGCCCGGCAGGAGGTCGATTGCGCAATCATAGGGGTGGTGATGTGGAAGAGAGAGAGCCCGTGTCTTAATGAAAACGGAGCTAAGATCATGGTATTCGTGCGGCACCTGGGTGAGATCTGGTGGCTCGTCCTCCACCCTCTCCTCAGACGATTTAGGAGTGACAGCTGACTGTAAACAGGTTGACAAACACCGGGATGACCAGGACTCGACTCTTAAATTGGTGGGTTCAGTTCTGTGTGTAATACAATGGAGCGTCTGGCCATCCAAAGCCAGAACTTGCCGTGGAATAGACAAAACCTCGGTCTTAATGCGCTGCCTTCGGACAAAATCCTGATCTATCAGGTCTAGTTCACAGCCTGAGTCTAATAGGGCAGACAAAGGAACTGTACGTCGGTCAAACAGCAATGTGGCCGGCAAAGTGAAGCGCGAGGGCAAGGATGGTTCACTGTCCGCCGGATGCCCCATCAAAACCAGCGGACCCGCCCTTTTGGCCAGATCGGGCAAACAGAAATCAGGTGCTCAGCGGATCCACAATAAAAGCACTGCCCGGCCTCCCTACGACGCTGTCGCACATCATCGGGAAGCTGGGCCCTTCCCAATTGCATGAGCTCGGGCTCCGGCTGGCTCGGTGGTTGCACCGGCTGGGACAGAGACAGAGGAGAAGGAAAATGCGGTCTAACGGCGGACCACTTGGGGCGGAACCGTCTCCTCTCCCTCATCCGGTTGTCCAAGCGGACGGCCAGGTTTATGTAATCGTCCAGCCCCTCGGGCTCATCCAGAAGGGTGAGCTCGTCTTTCAAACTCTCATCTAAGGTTTGGAAAAGTAGATTTTAGAGCGCTGGAGTTCCAACCCGATGCAACTGCCAGCGTGCGGAAATCAATAGGAAACTCCATCAGAGGGCAACCGTGCTGCTTTAACGCTCGCAAACGGCGCGCCACACTTGAACAGTCCATGTCAGTGTCAAATGTTAACCTAAAATCTTTAAGGAACTTGTCATAGGTGCAGTTGAAACTTAAATTTGAAAACTTAGCCTCGGTCTACCGCAGTGCTCTGCCGGTGAGCAGGCCCAGCTCATAGGAAATTCGCACGTCGTCATGGGGAAACGACTGTGGGGACCTATTAAAGACGAGGGCACACTGTGACAAAAACCCCCAGCAACTACCAACCTCCCCGGAAAACTTCTCTGGGCTAGGGAAAACTACATCCCGACTATGAGGAAGTTGCTGGGACTCCGGAGGTGCTTCAGCGCCCTCCGGCGGTGAGGTGGGCGTAACTCTCAGAGTGTGCTGCATTAAGGCTGTGAGCTGTTCCAACTGCTGACTAACCTGCCACTGCTGGTCGAGGAGAGAGCGGAGGGTCGAACCATGAGCCTGGATAAGGTGACTGTGCTCAGAAACGGTTCTCTGGAGTACCTCTGCAGGGTCCGGCTGGCCTGAGTGTCCTGTCATGGTTTTTAAGGCCGACTTGAGCCACATGCAGAGGACACTCAGACAGAGAAGCGTTGATTCAAAGTTTTATTGCTAGGTTCAGGAACGAGGCGAGCAGAGTGGTCAGGAGTCAGGCTGTAAGGGAATGACAGAGATGAGCTGAGGAAACAGATCGGATTAATCAAGTCAGATCTATGCTCACTATTCAAGAGGCGACCGATCCGCCGGGGGGCAGAGATGGGTGCAAGTCTGGAGCGAGAGCCTGCGCAGAACCGGCTGGAGCGCTCCGATGGTCCAGGTAAGCAAGGTGGGTGTACAGGTGTGCTCTCAGTCTGGAGGACTCGCAAGGGTGGCTGCCAGGCACAACAGAGTCCAGTTGCGACGGAAGGTGTGTTCCAGAAAGAGAAACCCAGCTCGGCCGCTCGGCTGAACGGCCTAAGACAAAGGGGAAAAAAACAGTCTATTAATCAGGGGCTCCACCAAGGGAGATCTTCCAAAAATTCAGGAAAGGCTGGGCAGGTTAACGTTACCACAGTAGGCAAAACACTCAGGCGTAGAAGAGCCAGCGAGCCACCCTCATATAGTCCTCCAGCTGATGAGGGAACGATGTACACCTGTCAAACCTCTGGCTTGCAGCTCCAGCGCCTCTTAGGGGTGAGAGAAAGTTAGTAGCAGGCAGGTTGAAAAACAGACTGTGACATGTGTAGAGGTCAGAGTCCATGTTCATCCATGTTTCAATCCATGGCTGGGGTCCCAACAAGCCTTTACAATTCAGAGAGCCTGTTTTACTCTTGGTCCTGAAAAACTAAATTTCTCAAGAGCTGCAAACGTTATACTACTGTTTAAAAAATTATGGCTTATCGACCAACTCTACAGAGTTTGTTTCTTATATGGTCAAATTAAAGAACCACGATTTATTCAAATTTTCTGTGGCTTTAAATCAGTGGAATTAGTTTCCTTTCACTTGGACATCATGGTCCTGTCATGGTTGGTCATAACAGCTGTTGTTATTGGTTGCTAGTTTTAAAAAGGTAAATCTAGTTCTGGGCAGAAAGCAAACAATGAGATGGGGAAATGTATTTTATGTGGATTTTTTTCCCTGCAAAAAACACAGCAGGTGGTGCTGTATGGATTCTTGTGTCGTAGCAAGGCTGATACGGAAAGTCCTTATTGCACACAGATAATCAGAAAGCAGTCACTGTTCAGAGACAAAATGATATGAACAAATAGTCACAAAATTCAACAAGGACTCACTTGACATCTTTTACATAAACCCTCTCTGCCAATTGACCTTTTTCTGTGCAAACTTATGAACCAGTTTAAATTCAACCTTTAGTCTCTTGATAGCCCCCTGTAATCTTATTCAAATAAAAACCTAAAACTTGTAAAAGGAATGAGTAATCCCTAACAAAGGTCAAAAAGCTGAACAACTTAGCTCTGAGATGCAAATTTCAACCAAATTGATCTTAACTAATAGAAGCAACTGCGTTACTGTTAGGTAAAATGTGAAATATTTCATTAGAGAAGAATTTTTCACCAAACAACACACTTCTACAGATAAGTTTAGGTTTACTCACTTTCTTGTTGGCGGTGTTGCAGATAGATAAGAACCGTATTGTCACAAAGAACATTCCTGGAAGAAAACCTGTTAGAGGTTGCAGCAGACTTAAGATTGGAGAGGAGATTCATCTGCCAGGAAGACAACAAGAACCAGAGCTACAATAAAGTGCTTTAGACTGAAGCTTATTCATGTGTCAGGATGTCCTAGTCAAAGTTTAAACTTAAACTCAATTCAGAATCTGTGCCAAGACCTGAACATTGATAATCACAGATGCTCTCCATCTTATCTAACTGAGCTTGATCTATAATGCAAAGTGGGTGTTATTGAAGTCTTTGATGTGCAGAGCTGGTAGAGACATGCTGTATACCAACAGACTTGAAGCAAATGTTGCAGCAAAAAGTGATCTTAAAAGGCATTGAATCAGAGGACTGAATCTCCCAACTTTCAGATTTTAATTTGTAAAAAAAAAAAAGAAAAAATTATACAACATACACGTCACATACATCATTCTCTTTTTCCATGTCACAGTAATGCACTACTTTGTGTTGGTCTATCACCTGATCTCAGTCCCAATAAATCCATTAAAGTTTTTGGTTTTAGCATGACAAAATGTGGAAAAGTCATGGGGTCTTAACATCAGTAAAATGCCCACTGTATTTATAGTTATTTAGAGTGTAATGCAGATGTAGAAAGTGAAAGCATGGGTAATTGGGTAAAATGGCATGGTACCATGATAGGATGCCAACTGTGCAATAAGTCCAGTTGTGAACATTTCTCGCTACTAAGTATTCCACAGTTAACTGTTAGGTGAATTAAGCAGAGTAGAATCAAAAGTGGTTCAGCCATTAAGTGGTAGGCCATATAAAATCCCAGACCAGGGTCAACACATGCTGAGGTGCAGAGTAATCAGAAGCTGACGTGTCGACAGCTTCAGACCTTGAAACTTCATGCAGTTTTCAGATAAGCTCAAAAACAGTTCATGGAGACCCTCATTTAATGGGTTTCTATGGCTGAGCAGCTGCATAAAAGCCTTGGATCACCAAGATCAATGTAAAGCTGTAGATGAAGAGGTGTAAAGCACGTCACCACTGGGCACTGAAGTGATGAATCATACCTCTCTGTCTGACAATTCAATAGATGAGTCTGGGGTTGGCAGTTTCCAGAGGAATGGCACTACCCATAGTGCCAAAAACAA
Source organism: Crenichthys baileyi (assembly GCA_036173005.1). Lineage (NCBI taxonomy): Eukaryota > Metazoa > Chordata > Actinopteri > Cyprinodontiformes > Goodeidae > Crenichthys > Crenichthys baileyi. The sequence goes on along the minus strand of JAHHUM010000707.1, from coordinate 114,494 downwards.
TCTCTTTCATTAGTGCCTTGCAAAAGTAATCATCCGTTTATTCAAACACAGACATTAAAGTACTTTATTAGGATTTGATGTGATAGACCAACACATAGAAGTGCGTAGTTGTGGAAGGTGAAAGGATTCATGGTTTTTAAAATATTTACAAATAAAAATCAGATTCAGCCCCCTCTTCTTTGACACCCCTGAATGCAATATGTGTGTAATTTAATTTCAGTATAAATCTAGATGTTATGTGGTTTGTTAGAGAACTTTAGTGAACAAACAGTATCATGAAAACCAAGGAACATAGCAGACAGGTCAGGGTAAAACTGTTATGAGTTAGGTGAAGAACCAAGGACAGACAGGAACATGGGATGACAATTGTGAGGATTTAACCATAAGAAAACATAGCATGGCACAAGGAGAACTGGACATGAAGGATGGAGAGGAGAAACAGGAGGTACAATGAAGAAGTGACAGGCATCGCAATGGAATGTAGAACCTGGCAGCAGAACAGAAGGATCCAATGGAAAACAATGGCTAACAGTAAGCTTAAATACTAGAGTAAGTTTGGGGAATTACATTTTAGTCAGTTTTTAGTATCTCACAGAGTTAAATCTATCATTTGGAAATTAAAGGTATGGCACAATTCAAAACCTACCAAGATTTGATACAGGCTTGGCTGAAAGATCCTTACTCAAAGAGCAGCCAAGAACCTATAAAAACTCTGGCAGATCTGCAGACATCTGCAGCTCAGGAAGAGTGAAAACTGGTTTTAGAAGAAAACCATACAAAATCCTGCTTGCAATTTGCTACATGTCATGTAGGGGACATAAGAAACAAATGGAAAGTGCTCTGGTCTTTTTGGCCAGCAGGCAACCAACACTTTCCATTACTGTGAACACACTATGCCAATTGGTGGAGAGGATTTTTTTTTCCAGCAGTTACAAGGAAAAAGGAAAAAAAAAGACTACACACATCTACATCACAAATGAATAGAGCTAAACATATGGTCCCGGATAAAAACATGTTAGAGGCTACAACTTGAGACTGAGCTGGAGGTTCACCTTGTAGCAGGACAGCAAGACCAAATGCACAGCCAGACAGAGCTACAACGGAATTACTTAGATCATATTTATGTGTTAGAGTGACCTAGTCAAAGTCCAGACCTAAATCCAAACAGAGCATACAAACTATGGAATCAGGGGAAATAAATGACCCACTTTTTAGAATTTTAATTATGAATATCTTTTAAACCATTAATTTTTTTCTTACACTTGACAACTGTGCACTGCCTTGTTTTAGTCTATAACCCAAATCCCAATAAAAGACAGGGAAAGGGTAGGAAAACATTTGCAATGCATTGAATGTTGCTGAAGTGCCATTGTATAACTCTGAATAATTTATTTATTGGATCATCATAGATGTGATTCCCTCGTCACCTCTTTAAACTTTACAAGGCACTGTAAAAGCAAACCAGATCAGATAGGTTACCACTCTGAGAATTCTGTAATAAAACTCTACAGGATTGAAAGCTGCAATCCTTGGTTGATCTGTTTGAAATGTTGTTTCCTGGAAAGAGTGGCCCTCTCGTAATTTTCCTGTGTTCAACCTCTCATCCCTGTATTTGCCACAGAGTTGTGGCTTTGCATTTCTTTTCCTCCCATTAAGAAGTAGGGAAGCTTATTTAGACACCTATAACAGTGAACTTTAGACTTTGGCGTCACAAATCCAGAACTGTGTGATAAAATCATCCACCACATGGCACATGCTGTTTGTCAAGATTATGCTAAGTAAATAGTCAATGAGCTCTCCTGTGAAATTAAGCTATCCAAGGCTAAGCATGGAAACACCCACATGCATTCCTTGCCTTATTCCTGAGACATCAGATCGTTTTGCTTTACAACTGTTGAGCATTTGTGATGTGCAGCTGTTTTACAGCAACGTTTTACTGCAGTAATGTTTGCCAGATTAATGTGAGCTAACACAAACAAAAAAATATAAAGTGTAGTCTGCAGTCTGGCCAAACTGTCCACTCGAAGATTATCCTGTTGGCATTCTTTAGCTGCTCTTACACTTGTTATCTTGCCATGTATGTTGGCATATCTGTTGGAGAAAAATGTGGAGAAATGAATTGCACCAATTTGAAGTCATGTTCCAATTTTAAAGTACAGGGGTTGGACAATGAAACTGAAACACCTGTCATTTTAGTGTGGGAGGTTTCATGGCTAAATTGGACCAGCCTGGTAGCCAGGCTTCATTGATTGCACATTGCACCAGTAAGAGCATAGTGTGAAGGTTCAATTAGCAGGGTAAGAGCACAGTTTTGCTCAAAATATTGAAATGCACACATTATGGGTGACATACCAGAGTTCAAAAGAGGACAAATTGTTGGTGCACGTCTTGCTGGCGCATCTGTGACCAAGACAGCAAGTCTTTGTGATGTATCAAGAGCCACGGTATCCAGGGTAATGTCAGCATACCACCAAGAAGGACGAACCACATCCAACAGGATTAACTGTGGACGCAAGAGGAAGCTGTCTGAAAGGGATGTTCAGGTGCTAACCTGGATTGTATCCAAAAAACATAAAACCACGGCTGCCCAAATCAGAGACACAATCTGAGATCTAACAGGACAAGTACAGACACAAGTCCATTATCTGAGGCTAGAAGAATATCATTAGTGACATTCAGCAGAGCTGTTTCAGTGCAATGATGAGCTCGGAAGCCTGACTGAAACTATTCAAACAGGTCATTGCTGTGTAAATGCTCACACATTTGATTAGCAACTATTTTCTCAAGAATTTTAGATAAGAATGGAAAATTGGATATAGGTCTGTAATTTATTAAGTCATCTAGATCAAGTGAAGGTTTCTTAAGCAAAGGTTTAATTACAGCTACCTTAAAAGCTTGTGGTACATATCCATTTACTAAGGATAAATTAATCATATCTAAAATGGGGCTGGTAATCAGAGGAAACACTTCCTTAAATAATTTGGTTGGGATTGGGTCTAACATACAAGTTGAAGGTTTAGATGAAGCTAATATTTCTGATAACTCAGGAAGCTCCACAGGATCAAAGCAGTCCAAGCACAGATCAGGTTCTACAGTTACTTTCATTGTTGTCTCACTTGCTGAGGATGAAGTAATCATCTTTGGGAGTATATCAAAGATTTTCTTTTTAATAGAATCAATTTTATTTAAAAAGAATCCCATAAACTCATGACTGCTAAGAGCTAAGGGAATGGATGGCTCAACAGAGCTATGACTCTGTGTAAGTTTGGCAGCTGTACTAAAGAGAAACCTAGGATTATTCTTGTTCTCTTCTATTAATGATGAGAAATAAGCTGTTCTAGCTTGGCGAAGTGTCTTTTTATACAACAGTAGGCTATTTTTCCAGATTAAGTAGGAATCTTCTAGGTGTGTAGAGCGCCATTTTCTCTCCAATTTTCTAACATTGTGCTTTAAAGTACACAGCTCTGAATAAAACCAGGGAGCTAGCCTCCTATGAATAATTACCTTCTTTTTCAAGGGGGCTGCATTGTCTAATGCACCACGCAATGATGAAGTAACACCATGAACAAGAGAATCAATTTGTGAAGGGGAAGAAACAGAATTATTATCCTCCATTGTGTTTTTCAGTGATAATGAGGAAATCAAAAGTGGAACAGATTCTTTAAAGGTTGTTACAGCATTGTCTGATAATGATCTACTATAATGAAATTTTCTTTCAGGTGTTGAGTACTCGGTTAAATTAAACTCAAAGGTTATTAAGAAATGGTCAGACAGGGCAGGGTTATGAGAAAATATTGTTATGTCTTTACACTCAATGCCATATGTCAGCACAAGGTCCAGAGAATGAAGACAAATGTGGGTAGGTTTGTTAATGTTTTGAGCAAAGCCAGTTGAGTCTAAGATAGCATTAAAGGCTATATTTAGGCTATCACTTTCAGTGTCAACATGAATGTTAAAATCCCCCACTATAATAACCTTATCTGTATTTAACACTAAATCAGATAAAAGGTCTGAAAACTGATCTAAAAATTGAGAGTAAGGGCCTGGTGTACGGTACAAAACAGCAAACAGAAGTGGTTTTAGTGCTTTGCAATTTGGATGAGGAAAACTGAGGATTAAATATTCAAAAGAGTTGTAGCTATTGATTTGTCTGGGACTAGTCAATAAATCGGACTGAAAGATGGTTGCTACTCCTCCTCGCCCAGTATTTCGAGGAATGTGAAAATGTAAATAATTAGTAGGAGTTGACTCATTTATAGCAACATAATCCTCTTGCTGCAGCCAGGTTTCTGTGAGACAAAATAAATCAATCTGATTGTCACAAATCAGGTCATATACTAGCAAAGTCTTTGAAGAGAGAGATCTTGTGTTCAGTAAGCCACATTTAATTGTTTTATTTTTCTTCTTAGTCTGAGTTGTGTTTATTTTTATTAGATTTTCCTGATTTTCTCATTTTAGATTTTTTAATCTATTCAATTTTGGCCGTGGGCGAGACACTGTCTTAATAGGGTAATGGGTGGGTAGCAGTACAGAAGCTGCAGAGAGGAGTGTTAAACTACGACCCTGCTTCCTGGTCTGAACCCTGGGTTGTCAGAGTTTTGGAGAACTAATAAATTCGGCCAGATTCCTAGAAAGAAGAGCTGCTCCATCTAAAGTGGGATGGATGCCGTCTCTCCGGATCAGACCAGGTTTTCCCCAAAAGGTTCGGCAATTATCAATGTAACCCACATTGTTTTCTGGACACCACCTAGACAGCAAGCGGTTGAATGACAGCATGCAGCTAAACATGTCATCACTGGTTAAATCGGGGAGGAGACCAGAGAAAATTACGGAGTCCGACATTGTTTTGGCAAACTTACACACCGAAGCAACACTAACTTTGGTGACCTACGATTGACGTAACCGGGTGTCATTACCGCCAGTGTGAATGACAATCTTACAGTATTTATGCTTATCCTTAGCCAGCAGTTTCAGGTAGGATTTGATGTCGCCCTTTCTGGCCCCTGGCAGACATTTGACTATGGTCGTGGTGTCTCTAGTGCCACGTTTCTGACTATGGAGCTGCCAATTACCAGAGTTGGCTTCTCAGCGGGTGTGTCGTTGAGTGGGGAAAATCTGTTAGAAACGCAGACGGGTTGGTGGTGACCTGTGGGCTGGGATCTAGGACTATGCTTTCTACGTACCGTCACCCAGCCGGCCTGAGATCCCAGCTGCACGGGCTCTGCTGGAGGACTGCTACGGGGAGCTACCCTCGGTGGCTCTGCGCTGGGTAAGGGACCTCGGCTATCTGCTGGTTTTTCAACAGCGCGGAGCCGGGCCTCCAATTCCGACACCCTCGTCTCCAAAGGTACAAAAATGCTACATTTATTACACGTACCATTATCACTAAAGGAGGCAGAGGAGTAACTGAACATCTGACAGAGAGAGCAGGAGAGAGGAGGAGACTCAGATAGAGAAACAGCAGAACGGGTAGCCATGGTGGAGCTAAAGCTAACACTAAGCTAGCGACCCCTTACCACTAGAACCACTAGAAAACCGTGTAAAACACGGAGAGTCCCCAAACGTTAAATACAGCAACAGAAATTATGTGTTTTAATGTGCTTATGTATTAGAACAAGTAAGAGATATCACAGTAGAGAGAAATCAGATCAAACGAGAGAGCCTTCACACACCAAACAATCCACCGAGTGCAAACAGGAAGTGACGAATACGCCTTACCACGCCTGTCCAGCATATGTCATTCCCAAGACGAATTGACGCTGTATTGGCCTCAAAAGGAGGCCCTTCACCATACTAATAAATTATTGTGGTCTAAAACCAGGTGTTTCAGTTTCATTGTCCAACCCCTGTATATGTTTTGTTCATAATGCCTCACTTTGGGATAAGGCAAGTTAAGTTTATTTGTGTAGCATTGTTTACATACAAGGTAATACAAAGTAGTTTATAGGTAAAGAAAAAACTAAATATTAAAAACAGCAAATACAGTAAAAGAATAACAGTAAAACTTACAAATCATCACTTAAAAAGAAAGAAATGGTAAAATGTAATTTAAGACATACACTAATGTAACATACAAGCAGGCACAAAGGGAAAGAGGATGCTTTTGCCACCATGGTTCATATCATTTACAAAAACATTTGCAAAGGCACTCTTCTGAGTTTTCTTCAGCATTTAATTAAATACAAGTGGACATCTTAGGTACACAAAAATAATCAAAATGAGATTAAATCCATTTTTTATTCACTGGTATGCTTTCCTGACAACCAGAATCCTGACGGTTAAAGTTAACAAAACCCTGCGGTTACAACCAATGTCAGGGCTCCACAGGCATGTGTGAGTTTGGCTGTTTGGTTAAAGCTTTAAACCTATGATTGGTATACAAATACACCAAATCAATGCATACTAAAATACTCTGATGATACAGTTTTACTTACCCTACATTATGACTCAGAAAAGGTAAGTAAACTTTATTTTTATAGCGCTTTTCACAGACACAGAGTCACAAAGTGCTTCACAGTGATCATAACATACAATATAAAGCGGAGGCTCAGATCACCTAAGTGCTGTTTAATGGACGGGATGGCACTATCGGGGGCTATGATAAGAGTCTCAGTTTTATCTGAGTTCAATTGCAGACTATTATTGCCTAACCACTGCTTCACTTGTGTCAGTTGATTGGGGAGCTTAGCTTGTGAGTCTCTGACACCTTGAATGAACTGTACAACTGGAGAAGTCTTAGACGTTTATGAGAAGGCAACAATACGGTTTTCAGCCCTGATTTAAGAGAGCCAACAGTTTCTTCACATTTCAGGTTTTCTGGGGGTTTGTTTTAGAGCTGGGGGGCATAAACTAAATACTGCCTCCAAATGTTTAGTTTTCGTCCTGGAAACACTGAGTGTGTCATGGTTTGCTGAGGTTTGGTAGGACCAACATGCAGACAAGGGTGTGGGAACCACATGATGAGTCGAAACATCTTTTAATAATCCAAAAAATGGGTAAACTTGCAGGTGGAGGCAGGACATAGAAACACAGGCAGATATATGGACATGGAACAGGTAACAAACAGGAGGAACCAGTGGTGGGCAACGTAAACCGGAGGGTATGAGTACAGAGGTAAGATGGAGAATGGACCAATGAACAACGGGTGCTAAACAGGTGTAATATGGAGCAGCTGGTGACAGGGAAAATGCAGGCCAACAGAAGGAGGAAGGCTAATTAACACAGATGAGCAGGGACATGGAGAAATCCAGTATATATCCAGTAAGTAACATAAATATCTAAACACAAGAATGAACCAGAAACCTAATAAAATAAGATTAACAGCAACTAAAAAACATAAACAGGGAGGAAATATAAACAAAATGTAAATGTACAAAATTACAAGAAATAACTGCAGAAGAGAACATCTACAGGAGAATAAGGAAAACTCCTAATGCAGGCAGAGATTGAACAGGTCTCAGTTGACCTGACAGGTTCACATGGTTCCTGACCAGCAATTTTTATGGACCATTACACATATTTTAAACTCCACCTTTTAAAATCAGTGGTCCGGTGCAGTGATTTAATGACCAGTGTGATGTGATTCATTTTCCAGCTTTTGGTTTGGCAGCAACATTTTGGATGACCTGCATTTTTTAGCGTGACTGGCAAAAAGATCATTACAATTATCTAACCTTCTGAAAATAAAAGCCTGCACCAGTTTTCCTGTGTCCTGTCTAAAGAGAAACCATTTATTCTAGCAAAGGGTTTCATTGGCAATACCAAAACTGTTTCTTTTGAAAAACGGTCTGCAAAAAAGGTTTGACAATAGCTTACTGAAAGTCAATCACTTAAATGTTATTTGAGTATATGCAAGATTTGTTTGCAAGTCTTACATTGGTAAAAGTGCATGACAAGCTAAACTTGGGAGCTTTCAAATGAGCATAATGGAGCAGCATTGCTGTAATGGCAGGATTTTCAATTCAAGGTTAAATACAAATGCAGGAAATAAATAGCATTTGGTTGTGTTAACCAGAAGTACCTCATGTGTTGTTAACCATCTGCAGAGCAACAACTTAGTATCTGGAAGCATGGGGGATTTTCTCAGAAAGGAAGTGTTTTTTTTTTCTGGCTATTTAACTTCTCAGAAATCATTCCGCTCAAATATCTCTGCTGTCTGTCTGCGCCTGGCCCGTGAAAGTGGATAATTGGTGAGACTAATATATGTCAGTCGTGCATATGGAGACACACACACAGAAACCTAGCAATGCGGCCATTGAACCATTAAGAATGTTATTATGGGACGCAGCATTTAGAGTACATTTACATAGATTTACAATTTTTCTTCACATCATAAATGCATTCCAGTTTTTAACACACATTATGTATGTCAGATTTCCTGTAAAGCAATGTTTGTGGACTATGTATTAGATTAGTAAAACATTACATAAAACTAAATCAACGAATGACTGAATTAATCATAAATAAGAAAAGTTAGTTCACCCTTGACTGTAAAAAGACAAATAATATGTGTTTTCATTGATTAGCATTGTAACTATATTCACTAAGTGAATAATGTTCAGGGAAGAAAAAGCAACTAATGGAGGGAAAGGCAGTCAAAATGTCCCAGTGGCAGATGGTGTTGAAATTATCACCTGCCAGAGGTGCGGACTTTCACTTGATGACCTAACTTGAGTCAGACTCGAGTCACAGATTTGATTACTTGAGACTTGATTTATTAGAAACACTTACAACTCAACTTTGACTTGAATACTAATGCTTTGTGACTTGAGCGTCTTTGCTTGAAATGGCTTGATGCTCTCATTGAAATGACTATGAATATGAATATATTATTTAATATTTTATTAAATAATATTTTGGTCTGTTAAGGGTTGTCCTGTGAATACCTGCCCAGTAAGGCGTGGTATTAGGACAAAATTGAAAGGTATGAGCCAAGCTCTGGCATTATTGAACAGCAAAACTATTTTAGGAAATCTTTTGAGCCAACTACAGATCATTAACCCAGAAAGGTTGTTAGTTTCCAATCTAGGAAATAATACAGTGCCTTGCGAAAGTACTCGGCCCCCTTGAACTGGTCAACCTCTTGCCACATTTCAGGCTTCAAACATAAAGATATAAAATTCTAATTTTTTGTGAAGAATCAACAACAAGTGGGACACAATCGTGAAGTGGAATGAAATTTATTGGATGTGTCAAACGTTTTTAACAAATAAAAAACTGAAAAGTGGGGCGTGCAATATTATTCGGCCCCTTTACTTTCAGTGCAGCAAACTCACTCCAGAAGTTCAGTGAGGATCTCTGAATGATTCAATGTTGTCCCAAATGACTGATGATGACAAATAGAATCCACCTGTGTGTAATCAAGTCTCCGTATAAATGCACCTGCTCTGTGATAGTCTCAGGGTTCTGTCCAAAGCGCAGAGAGCATCATGAAGACCAAGGAACACACCAGGCAGGTCTGAGATACTGTTGTGGAGAAGTTTAAAGCCGGATTTGGATACAAAACGATTTCCCAAGCTTTAAACATCCCAAGGAGCACTGTGCAAGCAATCATATTGAAATGGAAGGAGTATCAGACCACTGCAAATCTATCAAGACCCGGCCGTTCCTCTAAATTTTCATCTCGAACAAGGAGAAGACTGATCAGAGATGCAGCCAAGAGGCCCATGATCACTCTGGATGAACTGCAAAGATCTACAGCTGAGGTGTGAGAGTCTGTCCATTCGACAACAATCAGTTGTACACTGCACAAATCTGGCAATTATGGAAGAGTGGCAAGAAGAAAGCCATTTCTCAAAGATATCTATAAAAAGTCTCATTTAAAGTTTGCCACAAGCCACCTGGGAGACACACCAAACATGTGGAAGAAGGTGCTCTGGTCAGATGAAACCAAAATCGAAATGGTCGAAGATGGTCAAAATTGATGGGAAGATGGATGGGGCCAAATACAGGACCATTCTGGATGAAAACCTGTTGGAGTCTGCAGAAGACCTGAGACTGGGACGGAGATTTATCTTCCAACAAGACAATGATCCAAAACATAAAGCCAAATCTACAATGGAATGGTTCAGAAATAAACGTATCCAGGTGTTGGAATGGCCAAGTCAAAGTCCAGACCTGAATCCAATCCAGAATCTGTGGACAGAGCTGAAGACTGCTGTTCACGAACGCTCGCCATCCAACCTCACTGAGCTCGAGCTGTTTTGCAAGGAAGAATGGGCAAGAATTTCAGTCTCTCGATGTGCAAAACTGATAGAGACATACCCCAAGCGACTTGCAGCTGTAATTGCAGCAAAGGGTGGCGCTACAAAGTATTAACGCAAGGGGGCCGAATAATATTGCACGCCCCACTTTTCAGATTTTTATTTGTTAAAAAAGTTTGACACATTCAATAAATTTCATTCCACTTCACGATTGTGTCCCACTTGTTGATTCTTCACAAAAAAATAGAATTTTATATCTTTATGTTTGAAGCGTGAAATGTGGCAAGAGGTTGACCAGTTCAAGGGGGCCGAATACCTACGCAAGGCACTGTATTATTTCCTAGATTGGAAACTAACAACCTTTCTGGGTTAATGATCTGTAGTTGGCTCAAAAGATTGGCGAGCATGTGTTTTGAGAAGCTTAAAGTTGTCACCAGAATCAAACACATACCTTTAAAATACCACTAATACGGCACTTTATGGCTGATCTGTGTTTAAAAAAAACACCCTTTAAATAAAGTTTGTCTTAACTTTAAAAACACAACACAGAACACATCATTAGCTGAGTTTCTCAAGACAAACAAAAACAAACGTTATTAAACGAACATTATTTAGATTATTTAACTCCAAACTAATCTTCTCTGCCCAAACGCTACCTCTTACGTGAACCGTGCTGAGGAGGAGTTGTCCTGGGCGTTGAGGAAAACATCAAGATGTGGGTAACTTGCAGCTAACCTCCGTCGCTGTGGGGTGGGATGGCTCGTTCTGCCGGCCCGGCCGAACTGCACGTTACTGCTGTGGCCACGATGCTGTGGTCCCCTTGTCCTTCCTTCAGATCTGGAAAGCCGCTCCACTCGGCGTTGTAGAGACAAGGTCTCTGCTGGGAACTCTTTGGAACACAGTTTGTTTCTGTAGACCTCAGAAAGAAAAATCAAGCCACGCTTCTACCTTAATTACCCCCGTTCATGAATGAATACCGGATACACAAACAGCAATTCATTCCTACTTAACTTTGCATGATCGCGTGATCGTATGACACTCTTGGATCCAGTTTGAAGAATTATGTCTGCTTGCCAGCAAAGAGACATACGCGTGCGTGCCTCTCCTGTCTGGTTCCTTTGGGGATCCGCATGGAAAGAGGTCTGTTTGTTGGAACGCGGGGATTTTATTCAAACAGGGATGTCACGGGAAGTCCGCTGTTACTCCTCCTGTTCCTGGCTGAGCTGGAAGTAGGTTAATGCGATTTATTTTGAAAGTTCCAGAAAAGTTCTTACTGGCCTTTAATGTTGCAACTGTTGGGACCTACAGCCATGGATTTCAACATTAAAACTCCGGTACATACTTTTCTGGAGTTTTCTAAATAAATTGCATTTAACCGACTTTCAGCACAACTTCAGAAGGGGAAGGGGGGGGGTAACAGCGGACTTCCCATGATGCCACTGGCTGTATAAAATCACCCCCTTTCAAATGGCCCCGACCTCTACCATCCAGGACTCCGCTGAGAGACTGGCCGGAGAGAAATAGTGCGCTAATGTCTTTTGCTGGCAAAAAGACATAAACTCTTCAAACTGGATCCAAGAGTGTCATACGATCACGCGATCATATGCAAAGTTAAGTATGAGCGGAGGACTGTTTGTGTACCCAGTGATTTCATTCATAAAGAGGGGAAATTAAGGTATAAGCATTGCTTACTTTTTCTCTCGGAGCATGCAGAAACTGTGTCGCAGAGAAATCCCCTGTAGAGAAGCTGTTTCTACAAGCCGAGTCTGAAGAAAGGGCAATGGCCCGCATCATCGTGGTTACGGTAATGAACAGCTGGTTGACGGACAGAACGAGCCAACTTGCAAGCTACAGCTCCCGAAGCTACCGAGGTTAGCTGAAAGCTAACCGCTTGTTGAGTGTGGGCGCTTCTTCAAACTTCACCCCTTGGACAACGTTTCCTCAGCATGGTTAGAGGTTAGGTTTGGGCAGATAAATAATAGAAAGATTTAGATTGAAATGATCTAAACGTTTTTCATTTTATGAAGTTTGGTTTTGTTTGTGTGAAACTCGGCTATCTTAGTGCTAGCAGGCTATCTGCAGCACACGTGCCGTCTGTGTTCTGTGTTTGTGTTTTTAAAGTTAAGTCAAACTTTACTTCAAGGGTGATTTTAAACACAGAAGATTGTTCATAATGCGCCGTCCGCGCTTATGCATTTTAACCCTTATATTAACCGATGTATTTTAAAGGTGTGTGTTTGATCCTGGTGCTAAGCTATCAGCCTCCTTTGTTAGCTCAACGCTAACCGGTAAGAACACGTGCTTGCTGCTACAGAATATTTAACAGGAAGGTTGTTAGTTTTCAAGCTAGTGAATAATAGTCCCTAAACATTATTTTACTAAATCTGATAACTAAGTAAACACCATTAAGCCCCATTTCTCTAGAAAGATTTAGCTCTTTTCAAAATATTTCCTTAATATTTCTTTAATTATTATTTTGATAAATAAAGGCAACTAATTAGACACCGTTGAGAAATTATTCATCCAGAAGGTTGGTTTTATTCAGCAGATCATTCTTTAAAACATTATTTTATTAAAATAATATTTTATCTGAGTTTGCATTGTAAATGGTTGTCTAAAGATGTGCTGATTATTGCCTAAGTTGGTTCCAACACTAACTTAACTTCATTTCCAGATTCTTCAAGATAATCCTTGGTTCTCAAACATAAATAAAATTGCATGGTAATGTTGCATCACTCTTTTAAAGATGATTTTCAATCATCTTTAATCAGCTTGTTTATATTGTACATAGCCCATTAGTCTTCCTTATTCTTTAATTCTGTTTGGTAGTTTAGTTGGATTGTTTTAGCATGGTAAAGAGTTTGTTGATTGAAATATGTTTGACTTTGAGTTGACTTATTTTTGTTAATAAATTCTTGTATTTTAAGAAATTGTGTGAATTCATTCAATATATTCGCAGAGTTTTGCTATTCAATAATATCAGAGCTTGGCTCACACTTTTCGATTTTGTCCTAATACCACTGCCTTACAGGGCTGGTACTCACAGGACAACCTTTAACAGACCGAAATATTATTTGATAAAATATTAAAGTATTAATATTAAATAATATTGTCAGATTAATATTCCTTACACAACACATGGCTGGGTCCCAACAAAGTAAAAAAAAAAAAGTCAAAGAGTTGTCATTCACAACACGCGAGTGGAATCTGTTAAAAGAAAATGGCCAGGGAATAAGAAGTCATCACTGCCTCTTTTTTAGATCGAGTTTATCTGACAGCAGCTGCATTGGATCCTGCCTTTTCCTTAATTCATTAGGGTCTTGGGAGTGTCAGCCTTCAGTGCTTCAGTTTAGGGAGTGTTTAGCTATGGTGGCATGATTATGAAGCATCATTAAGCAAAAATGACCATTGAGTAATTCATTGTTGAGTAAATGCAACGCATCAGAAGGCTTCTTAAAAACAAGCTTGCCGTTGAGTGAATCTTTAACTGCACCCTTTGACTACACAAATTGAAAAGGTGTTATGTGTCATCCACACAGTGATAATCACAGTGATATCTGTTGTTGTCTCCCTGGTTCCTGTGTTTCCTTCATGTCCTGTAAGTCATGCTTTTATTAAAATATCTGTTACCTGGTACCACCATGCGTCTGCCAATGTCCTGTTGCCGCTTTTGTCCTCGTGCATGTCCTTTTTACAGTATCTCACAAAAGTGAGTACACCTCTCAGATTTTTGTAAATATTTTTGTAAAACTTTTCATGGGACAGCGCTGAAGATAAGACACTCTGATACACTTATCTTTGTACTGGTAGCCACCATACATGCTTGACACCATCTGAACACAGTAAGTTTATCTTGTTCTCATCAGACCACAGGACATGTTTCCAGTAATCCATGACCTTAGTCTGCTCGTCTTCAGCACACTGTTTGCAGGCTTTCTTGTGCGTCATCTTTAGAAGAGGCTTTATTTTGTGCTGCTACATGATAATTAGTCTAATAAAACAGTTGGGGTAGGGAGCCTATCCCAGCAGCCAAGGGGCAAAAGGTAGGGTACACCCTGAACAAGTTGCCAGTCCACTGCAGAGCTGAAAGCATTCAAGAAAGAAGTTAAACATTTCTAGAAACCATTTGTTTAGATGCTCTGTGACATTTAAACAAACATTTTAAGTTTGTGTGTTTGTACAGTGTTTCAAGACTCAACTTGAGATTTGCTTGTGGCTTGGGAAGTAATGACTTGGACCAACCTCTGCCACCTACTTGGAGACTCTTTGCCTTTGAAAGCATGACAACACAGGAGAAGTTTCCTAATGCTGTACTTTTAGAATAATATGTACTTCTAAAAGTAAAATATGGATCATGTGGTGTCTTTTAAACAGTTACCTCAAACAAGGCATGGACTTGCAGTAAGAGGTAGGGTAGAGTTTCTAAGGAAACATAATTCATTAGCTCTGTTGTTAGCCATGGCTCATCCATAATTTTCTGCTGCACAACTGGAGTTTCTGAACAACAAGTTGTATAAAAGAAATTTAGGAGTAGCTGTTGAGAGGATCGGAAACGAATGACAGAGAGACGTGTGTGTGTGCAAATGAAAGCTAACGCAGTTCGACCTGTACGTACAGTTATCGTCTACTGCTTGGTCTTCACTTTTCTCCCACGTCTCCCTGAAATCCACTTTAAGCACTATTGCAGCAGTGTTTAAGGGGGAAATGTGCTCCAACAATCAGCGTAAACCAGATACAAACATTAGCACATGGTGTGTAGGATATCCTGGGCAAGCTTGTAAAGCCATCGATCTGCAGGTATTTACTTAGGCGGGAATGACAAACTACGAGTTACTGATTAATTGCTGATTTTGTTATTGTGAATTATGCTGGAGCACTCTATGGTAACGAAAGTAAACAAGCAGAGCAAAACTGACAGGGAGAGACATCATAGCACACATCTTTATAAGTAATTATGATATTCTATTTGTATGTTTTAGCATTAATGCAGTTATATGTTGCAATATTAATTAATATATTTTTCCAAAAAAACTGAGTTTACATGTTCTTATGCAAGTACATCTTGCTTTTCACAGAGATTGTTCGCATTCAAAAGGTGGAGAAACAAATGCATAAATGGTTACTTTGCCAACTGTCTGGATGCACTCTTTTGAAGTTCTCTGACACGTTAGATGTTGCAAATTGAACCTCTCTGAGACAGATATCCATCACGCTGGTTTAGACTCATGGCTTTAGCAGATATTCTGGAGTAAATACTCATCTCTGCAAAAAGCCCTGCAGCAACCCTGAAACACAAACACTGGTATGGTAACATGATAATGAGACCAGGTCCACTGAATGCTCAGCCACATACAACATGGTGCTTTGAGAGAGAAAACATAGGTCCTCCTGCTTTCTCTGTGTTATCAAATCTAAAAATCTGAAACAGCTATTCAAAACTAAGCCTTTGGCTCTTTGTAAAGGTTCTGCTCTGCATTATTTATTCTCTATCCTGGAAAATACAACTTTTCACAGTTATCAAGCAAAGCCTCTGTGTGGTTTGTATTCATCTGAACCTTTTGAACCCCATTTATTTAGGCAGTGAGCACATGGTTGAGACTTATGAAAGCCATCTAAGCCTTGCATAACTACGCCTGCTCTGACCCATATAAAACGGGCCTAGGCAACACTAAGTACAAACAGTGTAAAGTAACTTCAGAGGGACGCAACAGGTGATTTAATCTCCTGCTGCAGGCCAAAGCTAATCGGTCATACAACCCATAAAACAGTAAGAAGACATTGCTAATTTCAGAAACACCAGTATTGCTTAGATAAAATGAACCACATTCGATAAGGGTTATCATTACCATTTGGTTCTGTTATTTCCCACCGTTTACTGAGTTAACTCTTACCCATATGATTGCATTATGTACCCACAAAACATTCTGAGAATTTAAAAAAAAAAGATTTACTTTAATGATATGCACAGAGGCAGACAACACCATTAGGATGAATTGTACACTGTTTCCATAAAATAACAAATAAACCTATATTTTGCAAAGCTAAATATGCCATTAATAAGAAATATTCCAAAATGGCTTGAAAATACTAAATGACCAAATGTGCCAAACACCCCTCCCCTCCTTTTCCTTATTAGGGCAATGTTAGCTACTGTGACGGCCACACCTGCAGCCACACAGTCGGTAATCCTATGCACCAACACCTTTTCACTTTGAGTTTCTGGGTTTCATGTATACATCACACTCACTGTAGCAAAAGATATAGTCAAGTCAAGTCAAGTTTATTTAAATAGCGCTTTTCAGCAACAAGGCACTCAAAGTGCTGTACATGAGGAAAAAAACCATTACAATGATACAGAAAATTAAACACAGAAAAACAAATCTAATGAAATTAATAATCCTAGGGGGTTTACTGGTATATAGGTTTGCTTGTATATTTTCATTTGTTCGGCAACATTGAAATAAATTTGTTGTAAATATAGCACGCACATTTTGTTAACTTTTATGTATTTAATTCAGTCAAACACCTTTTTAATATGTTGTTTTCTTATTTTGCTGGTGCTGTGGGGAGGGTTTTTGTGACTGAGAGCTGAAACTTTGGCGGACAAAAAAAAGATTGGACTCTGGCTGGCACACTTTGATGCAGGAAGTGTTGATTGGGTAATACCATGCAGAGCTCCACCATGGGGGATTCTTGCATAAGTTCTTTGCTTTATGATTTGCTAATTTTGTTAATTTTATGTTTAAATATTTGTTATTTAGGTTGATTCTTAAACTAACTGTGTGTTTAGTCCCTTTTGTTAAATTAGTAAGTAGATGTTCCCCTTCAGTCCTCCCATGTGTGTCAGTCTGGTCTGATCAGCCAGTATTAAAGCCCTCTTTGTTTGTTGTGTGTCAGGTCAGTTCGTTTTGTTTGAATAGTTAGTTTGAGGTTGTTATGACTATGACCCTGTATTAACTGTTTGAGTTTTGCTACTTTGGGGATAGAAAACCCCCTTTTTGGAAAATTACTACTGTGTCCACATGCTTATCCAGCTCGGTCCCTGGCAGCTACATACTAATTGGAACAAATGTTAGCACATCGAGTGGGAAGGAGCCTTTTGGTGTGGCTGAAAGATTTAGATAAGAATAAAAGTGAAAAGGTTTCACAAAACAGACATAATAAAATGTTTTTTGTCTACAGCTACTAACAATAAAAAGCTCTAAGAAGCAGCAACAACAGGCTGCTTGGGAAGCACAGGAACTTTGGAAACATTACAAAGCAACACACAGGGAAAAAGGGAGATTACAGGAATAACAGTCACTAAACAGAACAGAGATAAATACAAGAACCAAACTACACAGATCTCAAAATCAGGGTTTCAAAACCAAAACAATGGTCATGACAGCACCTCCCTGCAAGAAATGTTTCCAAACTTCTACTAAAAGTGCATGGGAAAACAAAACTAAGTGCTGCTGCAGCATGCACCCGAGATGGACATCTTATTGCTGCCTGCTGGACATGTTGCTTCTTCTCGCTGCTCAACTGGAGATATAGCTGGTAGCCGAGCCTTGACTGGAGCTACTCAGAAGATTATGACCGTGTCAGCCCAGAACCATGCAGGTCCTTGCAGATTAAGTGTAAGGTATTGGCATACTAAAACAATCTGTAAACAAAACATAAGTAACACAGATAACTTAAAACCAAAGTCCTGCAAATTAAGACAGTGGGCTGCCCCCTTCACACTGATACCCACATTTAAAATAATCAGTATAAACCCTAAATGAACAACCATAACTACAGTGCAATGGTTTAAGCATATTAAGTTGAGATGGCCTAGTCAAAGTCCAAACATAAATCCAAATGATAATTAGTAGCAACACTTGATGTACACTTGACAATTATTACTTTGTGTTGGTCTGTAGTTTACAATCCTAGTATAGTTTGTGTTCGTAAAGCATTCATGCTCATATTCACTCATTTTGCATTAAAGGCTAATATAATGTATACCATTTTTCATTTTAATTTTGTGCATTAGGTTCAGACGCTTTACTGTAATTAAAGTCTGATTCTGTAAGCTGAAAGGACATTTATTGTAATATGTTTCTATAATGCCTCATCATAAAGAAAACTCTGGGCTCTTACAGTGTAGCAGGGATGTGACCATCATGTAGTCAGGCCTGTTTTAGTAACACTTGAAGCAGTAAGAAACACTACAAGATTGCTTAAAATCAAAGTGGCTACTTGGGAAAAAAGTAATGTTTACCATGCAAAGGTCATTTTAGATATTTTAGTTCATGAAAGTGCAGACATTCTGTTTTTAAAAGCACTCCAAAACTCCAAGGGAGGAACAACGTGTCTCTGCAGAAAAAAGAGCTAATATTGACTTGATGATTCTCAAAAGTACTGCAGTCATTGTTAGCAGCATCGCAGCGGCTAATCATAGCAACATGAGGTCAGCACATGTACCACAACAAGGCAATTAGGTCCTTCAAACAGCTGACCACAGGCCCACTCATGGTGACACACTCAAGACCAGACTTGACCAGTTTACGCTGCCACACGATGCCTGTTAGACTGCTGCCTTTTGAGAGATGTGCGTCAGCGCGTCTGCCTCCGACCCATTCACCCCCCCCCCCCAACACACACATTTAAAAATTGACATCAGAAAGATCCTTGATGAAAGCGCCTTATGGAATTGGTAATTGAATCTTTGCTTCTGTGTCTTGTCTATGTTCTCATTTGAAAGAGGGGCAAATCATAAAGGCAAAAAAGACACACATAAATCATCTGTACTCATAAATAGGTTCACAACATACTGTGCTTCTCATCCCTGCTGTTGTGCTGCTGCTGTTAATCCAGGAATAAACTGTGTGGCCTGTGTGGATTACAGACCACCTTCAGGGTTGCTTGATGAGAAATGTGTTTTCTGTGCAACAAGACTAAAGTCAGTAACAAGGAACGCCTACTACTCAGAAAAATAAGTCATCAAAAGACATCCAGTGCAATGAAAAAGTATTACTCCCATACAGATATCTTCCAATTTTGCTTTATTGTCACACTGACTTGTTTCAGATCATCAAACAAATGTTAATATCAGACAAAGATAACCTGGGTGGGGTGCACAGTTGTTGAGCAGTTGTTAGCCCTGCTATCCTGCAGCAAGACAGTCCTGGGTTTGAATCCGGGTCTCGGGTTTTTCTGTGTGGAGTTTGCGTGTTCGCCCCATGCATGTGTGGGTTTTTTCAGAGCACTCCAGCTTCCTTCCACTGCCAAAGATCATGACTGTTGGGTTAATTAGTCTCTCTAAATTGGCGGTTATGTATGAGTGTGTGCATGCATGGTTGTTTGTTCTGTGGGTCTCTTGTGTTGCCCTACGATGGCTTTGCAACCTGTCCAAGGTGTAACCACCCTCTCGCCTAATGACCACTGAAGACAGGCACCAGTCCTGCCAATGACCCCATACAGACAAACAGGTATAGACAAATGATGAATAAATAACTTAAGTAAATACAAAAAGCAGTTTATAAACTGCAATTTAATTTATTAAGGGGAACAAACTATCCAAACCAACTTGACCCTATGTGAAAAAGTAATTGACCGTTAAACATAATAACTGGATGTCTCTAAGCAGTGATAATTACTATCAAGCTATTGGAATACCAATAAATCTGTTACATCGCTTGGATGAACTTTGGCACACTTTGGCTTTGCAGAGATGTTTTAATTTAGCTATAGTGGACATTTTTAAGCACAAATGTTATATCTATTAGATTTAAGTCAGGACATCGACTAGGCCATTCTCGAACTTTCAATTTGTATGTTTTAAACCATTCAGAGGTTGACTTCTTGTTGTGCTTCAGACAGTTGTCCTGCTTGCCTAACTAATTCAAATGAGATTTAGTTTAAGGCCACAAACTGATAAATGGACATTCTCCTTCAGGATTTTCTACTAGAGAGTAGAATTCATGGTTTTATCAACTATGGCAAGTCATCCAGGTCCTGAAACAGCAAACAACCCCAGACGTTTGAATATGAGGTTGATGGTCTTTTAAAAAAATGATATGTTAGTTTTATGCCAGTTTTATGTCATGTAAAGAGGCACAAACCGTCCAAAAAGTTTCACTTTTATGTCGTCAGTCTACAGAGTATTTCCCCAAAAGTCTCAGGGATCATCCAAATGTTTTTGGCAAATGTGAAACAGGCTTTTAGCCAGTAGTGGTTTGCACCTTGGAACTGTCATAAGCCCCTTTCCACCTAAAGCCCGAGGATTTTTTTAACCCGGGTAATAGGAATCCCAGGGAATTGTGTACGTTCTTTTTCCATTGCTCAGAAAGGGCACGGACCATTTGTTTAAATCAGCCTAATAACGTATGGGCAAGTTGTGAAGAAAACTGCAGTACATCTTCAGTCCAGTAGATGGCATTACTCCTTTACTTTGTTTAAACGGCTATTAGCTAATGATAATAATGTCATGGCTGATGTGGCAGAGGACCCCAGAATGCAAACGACAGCAAGCAGCGGTGGTGAGTAAACAAAAAGATTTAATAAATGAAACTCACTTCAGCAGGTGGTGGCAAAAACAGGCGTGGACAAGCAGGCAAGACAGGCTTGGCATGAACAGGTGATGGAGAGAAGTGATCCGTAATATTTCCCCAAACAATGAACAGAATGAAGGTGTATTAATGGAGGGTGGTACATGTGAAAACCAAAACTGATTAACAAGGTGCCGGTGGACTGAATGAAGCTGATTGCAAACAGACAGGAGAGAACGAAACGTGGCTGGAGCAAAACAGAAATTCAAGGATACAAACTAATCGGGAAAACAATTGGGAAAACATAATATATAGAACATAAACTAGAACACAATAATAAGAAACTAAAGCACAGCCAGGAAAATAATAAACAGAAACAAGATCCAAAACGTAAAACTGGAAATAAGAATTATGTTGGGACCCCAGCCATGGGGACCACATGAATGGCCAGTACGAGCTTTTCTGGAACTTTTAAAATAAATCGCATTAACCTACTTCCAGCACAGCCAGAAACGGAATAACAGAGGACTTCCCGTAACGTCACTGTCCGAATAAAAACCCCGCTTTGCAACAAACTGACCTTTTCCACGCAGGTCCCCAGTGGAACTGGACGAAGGGACAGCAAATGTCTCTTTGCTGGCAAACAGACATACTTTTAAAAACTGATCCAAGATGTATCGTCATGCGATCATATCATAAGTTAAGTGGGGAAGAATTGCTGTTTGTGTATCCGGTATTCATTATAAACGGGGAAATTAAGGTCAAGCGGGGTTTGACTTTTCCCCCCTGGGGTCTACAGAACAAACTGTTTCCGAGAGTTCCCCAAGGACCCCCGTTCACGACGCTAGTGGGGCTTTTCCCAGTCTGAAGGAAGGGCAAAGGGACCGCACACCCCCGGGTTTTTTACAGCAGTAGTGCAGTTTGGCCGGGCCCACAGAAGACCGCCCCACCCCCCTCTGTTAGCTGAAAGTTAACCCTTTGTTCTTGGAGCTTCCCCCAACTTCGTTCCCGGACAACTTTTTCCCCAGCACGGTTTCCGTAAAAAGGTGTGTTTTGGGGAAAGAGAAGTAGTTTAGAGTGAAAAATCTAAAAATTTTTCGGTTTATACGTTTGGTTTTGTTTGTGTTGAAACTCAGCCATCTTAGTGCTAGCAATTTTTTCTCAGACATTGCCCCCAGTTTGTTGTTCGGTTTGTGTTTTTTTTTTAAGTTAAAACAATTTTTTTAAAGGGTGATTTTTAAACACAGATCGGCCCTAACACGCCGTCCACGCTTTGCATATTAACCCTTTTTAGGTATTTTAAAGGGAGTTTGGGTTCTGATGATAAGCTTTAAGTTTAAGAACACTGCTTGCCTGCTAAGAAACTTTTAAGCTTTGGGCGGGAAAGATAGTTTGGAGTTAAAAATCAAATAATGTTTGTTTAATAAGTTTGTTTTTTTTGTTTGAGAAACCAGCTAATGATGTTTCTGTGTTTGTTTTTAAAGTTAAATTTTATTTAAATTTAAACTTATTTAAAAGGGTTTTTTTTTAAACACAGATCGGCCAAAAAGGGCCCGTATCAGTGGTATTTTAAAGGTATGGGTTTGATTCTAGAAACTTTAAGTTAAGACCAGTGTTTTGCCGCTAAGATCACTTATCCAAAAGGTTTTAGTTTTTCAATCTAGTAAAATAATTTTTTCACTAAATTTTATTTACTAACCTTGAAACAATAAAAAATTTAAAGCCATTTCTCAAACATTGGTTCTTATTCAAAAAAATATTTTCTTTAAATATTTTTTTAAAAAAATAAAGGCAGTAATTAAAAAACCCGTGAATTTGGTCATCCAGAAGGTTGGTTTTATTCAGCAAATCATTCTTTAAAATATTCTTTTATTAAAACTATTTTATCTGACCATGCATTGTGAATGGTTGTCTAAAGGTATGCCAATTATTTCAAGACTAACTTAACTTCAGTTCCAGATTCTTCAAGATAATCCTTGGTTCTCAAACATAAATAACATTGCATGGTAATGTTGCATCACTCTTTTGGTCATGGTTTTCAACCATCTTTGATCAGCTTGTTTATATTGTACATAGCCCATTAGTCTTCCTTATTCTTTCATTTTGTTTGGTAGTTTAGTTGGATTGTTTTAGCATAGTAAAGAGTTTGTTAATTGAAATATGTTTGAATTTGAGTTGACTTATTTTTGTTAATAAATAAAGAAATTGTGTGAATTTATTACGTGTGTGTCAGAGTTTTGCTGTTCAATAATGTCAGAGCTTGGCTCATCCCTTTCAATTTTGTCCTAATACCACCGCCTTATTAGGCTGGTATTCACAGGACAACCCTTAACAGACCGACATATTATTTAATAAAATATTAAAGTATTAAATTAAATAATATATTCATATTCATAATTACAACAATTACTAGAATCCAAACAAAAACCCACACACCCTCAAATCATGACAAATAGTAGATGATGAACAACTTTATAGAGTTATACAGTTGAGTAATTCCTTCCATTTTTCTTTAAGGCACACTGGATCCATAAGGAGGAAAAGTTTGAATCATTATTTTGCATTTAATTTTTTACCAACCTGCATCTGGCCAGAGTTGTTGCATCTGGCCAGTTTTTACAACTGAATCGGAATCAGAATCAGCTTTATTGCCAAGTTTGTGCATACAAACAAGGAATTTGGCTCAGATACACTTTGGTCTCAATATGTACAAAATGTACATATATACACAATTGACTTTACAATGCAATATACCCTGAGATCAGTCCAAGTATGCATGGTGTTGTTCTGGAACTCAGACTGTCAGGTGTTCATCAGAGAAACTGCCTGGGGGAAGAAACTGACCCTGAGGCGGCTGGTTTTAGCAGACAGCGCTCTGTAGTGCCGACCTGAAAGTAAAAGCCAAAACAGTTTGTGTGCAGGGTGTGTGGGGTCTGCAGATATTTTAGCTGGCCCCTGATGATTCTCTCTTCAGCCCTGATTGTTCGTAGCAGTCTAGATCTGTCCTGTTTTGTAGATGAGCCAAACCACACTGAGATGGACGAAGACAGGAGAGACTGAATTATGACAATGTAGAAGATGACCAGCAGCTCCTGTGGAATGTTGTACTTCTTGACTTGCCTCAGGGAGTACAGTCTCTGCTGGGCCTTCTTCCGAACATTGTCCATTTGTGAGGACCATCTCAGGTTTCAAGAAATGGTGGTTCCTAGGAACTGGAAGGGGTCCACAGCAGACACAGTGTTGTTGAGGATGGTGAGGGGGGTATGTGGGGGTGGTGTTCTCCGCAAGTCCTCAATTATCTCCACAGTCTTGATTGGGCTAAGTTCCAGGTGGTTCTGACCACACCAGTGTACCAGACGATCTACCTCCTGTCTGTATGCAGCACCATCACTGTCCTGGATCAGTCCAATAACAGGTGTCATCTGCAATCTGCAAACTTCAGGAGTTTCACCGATGGGTCTGCTGAGGTGCAGTCATTTGTGTAAAGGGAGAAGAGGAGTGGGAAGAGAACGCTTCCCTTGGGGGGTGCCGGTGCTGATGGTTCTTGTGTGGGAGAAAATGCTCCCCAGCCTCACCTGCTGCTGCCAGTCCTTCAGGAAGGTGATGATCTACTGACAGTTGGAGGCCGGGACTTTGAGCTGGGTGAGCTTGTGGTGGAGAATGTCTAGGTTCATGGTGTTGAAGGCCGAGCTGAAGTCCACAAACAGGATCCTGGCGTACATCCCTGGGTGGTCGAGGTGTTGCAGGATAAAGTGTAGTCCCAAGTTGACTGCATCATCTGCCGACCTGTTTCCTTGGTAGGCAAACTGTAGGGGGTCCAGCAGGGGGCCTGTGATTTCCTTCAGGTGCTTCACCAGCAGTCGCACAAAGGATTTCATGACCACAGACGTCAGGTCAACAAGCCTGTAGTAATTTAAATCCTGTGATGGTGGGTTTCTTGGGTACTGGGAAGATGGTGGAGCATTTGAAGCAGGTGGGAACCTCACACAGCTCCAGTGACTTGTTGAAGATTTCAGCTAAGATGGGTGCCAGTTAGTTGGCACATGCTTTCAGGCATGATGGGGAGACACCCAAATCATTAAAATCAATGTGTACATTCACATCAGCAACGGTGCAGTAGGTTGCGGTTACCGAGGCTGTGCAGCTCAACAAACTGTTTCCGCAAGAAGGAGGCTTGGCTGGACGCCACAGCGGCTTCTGCATCAAGCTCCTGAATTTTATCAGCCAAACAGGAAGCAAGACAGGAGAGAATTATGGTGAATTTCATAATAAAACCAACGTACGCTAACTTGACTAGTGTGAACAAAATTACAAAAAACAGGAAAACGAGAGAACAAGGTGCTATTTTAGGATGAAAAATGATAGTAATGCTCCTAGATAATGAGTTTTGCCATAGAAAATCAAATCCATAGCTGTTTTTACTCATTTAGAGGGATAGCAACAGAAAGGAGCTCCGAAACGGGGCTTACTTATAACCGGTGAACGGGTCAAATATGGCCCAAATAGGGCTTTTTTTTTATGAAGGGCTTGCAAATGTTTTGGGGGAGTTCTCGCGGGGGAATCCCCCAATTGTAAACCCACATAAACCTCTGGTCTCAGGAGCACCGTTTCCGCAGCCGGAGCCGTAGCTGGGTCGTGCTGGCCGCAGCGCAGTGTGAGTGGCTTTCTCTAGCACGACCACACCGCATCTGCACCCCGTTCAGTGTGAGCCCAGC